>VFFE01007679.1:7746642-7821259 GCA_008921705.1 Burhinus oedicnemus
CGGAGGGCAGGATTTTAACTCAAATTAATGTTTATAAACAGGTGTGACATTCTCGGAGACCACACAGTTCAGTAAGGATGAGTACAAGTCATCATATGTAGGCAGGAAGTCAGGTGCACAATGTATGATTTCAACCAACCAATTAGGCAACACTTCACAGGAAATTGTTCAAGGATCACAAACATGATTGTGCTTACGAGAAAGTCAAATCATGTATGTATAAACAGACGACACCAGAAGAAATCTTTCCATTCTACTTATCAACAGCATCCTTTAATAAAGGGGTAGAACCATTTGAGCCCCAGGGTATAACAGAAGGTGTCAAAAGCATGACCCTAGGAGGAAAGACTGAATGATTTGTGGCTAGTTGTTTTAAAGCAGAGAAGTCTGAGAGAAGGCATGATAACATACACAAGACCGCAGCAAAGTGAAAAGGAATAATCTGATTCTTATGTCCACAGTAGAAAGTGCAAGATGCAATGATCTTAAAAGTATTAAGGAGGATTCAGAATAGACATTAGGAGAAGGAACTGTCATTGAAATATAAGGAAAGCCAGGGATGTTGTGGAATCTGTCACTGGAGATTTTAACAAAATTTTCGATAAAGACAACTGCCAGAGTAGGTCATAGTCTGAATCATAGAATGGTTTGGGTCGGAAGGGATCTTTAAAGGTCATCTAGTCGAACCCTCCTGCAATGAGCAGGAACACCTTCCACTAGATCAGGTTGCTCAGAGCCCCCTCCAACCTGACCTTGAAGGTTTCCAGGGATGGGGCATCTACCACCTCTCTGGGCAACTTGTCCCAGTGTTTCACCACCCTCATTGTAAAAAATTTCTTCCTTATATCTCGTCTAAATCTACCCTCTTTTGGTTTAAAGCCATTACCCCTTGTCCTACCGCAACAGGCCCTGCTAAAAAGTCTCTCCCCATCTTTCTTACAAGCCCACTTTAATTACTGGAAGGCTGCTCTAAGGTCTCCCCAGAGCCTTCTCTTCTGCAGGCTGAGCAACCCCAACCCTCTCAGCCTGTCCTCATGGCAGAGGTGCTCCATCCATCTGATAATTTTTGTGGCCCTCCTCTGGACTCACTCCAACAGGTCCTCCTCTAATAATTCTTGGTACAAAGAAGTGATTGCTGGTGGGAAGTATAATCTTTTGTGTGTCTTTTCATCTTCATCTTGCATTTTTAATAAATAGAAGAACTGGGAAGTTAAATACCATAACCGTTTTGTAACAGTAATAAGAACATCAAGCAATGCAGTGTACCATGGGTGGTCAAAGTTCCTGGCCATCTGACTGCGTACCCTAACCCTTGTATGTCCAATAGCCACAAGATACGTATCATAAAACCTTGGGAAGTCTAAGGGAGGGAGAGCTGACTTTAAGTTCACAAGCAGGGGTTCCTGTGATCACTCAGGATACAACTGAATCCTGGGGTGATTTGGTGATGGTGACCTACTTCCTTCAAGAGCCAAGGCTTTTGATTAGCTAATATCCTCCCTCGCATTCCTGCTCCCCGAGTTGGAGATCACTCGTGTGATCAGCAACATGGAGGGACATTTAAACTGCTCTTAAGTCTTGTACAGTTCAAGGGGTGCAGACACTCCATTTGCATGTAGAGGGACGTGTCTGCATTTAAAACAGCTGGTGTTAAACGGAAATAAGATCCTAGGTATAGGAACACAAATTCTGCTTAGTGTTAACACTAGGAAATAAGATCCTGGGTATGGGAATGCAAATTCTGTTTAGTGTTAACACTGTTTTGTTTGTTTGTGAGACATGCTGGCTTCTCAGGAAATACTTGACAACAACTTTGAAAAGAAATTGGAAACAGTCTTTGTAATGAAAATATTTTAGACGTCACAGGAGTTTACTCAGGAACTGCAGTAGTGCATAGAATCCATTAAAAAAACTAAACCTATTTGGAATAGCAGAGTATAGAACAACTGTGGAAGACAGCAAGCATCTGTGATGAAAAATTATAACCACATTTACTCCTTGTAAGAGCTGCTTTTAAAGCTTATATTAGTCATGTGATAATGAAAAATGAAGGGAATGGCATGCAGCTTATCCTGGCAAGAATTCCCTAATCAGTGAAGACAGAGCTCAGTACGACGCCAGGTTATACAATTACCTTATAATCTTCTACCAAGAGAAAAGATTTTGGAGATTTGTAAATATTAGGACCTTCGACCTTCTCTGAAAAACCTATTTACTTTTAAATGACTGCAACATTAAGTGCTTGAACAATATAAAAATAGGGACAGCTATATAACCACTGGACTAATGTAGAATCTGATGCTATCAGACAAGGGTCTGTCTGTTGGGCTTTGGACCAAACTGGGTTTAACAGGAAGTTGCCAGCATTCCTGTTAGTACTGGCCTAAATCCTCATGGACATAATTTCAGAAGCTTGTGAAAAGAAGAGTTGGAACATAACCCATTCTTCCCAAAACATTCTCAAAAAATAAATGAGAGTCATTCAGTCAATACGTGATGTGCAGTGGGTATAAATCTTTCAGGGCTGCAGACGAAATCCAGTATGAAAAAACCTTAGAGTTGAACTGCACAGTGTCTGGTTCTACGGAAAGAGAAGTCTAACAATCCCTGAGTACCCTGGGATATAGCCATTTTGTTAGGAGAAATTATTTTGGCTTCCACAGTCTTTAATTTTTTAATGAATAAATTTTATCAAAATGAAACTGCTTCAGTATTACTACAGTAATACAGAATTCAGTAGATTTCTCTTCATCCTAGAGCATCAGAGAAAATGTAAGATTTTTAACATTACACAGCTCCCTGGTATGTGAGAGGTGTTCGTTTCCCTTCTAGCTCATGACCTATTTAAAACTGAGCAGTGTGATGTGCTTTACATATCCCTCCTAGTACAGCCTCAATTAATCTTATTTTTTTCCAATTTCAACATTTGCTGCAATAATTTTCACATGATTGATCACAGCAACCATTAGGGATATAAGGTTACAGGATTTTGGAACAAAAAACTAGTGAGACAACATTATATGAGGTTGTTTTCAATGACAAACTGAAAATAAAACGTATCATGAGCAGTGATATTCTAACTGTTAGCATCGTTGTACCTGCAGATTCAAGAAAAGTATAAAGTTGGAAGAAAAGAACAGGCTTAAAATTTTTGTTTTAACTTTATTATGTAACTTGCCATTTGTAGTGTTTAAATATATTTATAGTTCTCTTTTTGGGTCACATGTTTTTGCAGTCTCAAAATTATTTTCACTATCATAAATGATTTTCTGGATCTAACGGAAACATGGATTTACATTCTCATGAATAACCTCTCAGGTTTTTCCTTGGCTTTGTGAAATAACTGAAGCTCTTTTTAATGTGTTGCTATATACACTTCCAGTTTTCTTGTTAAGTTGGTATGACCATAAAAGATGATACGCATTGATAAAATCTTCTTTTGTCCTTTTTGTATGCATAGCTTATTCAGAAAAAATGACTTAACTGTGCTTTTCTTAGAGTTTGTTTTATATAAATACACTTTAGTGTCTGAATGTTAAATATCTAATTGTTTCTTCCAGTTGGAGAAGAACCCTGGCTGTTTACACAGCTGCTTGTACAGGCATCCTCCCTGTTTTGCCTTTTGGGTGGCACAGTGACCTTAGGGAGTGTTAGGTGGCCAGAGAGTGCTGAACCCACTGCCTCCGGCTGCTTTGCAGTTCCTTCATGTTGGTGCGCAGTTCGCAGGCTGGGGAGGTGATTCCTCCCTCCAGCAGAACAAGAGGCGATATGAAAAACTTTTATTCTTGCTATAAAATTCTAAACAGGATAGAAACGGAAGATGGTTTGTCCCCCCTGCAACCCCCACCCCTTCTTTAATCCTTGGTGCAGTAGCTAGGACCGTGGTAACCATAGGGAAATAAAGCTCAGTTATCATTAATGTGTGGTTGCTAAGGAACCCCTGCTAGTTTCCTAGCTGTCATGATTAGGACTACAGGGATTGTTCTTTGTCTCTGCAAGTGAATCTCCACATCTACTACTCAAAAAGCTACCTCCTTTTTTGTTTTTCCCCTTAGAGTTGCTGAATGGTCTGTTGATGTAGAGGAGAGAATAGGGCTACAAGAGAAACAGAGTAGTTGCACTGCACCATGAAGAAACTGCTAGGTGTGATAAGGACTGGCTTTCAGATCTGTGGGAGAATGGATTCCACAGAGAATTTTTACATGGCTGAGTTAAGGTGTTTGTAAAGTGCAGAGTTTGAATCTGTACTACTTGTTAAACCTTTCAACTATTTATTAGTGTATGTACAAATTATATGTTGATGGGGTGTGTTTCTGACATAGTACTTTAAGAAAAATGGCCTTATACAATGTGTATTACCTATCATTCATTGGATTTCTTAACTACTTGGTTTTCTGTATTTCAACAATACTTATTTTCAACACTAATAGTTTTAAAATGTTCAAAAATTGCTTAGCTTTACAGCTTGTTAAAGAACGTGCACTGATTAAATAGGTATTTTTGGTTACCTTACTGAATGTAAATTTTTATCATATCCACCCAGTTTCCAAATAATCTGATATTCAGTAAAGTAATCAGTAGGGTTTTTTTTCCATTATTTACTGAAAAATTTCCAAAGAAATGTCAACATTTTTCCATGTATTTTCCTAATTCTTGATCCTTTTTAGCACTTGTGAAGGAATGTAACATTTAATCTATTCTGCTGCTGTTACATACTATTTTTAGCTTGAGCCAACAGTAGCTCAACTGTATTACCAAAGTAAGGTCTTTTGTGGGATTTAAAAACGTGTGATGTCATCGTTGTTAAGGGTTGGCCTGAAGTTGTGTGTGGGTTAACTGATCTATTGAAATCATTCTTTCGATTTTATAGTATTTGTAGGAGTGATTTTTCTAATTGAAATGCCTGCTTAATAGTGCTGCAGATATTACTGCTTTCTGTTTAAATGAACAGACTTCTCAAATGTTAGAATTTGTTATGGTCATGCAGAACAAAGTGATTTTGGCCCTTTTCTTTTCTTGCGTAAAATGTCCTTGAGACTAGCAAGTATTTTGCTTTATAAATGACTTAAGACACTTAGAATCTATTTTTCTTTCTCTCCCCCCTTCCCCCCCTTAAAGTCAGTGCTGAAGGTCTGATGGGGCCAGAATCCCAGCCCAAATATTTTAAAGGTGTTCCTTTAAACCTGTTCCTCAGCTCTGTGCTGAGGTGTTTAGGAAATTCATTGATTGCAAAATGACTAACAGACTGCTAAGCAGTGATTGGTGTTCATGAAGTGTATAGAGATGCGTCAATGTAGCTTGCTCTTTCTAAGCTTGTGAGTTGTGTCAGAATTTCCAGAGTTACACCAGTAATTTCACTGAAGCTTTAATTTTAGGATTTTCAGCTCTCAATCGTGAGGTCACTAAGGACAGTGAACACAAAGCACAAACGTAGGTGAAAATGTTTTTAACATTGCAGCCAGACTCTGCCTTTTCAGGAAAGTTCTTTTCTACTTCTGGTAGGCTGTGACTTATGTGTCGGACCAAGGATGACTTCAGGGGGATTGTGTGAAAGGCAGGGCTGAAGTATTGAGGAGTTGTGAGTTCATCAAGGCTGGGTTTGATGTTTTCATCTACACAACTGTCTTGCCATATCTTGTAAGTGCTGAAGTGAAGCAAATAAACTTTGAACACTTGCAATGAAACATGACCAATGTCTCACTGTGGTCAGCCACTGATCATGTTTCATATACGAGCACATTATATATCTGTTGTGCTGGACTGGATATGATAAACTGAGAAGACAGTCTTCAGATGAATAGATAGAGGCTGTGTCATGAAAAACTGAGGTTGGAGAGCTGACTCCCAAACTGTGAAAACTACTTGAAAATTAGTTCAGTTCAGGAATGTCTACGTTCAAGTGAAAAAGACGGGTTTTCACATTTAGCATAGGATTCACAAAATCAAGAGAGAAAAAGAGTATGTCCTGGTTTGAGGTAAACCGGAACCAATTTTCTGTTCAGTAATTTTACTTTGCCCAAACGATGACAGAGTATAACAACTAGTCAGATCTTAGTGCAAAAAAATTGTCAAAATTTTCATTAATTTACAAATCTACCCAGAGTTTCCAAGAAATGAAAATGAAAGGTGGCTCATTCACTCTAAAGATGGAATTGAAAACAAAATGCATTAAATACTATGAGTCTTAACTCTCTATCCATCCATATGTACTTTTGAAAAAAGCAATCATTTTGATATTCTCATGCTGATTTATTCACACGTAGTGAAGAAATATATGTTAATTGATTTAACTTTCCTACCTGTTGTCTTCTTTCAAAATGTTGCAGTGATGTAAAATGTGAGATAGGCGACTTGATACAGCTATATGGTGGATATGAAATTTGGAGAGCAGGAAGATACTTGAAAAATGTTCTTTTTGAGTATTATAAAGTGTCATGAATTATGACTAGGGATACACAAAAGTGTTTTAAAATAGAGCTGGTCTAGACTAAGTAAAGTTCTGTTGTAGAACAACGCATGATTCTCAATTGTCCTTGTGTGCTGGATTGCGAATAGAAAGAGCTGATCTAGTGCGTTGCTTTTGGGGGAAGCGAGTTAGAGGAAGCTCTTTCTGTTCCATGGCCATCAGAGCATATGGCTGGCCTGAAAGGACAGACCTGAGATTACATACTTTTTCAAGGCAGGTCCTGGTCATCACTGCCAATTACCAACTAGCTGATTTTTGAAGGCTCATCAGTTTCGGTAGAGCAGTTCCTGGCCCTACAACCCTGTTGTATGACATTGTTTCTAAGAGAGTAATTGTGAGAGATCCCACAATGGCTAAATGCAAAACTGTCGTGTGATCTAAACATGCTGTGAGAGGAGATATTTCAGGGTTTGGTGTAGTTAAAAAAGACCCGGGGTGGTCGGAACCAATAATAACATGTTTGTAAACATTATTTATCACATGCTTGCAGGGAGAGAATAACAAGACTTTGAAAACTGCGTTGCCCTTAGAACAGATTAATGCGATGTCTGTAATTTGCCTGCCTCGCTCACTAGACCAATAAAGCAAGTAAACAGAGGGCTCTTAGAGGAGGAAATTGAAGAGGAGGCGAAGGCGGTGACGGCAGAGGCACATCATTTTAATCAGCAGGGGAAACAAAACACCGCTTGATGGGATGCCTGTTGAATTCCACGAAACCTTTAACATTTATTAAATAAGTTCCCTGCTTATGTTTAATCAGTGCTCTCTGCTACTTTTCAGTCTGTATAGCACTAATTATATCACTCTTGTGGTGTATAAAGATCCTCTAGATTAGTGGTCTGCAAAGCTGTGGTGTGCCAGGGTATGCGGCTGATTCGTGAAACTGTTGTAAGCAGTGTTTTCCAAGAGATTTTTCAGTTAAAAGTTTGAGATGAATTCAGGAGCCTGTGAGGAGTTTTTAGGCCTCGATAGTACGTTTGGAGCTAAGCTTGAGAACTGTTGTAATAATACGGATTCCAGAATATGACCAATAGCTTTCTAAAAGATTATGTGAAAGGCTGGAAGATACATCACTAAGTTATTTCTGTTAATAGTTAAATGACTGTTACTACAATTCATGAATTATTTTCTACAGGTTCTATGAAAAAAAAAAGTATCTCAGCAAACACTGCTGTATGTATGTTTGGTAAAATTTCTGAGGTTCATATAGCAGAGACACAAAATGTATGGAATGGATTTCACATGTAGCAAGGAAATAGAGATTGTCCTGGTTTGAGGTAAAACAGAACCAAGTTTCTGTTCAGTAACTTTACTTTTCAGTTAAGCCTCTTCTAACTAACTGAACTCTCTGAAATTAACAGCATATTGTCCAGACGCTGTCCACTTCCAGAGACTGATAAGACCTGACTGTTTCTAATTTATGCCAAGGAACGGTATGCAGACAGGCTCTTGCTTATCCTTATTGCTGTAACAACCAAGGCCAGCTGACTTCGTTATTTGCCCCGTTGGAGGGTCAGAAGCAGAAAAGTGTAGAGGGGTCACATCTGCAGGGAGAAGTGGACAGGACAGGTGACCCAAAACTGACCAACAGGGTATTCCAACCCATCTGCATCATGCTCAGTATAAAAGCTGAGGGATCAAAAGGTCAGCCCTCTTTCTTCAATGGCCAGCATCCGAGGAGGACTCTGTTCGTCTGCCTTTCATGCTGATCTGTGCGTTCCTGAATCCAGATCCGAAATCCAGTTCCCATCCGTCCCCGAGTCCAGTCTGGGGCTTTTCCGATGCCTGTCAGTGACATGATTGTCATCTTGGGAGCTTGATACGGTTTTGTATATATTGTGTTGTGTATTTCCTTATTTTTCTTTTTATTATTTTATTATTAATATTTCATTAAAGGAGTTTAGTTTTTTTTCTAAACTAGTAAGTCTGTTTCTCTCTCTTCCTCCTCTCCCTTCTGGGAAAGGTGGGGGAAAGCACCTGTCATTCATTTCAGTGGCCAGTCCGGCCCAAGGAACGACAGAGACTTAACTACAACTAAGCAAAGGAATATGGTAGGCACATACACCTGAGTGAGTGCTGATTCAAACTGTCACGTCAGTGTACAACTGTACAGAGATGGCCGAGAATCCCAAAGGTGTCCAGCTGCATCAGCAGAACTTTGCACAAGGCTAATAAACTTGGATTTCCTTTCACCATGCTACACGAATCATTGTAAGACAGCCCCAAATATTAATCTTCTGTATCTGGAGGGGTTATTCTGGGACAGTAAAATTATGCTGTGGCATTGGCATGGCACAGCATTGTATTAACATATGTATTAACATAACTGGATTGAGGCTGTTAGTTCTTTGTGTCTCTGTGCTGTGGAGATGCGTAGCCTGGGTCAGTGCTAGTGTGGGGAATCTCTGCACCGTGCTTTGCTGCACAGGATTAGCATTCAGGCTTTTAAGTAACACTTTCAGGTGCAGTCTGATGCTCTCTGGAATAATTTCAAACCTACTTGATAAATAAATTTGAGATGCCAACACTACTGAACTGAAGATACTTAAAACCTGGGATCAAAACACAGGCATTACATTCCGTGTCAGGTAGTTCTTTAATTTGGGAAGTTGCTCAGACATAGCGAATGAGAAGAACATATATGTGTAGTAAGTAGTTGTTTTTAATGTCTTCTTTTCAGATTTCTGTACTTCACATGCAGCTTACTCATTAGACTGTAGTTATAATTGCTGTGTATTTTATAGCATTTAATTTAGTGGCTGTGCAGGCTGCTGCATTGAGCAAAATTCACATGCATGGGTCTGTTTAGCCACAAGGCCAGCAGAGCAGGAGCACAGACCCTGTGTACCTCTGGCTTGTTCTGACAATGTGCCTGGTATTTTTACACAAGTCTGTACAAGGCAGTTATTTTGGTCATGACCAGAGAAACTGAGATCCAGTTTACTGACCCATAATGAAAACCTCTTTATGCCTTTGTAACTCTTCTGTTAGTCAGACGCATTTCCTTCTGTATTGGATGTGAAATCTCTCTTTGCTTAGTCTACTGGAGAGCTGTGATATTTGTTATCTGTTTGAAAATGTGTGTTCATAGAATCAGAAAAGGTCTGAAAGGAACACAAGAAGTCATCCACTATCTGTGCATCCCAAACCGGAATTAAATACGTGAGCAATTCCAATAGATTTTCTTTTCTTTAAAATATCTATCCCTGTCTATGCTACAACCTGTCTGTACAATCTATCCCAGAATTTCGCTATCCGCACTGTTAAAAGTTTTCCCCTTTTATTTGTTTTCTTTGCTGTCATTTAAATCTGTTGTCGGTTGTTTTTTTTTTTTCCTGCTGTCCACAGTGATCACGGCAAATAGATGCTTTGCTTCCTTTTATATATTTGAAAAACATCTTTTCTCTCTGCAGCCTCAGTCTCTTCAGTTATTACTCTAAATTAAAGTGGATTTTTTAGGACTCTTGTGCATGGTCAGTGCTGTCTTCCCTCTTGTTTTGAAAAGGCAGGGGAAGGGATTATAATGCCCACAACTATTCACAGCACTTCAGCTCTCGATTTATCATTGTTAAAGACAATGATGTTGTTAAAGATGTCTGGTTTTGCATGTTATCAAGATTATTTCAGTTTTAATCTTGCCCTTTGTCGTCTTTGTATTCTCTTTCAGTTTTCTGTCTTTTTTGTAACCTTGGTTGAGAATATTTAGTTTTTTCCAGGTGCAGAAAAAATTTCTGAAGAGTCTTATTTGATACATATTTCCATTTGATAGTGGTCCATTGTTATCTATTCCAGGATGCTTCCACTGCCAATGTACAGTTGTACAGTTTGTACAGTTCTTACGCTACGTTCATGTTTTCTGAACCTGCTTTGAAGAACCTTGTTTGTGATGGTGTTAAAAACCATACTAGAGAAATGGCGTATGTTGTTGTCTACTTCTTTTAGTCACACAGCCATGGCCTGTTACAGAAAGAAATGAGATTGATTGAGCCAAACCAAATTAGCTTAATTCACTTGTCACTTTTCTTTTTGTGCTTACAAATAATCTTTTTTTTTTCTTCTTCAGAATTACAGTTAAATTTCTATTCCTTTACTTTTCCTTGTTGTCCTCTTCTTAAAGAATCCCCACTTTCAAGGATTTTTTTTTTTACCTAGTTCTCTAATTACCTCATCAGTACTCCAACAGGGTCTCAGTTTAATTGCTTATGACTGTCAGTCTTGATCGTGGTACGATGGGATGAAACTAAATAGGTTTAGGCAATTTCAGTGCTGTCAGGTTATCCTAAATATTCTTTAATGTGTTCTTTTCCAATATTAATCTGAAATCTTACTATTTTTTTCTGATTTTAATTAATGATTGCAACTGATCTTTTAAGTCAAGTCTGAAGCAAAAAAAAAAAAAAAAAAAGCAGTGAACATGTTGTCTTTCACAGTATAATCTGTCTCTGGAGATTTCCCTCTAGTGCTCCAGCACTTACTTCATCCTCCTGCTAGTTCAACATTTCCAGAACCTTTTCTTGCCATGTTTGGTGTCGCTGGCTAATTCAAGCTCATTTTATGTCTTGCTAGTATTGATTTTTCTCCTTTATGTGTTTGTGTTATTGTTTTAAATTTGATTGTAGTAATCTGACCTAGTTTCTATTTTAGATAGGCTCCCTTCATCCTTCTAAGAAGGTAAAGAAGTATTTGAAGATTAACCTGTTTGGTCTTTTTCTCTCGATTTCCCACATCAGGACTGTTTGTCGATGGTCACTGTGTGTTTGACAGAGTCATCTTTTTTCAAGTCCATCCTTTTTATTTTGCTAAAGGAGAAAATTAACCAAAACTTTATCATGACAGAGTAAAATGCGTGAGTCAAATGGCATCCTGCGTGCATATGGTGGTGTAACCTAGATGCAGAAAGTAGCAACAGGCTGTAACCTGTGGGATTTTTGCTGTGATGTGGCAATTACTAGAGTAGAATTAGATTGTAGAAGAATCAGTGGTCATTAGTATGAGAAGGAAAGCTTGAAAGCGGTGCAGGAATAGATGAAGATCTGTGCAGTAATTTATTTGGAAGTGAAAAACATAAGGATATCCAACCTGTAAAACTTTTGGTGAAGTGCACTAGCCCTGAAGCATTTCTAGGAGGATTGGTTATTGGAGATAAAATGGCTCCAAGATGCAACTCACTCAGCTCTTTCTTTGTCTAGTTGGGAACAGGTGTCATGCATCCACTAGAGGATTACTTCACTGAGAACTCCAGCTCCTTGTTAGCGACTGTGGAAGAACACCACAGATTACAGTGGAAACAAACAGGACTGGGGTGCTTTTTTTGAAGGTGGGACAGTGAGTGGTGCAGGTCTGGTATCTATGTTCTAGCTCTGCTGCTCACCAAACAACTTCTGTTTTTCCATGTAATCCCAATCATTGTACAGCAACAGCAGTATGGAAGGGTTGTATGTCTTTGTATAACCAAGTGTTGCTGTCTCCTGGATGTAGTAACTTCTTTATTTGAGCTTAGTATAAGCCTTATTTCTAATGGCACTGTTCCTCTGTGGACTTACTTGTTTATTCGTTCATACATATTTCTGCTTGGCACTGAAGCTGCTGCAATGAATGAAATATATCTGCTGACTGTCCTGAGCAAACACTTTTGATAATTACTCTGAGAAAACTGAACTGATGAGAAATTTGCTGAATTAAAATGAGCTTAAAATGGGTTACTGGGATCTGTTTTTTCGACTTGTTAGCCATTGAAGTACTTCTGAGTATGGGAAGGTTTTTTTTCCTTTAATGATTTAAATATTGAGTAGTGCATTGCAATGTGACTGTGCATAAGGCTTCCTAATGAAGCGGTAGCTTAATGTAATTTAGTTGCTGTAGCTTATCCATTTGATCTTTGATGTGATAGTAAACTGCAAATGCAAAAGTATAATATTCTTCAAAGCAAATCCACGTGATTTTGACAATTGCAGATGATGTACAAATAGAGAAGTAGTTCTGTACAGCTATTATTCTAATCACTGTTATCCTCCCTCAACTGAAAATTTCACCAAGGAACTGCGAGCAAAGAGGTTTCAAAAAGGTTTGCAGCATTTAAGAGTGGAGTATTGCATCCTACAGAAGTTAATCTATTTGTTCTAGTATATAGAACCATAATCCTAACAAAAAAGGTATCTATAGCTGTAAAAACTGGAGATCCTGTGCTCTAATGTGCAAAGTGGAAAATACGGGAATTTCATGTTGAATATTTCTGGATTTTGATATGCAAAACAGGCTGCCTTGATCTCTTGGCTGTGTTAACTACACCATATTGTGAGCATATGGCTCTTGGCTTTCTCATAACTACCATCATGAATTGTCTATTCATGAAAAGTTGAATGCCTCCTATTGATTTCAGAGTGAAAATGTCTGTTTTTCTTTCTTGACTGGACAACAGAAAGATGATTACCTGTAGTTTTTCTAATGGGCAGTCTTGCTTTGTGTTTTGTACAAACTATCAATTTGAAGCCTTAGATTCCTTTTAAAAAGTAAACCTTTAATCTTTTCTGAAATAAAAGAATCTGGCAAATTCGGAGAAATGTATTCTATCTAAGCAATAGAATGATTTTTCGTTTAGGATTCATTACTGACTAGGAAGACTTGATTAGAGTCTTTGATTTTTGACATATGGTAATTGATGAACTGTTTGATCCAAGGATTTGATACCAGTATATGGAGCCTTCATTTGAAGACCAGAGGTTCAAATCTGAATTTTTTTCTGATGATTAGACATGACATATAACAGCTGTTCTCTGTCTTACTGGCAATCATCTCTGTCCATTTATTAGTCTACCAATGCCCACGTCATAATTATTTTAATTTCAGCAGAAAGTATGTTTCTAGTCCCATGGAGGTTGGTTACGTCACTCATGTTTTCAGTTAGATTTATGTAGTCCTTTGCTGAATCAGAATCTGAGTAAGTGGATGACTTCAGTAGAGAGTAGGCACTAAGTCTCTCATGAATCAGGTCCCTTTGTTATCTTAAAGAAGTTATTTCTTAAAAATGTTCCTTGCAGAAAAAGAATGAGTTTTAATGACTTTGGAACAGTTTTTCGTGGTGTTAATGGATGGATAGATAGATAGATAGTCTGTTGGAAAATTCTATACCTCTCCCTGGAGAGGAACTGCAGAATAAATTATTACTTAACCTAACAATAAAGTTTGGGTCAATTCTTTGAAAATAAATTATTCCTCATTTGAAGGTCATGCTGTGGCTGGTACTGTTTCCAGCTCAATAATTAAAAGCTTAGTCATCCTCTTCAGTTTCTCCTGGATTGGTGCCCTGTGTGTAGGAACTGAGTCTGAGCTTGACAGGGACCAACAGACCAGTACATTGGTCTGTGTATTGATAAGGAGCCTTTTTAAAGAGCAAGATATTAGTAACATCCATTTTTTGATTTTGTTCTCTTTAAGAAGCAAACTGCTAGATTTTCTAAGCAATTTTTCTTTGCACATCAAAAGTAGCTAAACCTTGTTTTACTGATTTATCCTCTGAAGTTTTCTTCCTCCCCTTTCTTTCCTCCCCTTTCTGTTTTATCACAGGAAAGGACACACCTGTTTTTATTGTGAAGTGAAAATTTAGGGGAACATGGGCTTAGATAGTTGTTGTGTCTGTCTGGGTTTCCAATGTATAGAAGGGTTCTTTATGATTCCTTCACTCTAGACCCCTTTTCTAGTCAGAGACGAAATGTGTTCAGTTGTTGGAAGTCACAGCTCTCACTGGTTCTCCAGTATTTTCTGTGTTAACCTCATCCAGGTCTCACCCAGGGCAAGCTGGAGCTCAGTGAGTTTCCATTCCATATGGGATTTTTTCATCGGAGGGGACAACAGAAAGGAGTGCTTCAGACAGAATGTAAGGCTGCTTTGAGCTGCACCTTTGCAAAGCTTTCCCAAAGCTACTAATTAGTCCCCGCAGATTTCACTTAAGTGCTGAGCAGTAATGTTAACAAGGTTTTGCACACTGCGGTACTCTTCAGGTACAAGCTCTCGGGGGAAGGAGGAGGAAACCTACCATCTCCGTTGGAGGACTTAAGCAGCCTCATTTGGAAGCAATGATAATTATCCCATTATTTCCAGAGGGGAGTAAGAAGTGTTGCGCTTCCTCCAAGTTTACAGCAAGCCACAGATCCTAACCTCTCTGGCATAACCAGTTTGACCTGGAATTTTCATGGGATGTGTGTGTGGGGGTGTGGGGGTGTGTGTGTTTATTCAGGCAGTCTGTGATCCACCATATTCCTGCAGCAGTACTGGCTGCGCAGCAACCAGTGGGGGAAAAGGTGCCTCGATGCTTTAGTTGCACAGTTAATGAACTTTTGTTCCCCTTATCTTATAATATATTGTTAGTTGGCTATGTAGTTTTCTCACAGTGATTGCCTTTTTTCTGGCATATATATCCATTTATACCACTATTTTTGCAATTTACTGAAACTGCAAGTGTAGCCAGGTCAGATAAAATGTGTATTTTGGTTTTGCTAGTTACTGTGTAATTACTGTAAACTGTCATGATTATCATCATTGGAATTCTCAATACATAGTTTATGTACTTATCAGCAGCCAGCTACACATCTCTCATTCTCTTTTGAGGGATTCTCACTCATCGACACGCAAACCTCCTTGCAGATGACTAGGCGCAAGTCTCATAAGGAGAGTTGCCAAATGTACCATGTTGTCTGACAACGTATGTGGCACTGGTCCAGAGCTATCAGAAAGTTTCCTTGCAGTGTAACAGCTATTGAATGCAACATACAAATGCTATAGAAAGCATTTTGTTATGATAGAAAAGAATAATGTTCTTATAGAGATATTAAATTGTTTTTTTTTTCTTGATTATCTGAGGAGACTGTAATTATCAAAATTGTTTTCCAGTGGAAATTGTTATTACGTGGTCGGATTTTTGGCAGCTTCCTATTCTTACTGTGGCATTAACAGGCTGAATCAGCAGTGGACTTGAACATATTTCACTGGCTTTCACAAACCTGAGCTTTCAGGGCTAGCTGTTTAATACAGTGCTCAAAAGAATTTCAAATGTTTTGCATTTGGGACATTCTTCTGTGCTGAAGTGATTGATGAGACTGATTTTAAATCTAGAAGTTGGTGATCTGTGACTGCTTAACAAGGACAAATTATTTCTAAGTTAGAAGAAGAGTGTCTAAAAAGCAGGAAAAATAGGTAATAACAGACATTCCACAGCTGCTTGTGTGGGTGTTGCAAGTTGAATAAGTATAGAGAATGCAGGTGTATGCATTTGTTAAATACCTTTTTGGGTGGCTATTTTGTTGTTGTTGTTAGTGTGTGAGTAGCACTTTAGCAGAATAATATTTTCCATGCTACAATTTTCTAATACAGATTACAGTTTTGTCACAGTTCTGTAAAGAAAATGTGGGATGAAGAACACTGAAAATTATGTTGGGGAATTGGGCAATTTTAAAACAGATTTATTTGGTTTAAGTGGATGGTTCCTAAAAAAACAAAAAACAACATCACCAAAAAACCAAAACAACAAAAAAACCCCAAACAAAATGAAAATCCCACCAAAAAAACCCCAACACTAAAAGAACCCCCAAACCTGGGAAATAGATGGCTTCTTAGACTGAGATAGGAGTAGTTTTTACCGATACTCGATTAGCACGAGTAATGCTTGAAGCAAAGGATTATTTAGCTGTGGAAGAATATGGTTGCCAAGGTGCTGTGGGACTCCATGTACAGAACCTTATTCTTTGCTCCATAGCACAAGCTGTGGAGTGAGCGCACAGTACAGCTGGCCCGTTCGGAGCCTCGAAACAGTCTGTAGGCTTGCAGTAGTCCAGATGGCTTTTGTTCCTGTGTGGGACTGCTATTCTTTTGTTCTCCCTTAACTGACTCCTGTGCCAGGTGCTATTCTTTCCATTTCTGTAATCTTTAAAGGGAGTGAGATTTCTTTTTTACTGAGATACTGAGAACGTCACATACATTTAACAAGCTTTCCTAAGATTGCTACAGTTCCATATAATTACGAACACTTCCTGCCTCCTCCTATTCCATTCTTTTCTCCCCCTAGCCTGATTGTGCTTAAGAGAAGAAAAAGCAGAACACGTGGCTAAAATGATGTATCCCTCTGCTCATATGTTTTTCTCCTTTCCATGTAGTTTCTCTTATCTATTTATAGCATGACCTGTTTCTGTTATCTTGTGCCAAGAGCAAAACATCCCTCATGTTAGGTTTATGCAGTGCCTGTGTGCTGAGGCTCCGATCCCAGCTGCTACTATGCAGTCCTACAGCAAACTGTGCCAGCAGGGGAATGGACATCCTTTACCTCTTTCTTAAAGAGCTAATATTGCAGAATAAGAGTATGGTTCACAAATTTAAAATCTACTGGGGGACACCCCAAAAGAACTCTACTGCAGTTTTTATATAAGTGTAATTCACAGTCTTGAAATTATAAGAGATTATGTAGATTGTAGTGTGGCTTAGGGTAGATACAGAGAGAATATAATTTACTGCATTCCAGTCTCAGCAACCCAGGAAGTTACACCACTCATCCATAATTATAAAAGATAAACACTCTGGATACTTGTAAATCTTAGAATTTGTGAGTGTGCCAGAAACAAAAGACTATGCTGGAATGAGATGAAAGTAATTAAATTTAAATTAATTGGTCAATACTTAGCTAGTCAGTGAAAGAAATGCCTAAGTCAACTTTTTAAAGAACAGATAATCCAGAAATATAAAAGAAGACTC
This sequence comes from Burhinus oedicnemus, assembly GCA_008921705.1. Taxonomy (NCBI): domain Eukaryota; kingdom Metazoa; phylum Chordata; class Aves; order Charadriiformes; family Burhinidae; genus Burhinus; species Burhinus oedicnemus. Next base: position 7,763,846 of record VFFE01007679.1, read on the forward strand.
TGTTGTTGTTTACATTATGGTATTTTATTCACACTTTTTTTGCAAAGGCTTATATAGCAGTTTCCCCTTGGTTTGAAGGGATTTTGGATCAAAACTGTGTTTGGTCAAATTGTAATTAACAATGGAAAATTATAGGCTTATTAGTAACATGGCATTCATCTCAGAGGAGTGACTGCTAGGAAGAAGTATACAGTGGCACAAAGTCCTAATGCTTAAGTGTTCGGCACTTGCTGAGCACATGAAACTAAGTTTCCGCATAAAATGTGGAAAAAGTAAGTTTTTAAATGCTACATGTGTCAAGGTGGTTTCTGTTCGAGAAATCATTTGGTCATGTGAAGTATAGGGCTGCTTAAACTGACTTACCCAACCTCATTTTACTAATGAGGCCCTGTGAGATGAAATCTAAAATACAAGGTTATATCTATGGTAGTAGCTTCGATGATGGTTGCTGAGCCTCTGTTTCTGTCTACCGTATGTTATTTCATTCCTTGACACACAGATGGAGAGAAAAAAAGGGGACAGAGAAACTGAGGTTTCTGTCTGTGTTCTGTGATGCTTGGGATGTTGGAATCCATCTTTCACCCTTTATCAGGAGGGACTGCTGTGTTTACCTGTCAAATCAGAGGCCCTGGGAAGGTCTTAGGCCTCACAAGACCGATAATGCTGGGGCCTGATGGCCATGTCTACTAGTCTGCTATATCTGCTATTCTTTCTGCTTGTTGCCTTTAATTTTCCCCCTACCTCTTTCCTTAATTTGGCATTCCTGCTTTTTAACTTATTTTTCTTCCATATTTTCTTCCTCCTTATCCACTTATCTACCCATCTTTCCTTCATTTTTCCCCCTCATTTTTGCTTCCTCTAATGTATGTCAGAGCCTATATCCCAGTCACAGCCTCTCTCATTCTCAAGAGCATGGGGAGAATATGTGGGGACCGGAGGAAATCACTTATTTGTATACTGACTGGTCATAATTGACAAACTTCTGCTGTGTGATATGTAGCCATGTTATTGTGGAGTCTTTTCTCATTAGAGGCTGGCAGAAGGTAGGCTTCTGGGCACAAGCCTTGCTCATGGCTGTAGCTGTCAGCAGCAAAGGGGCCATCTCTGCAAGAAACTGGTAGGGCAGACCAAAGTGCTGGCCAGCATTGCAGGGAGAAAAGTATGTGGCAAGCCTCAGGTAATATATATCAGAAGTATGTCTTCTGACGGTAAATAGGCTTTGGTGGGATACAGATAGAAAAAATAAAAGAGCCTACAAATGGCAAACCATCAGGTCTCCAAAGGCTAACATGACAATTACGGATAATTGCTTTAATTCTGTAGAGTTTTGCTTTTATTTTGTGAGAAGTAGCCGAACTATGCACTGAGTGGCTAACTGGAAGAATAGTATGTAATTACTTCAATATGATGTGTTATAATTAGTACAGAGGAATAACTTGCTTGCTTAAAGAATAAAAACCAATTTAGATAACATTGCTTTTTCACACTGAGTGTGCGACATAGGCTTAAAGTTAAAAAGTATTTTCAGTGTGACAAAACAAATAAAGAAGAGATGGAGATACTGTCGTTCTCCTCCTTTACCTTGTCTACGCTGGCACGCTTACATGATGTGGCTTCTTTGTCAGCAGTCTCCCAGGACGATGGATTCTGAGTTGTCTTCTCTCTGAAAGTGCCCTAACTATTATGCTGTATTTTGTACTTGATCTTTATTGTTGCAACTGCAACTTTACATGATATTAAGGGAAGCAAATTTTAAGTCTGTTCTTCAAAAAATGTACATACTATATTTTCTCAAGAAAATACTGCTCAGACTATATTAACATGGGAAGAATGCTTTCCTTAGCCTTTAAGTTGAAAGTGCCCAAACCTATCTTTTCTGTAAACAAACAAAGCATCAAATAAGAAAAACCAAACCACCCCCTCCAGATATCTGATGTGATCAGTTTTACCCCACCCTATTCATTTGTCGAAATTATGAAAAGCTGAAAGCAGGTTTTTTTTGTTTTGGATTTTTTTATAATGGAAAATGTTACACAAGCCAATGCAAAGTAAGCCAATTGTTTTTCCCCCACACTTTATATTTCACGCGCAATTTGTGGTTTACTTTTTCTTCACTAGGTTTCTCCAAACTTAACAGGAATTTGAAGTTCTACATGGAGGGGGAGAGAAATCCAGTAAAATATTTTCTCCTCCCAGTCTGATTTGTGGAATATGAGGTAGTTAGGCTTTCACCATGACAGGTTTTCCATATCCTGAATAGCAGGAGCTTTCTGTGTGAAAGATGCAGAACCAGGCCCTTGGAGTACTTTGAAGTTAGTGATTCACATGTATGTGTTTTTGAACCTTCCATAACAATAAATCACTTATCCTGTACCCTGATGGGGACCGTTCAAGCAGGACTTGGTTATTATATAACTCCCTGAAAAGGAAGATTCCTGACTTTCCATAAAGCTACAGCATATTCACTTCCAGCCCTTGTATAATGAAACTTAGTGTCATACTTTAACTGAAAGGGACGTCCAGAGATCTAGTCCAATGTTTTGCTCAAAGCAGGCTTAAGTTCTAAGTTAGATCAAGCTGCTCAGATCCTGTCTGGTCGAATTCTGAGTATCTTTTAAGGATGAAAAGTTCGTAGCCTCCTTAGATCACTGTTGCAGTGCATCATCCACTTGTGAACTTTTCTCCTCCCTGTAAGTCTTGATGGCAATTTGCCTTCCTCTCATCCTTTAGCTGTGGATCTCTTGGAAGAGTCTGGCTCCATCTTCTCAACAGCAGCCCTTTCTGTAATGAAAGACTGTAAATGGGATCCCTCATTTTGCGCAACCTTCTCTTTTCAAGCCGGAGTAAACCTAGTTCCTGCAGCCTCATGGTATGTGCTCCAGCATAGCTAACAGTCCTAGCTGCCTTCCACTGAACTCTGGAAAAGTTGACAAACCTGAAAGCTTGTGAATTATTTTTGAGGAAGCATAAAATGTACCTGTCTTCCTAAAATTTTCTAAACTATCTGCACAGAATCATGTCAAAAGTTTTGGTTTTTCTCCTTTATTATGATCAAGGGAAGCAGAGGAAGATTGATGTTATTTTTAACCCCTTCCATTTTCTTTCTTAAATGATTTTTTTTCCCTAGGTTTTTACCTTGAGCGCTTGAAGTATTTACTGAAGATTATATAATTTATTTTACAATTTATAAGGTTCTGGGGTTTAACTAATACTAATGAGGGGTCTTTTGATTCAACAGGGGAAAGAATGGCTTATTTAGAAACACTTAAGTCTGAGTAATGTAAATATTTCTCAAGCAAGAAGGCTGTCTTAGACTCCCTAAATTGTTTGAGGTCCTTACAGTATTGTAGTTTCTAGCTAGCAATGCTACTGATGAGGACATTTTCTTTGACAGTGACCTTTCCTCAATGGAAAAACTGACCTCATTATCATTTGTGCAAAACTGCTAGTTATAGAAATGAGTGTATTCTATTAAAGCTTATTATGCTGAGGGGTTTGTAAGAAAAATAATAAGTTGCTCCAAAGCAAGAATTTGATACTACAGAGGATAACTGTACTTAAACAAACCCCTTGAACTCAAAAACTTCTCAAGCAGTTTAATTAGATGGATCTCTGGATATTATAATTCATCAGTGTTCTTCCACACTGCTGGTACTATCGTTGAAAAAGAAAAAAGAAAAAGAAAAAAAAAGGAAAACCAAACCCAACTACTTCTGATAAAAATTTTTAGCCATTTACAGAAATTTTCCACTTCTAATGAAAAGATTGAATTAATAAGGAAAAATTGTGGGTATAAGGAAAGGTACCTATAGGTTTCTACCTCTTAGATGAGTCAAAAAAATAGGGAAGTCAGCACATGAATGGGTGGAGGACATTTTGGCAAAACTGCTGCCACTGCTGCATGAAGCTGGATGTTCTTCACCATTTCATCTCTTCCAGGGGGAGACCAGTATAGGCTATTTCGATCTGTCCTACAGGAGGGAGATGACGATAACAAGGTGAAGCAAATTTGTTTGTTTCTGATGATGACTGTGATCAGCTGTGGATTCATATTTTATTCTTTAGGAGATACAGTGCATCTCTGTAACTAGTATGTTAGAGGACAATTTGGTGAAGGTAAAAATTTCAGCATTCAGAGCATCCGTAGAGCTCTCGTCAAATTTTCCCTAATGAACTTTAAACTGTGACTGCTTTCCACTGTTTTTCTTGTATTAATGAGAATCATTATGTTTTGGATGTTGTTTCTACTGAACACAGCTGTCTTAGAGCATGTTGCCTGTGGTACCCCTTGTATTAAGGTTAAGAATTGTGTTGAACACACTGAACCATAACAGCTTCTGCCATATGAGATAATACTTACAAACAGGCTTGCTGTTTTGTTTTGTAGTATTATGTGTTTGATACAGGGGTAAAGCTGAATTCTGACCAGTTTGAAGGGCTTTCATATGACTTCTTATACAACATTCAGTTTAGAAAAATGGAAATGATGTATTAGAACTCTTCTGATTTTCTGCAGCAAAGATCATAGTAAAATGTCTCATAAATCATCTGATCAGAGTATTGTTCTGACTTTCTCAAAGCATATTCCATGCAAAGCATAACATGCTAATCATTAGCTTTTTAGACATCTTACATTTATTTTATAAAACTCTTTTGGTATTCCTGCTTTTTGAATTTTATTTAACACCGGTAAGAATTAAATTGCATTCTGCATTCAAGTGCCATCAGTGAAGATGAATAAAAGTTCTAATCTAAATAAAATCTGTGTAAAGATAATTTCTAATTTTTATAGGAATGTTAAAAATCAAGTTCTGTATTTGCAGCATTTCTTGACAAATACTGATGCTGTAAATTATACAGCTGTTCTTCCTTTGTATGGATTTTATAGTACTTACAGCGATTTATAGGTCCAGAGTGCAGCTGCTGGAAGTCAGTTATTCTCAGTTCTGTATTAAATCTATCATATACAAATGCATTAACATTCAGTACAGAGCTCAAGGGCTTACGGCTTTTTCTTTCTTGCTTGGAGTTGCTGTCCTATAAGTGTTTGCAAGGTATGCAGAAAACAACATTAAAAAACTTAAACTGATATGCAAGAAAAAGAGGAAACAGTATTGTCTGTGATAAATACTCAAAACAAGCTCATTTTGCAGTTTAAGCTGAACAGCAAAACCAAAACCTACTGTTAACGCTTCTGAAATTGGTAATGCTAATAAGCTTGTTTTGATGGATTACCACTTCAGTTCCATTTGCTTGAGTGCCACTCTTTACGCATGTCAATTGTACGTGTCTTCATGTTACAGAAACTTAATATTCCCTGCAGTGTTTGAATTGTGTGCATCTTAAGAAAGTGTGTGAGGACGTCATTGATTTATTTCATTCAGCTTGTTTTAGTTTTGAGGGTTTTTTTAACTAGAAGAAAAAGAAACTAGTTTATTTTAAATATTTAGGTAGTATTTATAATGAATATTTAGAAATAGTTGAACTGGAGTTTGACAGAAGAATAGAGGCAAGGGTCGTGAATATTTGTTGATTATATAATCTGTGTGAAAATAGCAGTTGGAACAGGCTGCCTGATGAGAGTTGTGTACCTGGTTATTGTTGATGATTTCATATCTTTCATATTGAGATATTAAATCTAGGAAAATTGAACTGTGCTCTGTTGAAGGCCAGAAAGAACTTTTACCTAGGGGAACTTGAGCTGATTTGTTGGAGAATGATATCCTGAACTCTTCTGACAGATGGAATTTGTTTAGACGTGATTATATGTGTAAGAAGGTGGCTGAAACAGAATGGGCTAAATGTGAAAGATCTACCTGTTTGGTATCTGTTAAACTGTGTATCGGTGAAAATGTTAGTAGACCATGTATAACCTGATCTTCCACTATTAATAATTTTACTGTAGATGTTTCTAAGTAACCTAATACCACTAAGGCAGAGAATGAAACAAGTTTTCAATCTAATAAATATTCCCCAAATCCCTTTTAATTTTAAAATCTCAGAAATGAAGCAAGTAAAAAATAATCACGTATGGTATTATGAGAATTTAATAAAACGGCAGAATTAAGTAACTCTGAATAAATGTCATTGTGTGACATTTTTCAATGAGTTCTCTTCCATTGAAAAATTCCCAGGGCAAAATACTTCCTGAAAGCTTTAACAGCTGTATTCTGTGCATTGTTCTATACATGAATGTTAGTATTTTATATTTTCTGTACCTTTGAAATAACTACAGTATGAAAGATCTTGTATTGAGTCTTGCTCAATGTGTTTTACTTTGGTTTTTTTGTATGAGTATTTACAAACTAGTTTTAACTTGTCATTTCTCTCAAATGTCAGTTTTCGGGTGTCTTTACTGCTATGAAAGAAGTTAGGTCCTGCTTTGGCGTATCTTCTGAGCTTCCTACTTCTTCTACAAGCTCCATGTTCTGCATTATTTGTCTTGTATTACTATACTTAGACATCTATGCACAAATCCCTTGTCTAGTATATTGAAAACTGTAATAAATTGCTTCAATATTAAGCTTTACATTAAAGTACAAATTATCTTGACCACCAGAAATATGTGTCAATCTCTGAGCTCTTTTCTCTCAAGGATGGATGTTAACCAGCAGATTATTTAGCTGAAAGCATAAAGTGGAATTTTAAACAACATAGGTTGAGCTAACAGTAAGTGATACAACACACTTCTGAAACAAACAGTTACACCTACCAGCCCGTTAGCTTTCCGGAAGGAGATGTCCAAGTCACATTAGGAACTAAGCACTGAAAACAAAGCAAGTTTAGATAATAGAAGAAAATTATGCTGTGAAAATACTGGACTTCTGAAAATTTTAAACTGTATTTGACAGCAGCATAAGGAGAAGCTGTTCCTTAGGTAGAAATATTAACAAAGAAAAAATGATTGCTGCTTTTACTCATTAAATTACATAACAGGACTGTAGGCTGCTGCTATCCTACTTTTGGGTGTTTCTGCAGTGGCTATCCTATTTTCAGGTGCTTGGAAGCAAGTGAGGTTGGTATATCATTGACTCTTTCCCATCCATTGTTTCTTCATATTAATCTTCCTTACGCTTTTTCACTCTCACTTTTTTGTGTTGTATCTTCCCCCATTTCCCGTTTTTCTCTCTTTAAATTAATCTATATTTCTGCTGTATTTGCTCCCTCTCTTTTTCCTCGCTTCCCCTCCTTCATTTGGCTAGCCATCTCATGCTCTTCAAGATGTGACAAGATCTGGAGGTTCTTAACTTCAGATCTGGTGTTTAATGTGGGAGCCTTCTCCCTGATGAATGTTTCCTGCTCTAGTTCCAGGCATGCTCATTTCTGACAAATGTGGATATAACTGTACTAGGAGAAAACCTTTGTGAGATAATATATTAAGTGGTATATGTTTGCAGAAAAGGGATTGCTGGGCTTAAAGAAAAATTCTTACACGGAAAAATTGTTTTGCTACCTTTCAATCAGCTACTTCATCTAGGAGACTGACAGTTAACAGAGCGGGGTATTAGACGTGTGGGCACCAAATTTTGAAATAATGGATGGAAAAGTGACAGCAAGGTGTTGCTCTATCATCTGTAAGGGGGCTAGAAGTTGCTGAGGCATATGAGACACACAATATTGTGCAGTAGGGTCAATCTGATGGAAGCGAGTCATCAAAAGAAACTGTATTTTCCCTAGGTGAACAGCAAATTCCTGAAAAACATTAGTAAATTAAAAAAGCTGGGATATTAATTAGTCATGGGCAGTTTTTGATACTTTGTATAAGATAGCTTTGCTTTTCTGTGGTATTTTATATCAGTTTGAGTATGATTAATAGTAAATAGTTATAGATGCAGAGAGAAAGTTGCAAAACTTCACTTCTAGTGGGAACCTCAGTCCTGTAAATCTGATTCCTGTCTTCTCTAAGTTGACTGAAAGTTATGGAAGGACAGTGCAGAGTCTTCTTAGAGGCAGAGGGTATTACTTAAGGCTTAGTTCTATGATAACATTGACATGGCTTTGTATGGTAACACTTCACATTTTGTGTATTCATGCATAAGGCCAATGTAAACAAAGTCTGCCCGCAGTTTAGAGCCATATGGAGTATAGATATTTTGTGTGTGTATATATATAGTGTATATATACTCTGTATACACACTGTAGTATAGTTTAGGACAAGACGCTGAGAACTGCTGACAACTTCTGAAGTCAGGAAAAATAAATCTAGATGCCACTCAAGACTTTTTTAGTATAAAGTTAGCTTGGAATTCCTGACAATCAAACACATACTGTGTTGCTGCTTTGTAAGGATAGATTCCTGTTGTTGTCTCCAGACCTGGCCAATCTGTAAGATGTATCTTTTAAAATGGCTTACTTCTGTAGTGCCAACAAACACTGTTTTTTGGAGGATTATCAGTGTTCAGCATTGTCTATCGGAGAAGAAAAATGAGAAAGGAAAAAGTTTTACATTTCTTGAGTGTAACAGTGCTAATTTATTTCATCTCCAGTTTGGACGGGCGCCATCCCTGGAAACCTATGTGGAGAATGTGGAGAAACGAGCTTTGGGAATACAAGCTTTCTGTGAAGAAGCAAATGGGATATTTTTAGGACGGGTTTCCAGTGAGTTTCCATCTCTCTGACACTGGAAGGTCTAATTGTTTGCTTTCTAGAGTACTTAAATCTAGCAGTGACTGGTGAAGGTAGTGGCAGGATTTTGATTCAGTCAATGAGAAAGGCACAAAGGTGTGTTTCAACAAATTTCTTTGATTCAGTGCTGTTCTGAATTCACTGGCGTACCTGCTCAGTGGTGTTTAACTTGCTGTGAATGCATGTAAGGTGACCTTTCACGGTCAGTGTGGTACAGCTCTAGTGCTGTTCCATTTGTGCTAACAAAGCCATTATCCTAAGTCAGGTGTTTTTCCCAATGTGTGTTTGTGTCTGTCTCTTGTACAGTCACAGTCACTTGTGTAGGCCATCAGTTCAGATGTACAGTTAAAAACCTGACGTGGAGGAAAGTGGCCATTAGGTCACACTGTTCAACTTCTGTTAACTTAGTGTGTTGTAGGGTAGGCAGGCTCAGCTTTATGACAGTTTGTAACAGGTGGTCCCTCCTGATGGTAAATGCTTCTCTGTTTAGAAAAAAGGTATTGTGGGGTGCAGCGAGGGCCAGCTGCTCCCTGAGGTGGCAGCCTCACCGGCTGGGGCCCTGAACCGCTGCCCTGCATCCAGGTGAGCTGGCCATGCCAGGTGACGGTAACCGGCTTCTACCAAAAGTCCAGACTATCATGAAAGTTTGTGGTGACGAGGTGGGTCAGAGGACAAATTGGGAAGTCAGTCCATGGATCAGGTTGAGGGTCAGGCCTGGTGGGGGTAAGCAGGGGAGAGACAGCCCCATGGTATCTCAGAAGCACTGTGGTGACAGGGCAGGACGGAGCTCAGGAGGTCAGTCTGTGGGCTGAGGTTTGGATCGGGGGGGGCCATGGCCAGGCAGGGGGTGGCTGAGGCTGAGCTGGAGACCGGCACTCCCACAACATAGCTTAGACAGGGACCGAAGGTCCCAGAGTGAGCTGAGCTGGGACTCCAGGGACCAAGGGTGAGGATGGATAGAGGCACCAGCTGAGGCTGGGCGGGGCCTTTGGGGCCTAGCAGTGCTCTCAGTTCCCTGACAGGTATAAGCCTTTAAAACCTGTGTGAAAGCAGTATTATCTTGGAAGAGCTGACACAGCAGAAGAACAATATGGCAGTGTCCTGGTTTGAGCGACACAGGACTAATTTCTCTTTCAGTAATTTTACTTTGCAGTAAAGTCTCTTCTAATGCTTGGGAAAACTGCACTTTTAGAAGACTGTAGTGTCTGAATTTGTGAAAATATTTACTTCATAGCCAGCTATGGTATGCAGGTTTCAAGGTCTCAGTGTTTTTGAGTTAGCCAGATGCAGGGATGAGGAGGAGCGAGACCCGGGCACTTGACCCAAGCTGGCCAACAGGATTATTTCATACATGAACATCACATTCAATAGAAATCAGAAAGTTTGCTGAGGAGTTCTCTCTCTCCCTCAATGGCTTCAATCCTGATAACTTCTTGCCGTGGTGCTGGACCCCTGAGCCCTTCACTTCCTCCTGAAGCCATAGCGCTCTCAGTGTCAGACATCTGCTGTCCACTGCTGGGAGTGCACAGCTTCCTACGGATAGAATGGGCTGAGTATAATCCTTGTATGTCTTATATTGATATTGGGATCAGTATTGGTTCTTTAGTATTATTAATGTTAATTATTTAGTCTTATTATATTAAATCTGTTTATATTTCCACCCTTGGGTTTCCTTGTTTTTTTCCCAATTCCCGTTCCCAGGTGGAGAGGGATCATCAGGTGATAGAATAATTGTCTAAACGACGATAGATTGTTGTGGGTTCCTCAAACCATAACAGGCAGTCAGTATCAACCCTAGATCTTTTTCACTTTCTTGTCTGTGAGATATTTTCTTCCACTGAATAAGACTACACGGTAGTTATAAAAGATGTAAACAGGAGCCTTACCCAGATAAACAGTTCATGGATGCACTCAAAAGAGTTTGAGCTTTGTTATTGTCTTTGATTCACCAAATATATGCAATTTGGCAGTCATTTTTGACTGAAAGCTGAACACTAAAGCCCAAGTATAAGCTGTGATAAAAAGTAATGCTTTTGTCCTCCATCCCTATAGTAGTATGAAATTGTGGGGTTTTGCACGTCTGTGTTTTTCCTAGATATATAACTCAGTCCAGTGACATCTGTCTCTGGGAAGAGTAAGCTGGGGGACTGCAGCGCACTTTATTTGAAGCTGTCTTTGTGAACCTCGTGTTGACTGCAGCTGGTGCAAAATATGGCAGTGGGATTTATACCCACAGTGGTGCCTGGATCCCATGAGTTGTGCTGATATGAATACTCAGTGAACAAGGGCTGGCTTCCTGGTGTATTGTGCTGTCAGACCTTAACTGTATTAAGTGTGATAAACAATGGATTTTTTTTTTTTCCTTTTTTTTCTTCTTATTGAAGTAGTGGAACTCAAACTTAACTGTGAGGGTAGTTTTCAAGTTTTCCATTCAAAATCTTCTTGTGTTTGGCTGGAATGATCCACAGCTGGGTATCTGTGGCTATCCATTCATTTTCCATTCTTATCAGGGACAAGGAAGGTATGAGGAAGATGTAATAGTATGTCCCAGTGGGGCTGGGACAAGCAGCCTGGGGAAGTATTGCTATACTGGGTCTCTTAGATTGGCAATGCTTGGAGACAAGATTATCTTTGATCTCAACTGGTCTTATATGACATATCCAGAGCTTGTTTGCTGGCTTAGTACGGAAGAACACATCCCAGACCAGTGGAAATAGTCCACTAGTCTAAAAAGAAGTTGGAATAAGAGGAAAGTGGTAAGCTGTGAAGAAAAAGAAAAATAGACTAAAGCTCGGTAGTGTAGCTGGATGAACCCCAGACGGTCAGATATTATCATATGAAGAGAGTGGTAATAAGAACCAGTTTGGAAAATTTCTCCTCTGTAGTCCTGTTTGTCTTCTGCCTCTGTGCAGGTGGAAGATGATCCATCCATACCTACAACAAAACAAAATATGGTGGTCGTATGTGTTCTCCTGTTCCTCTTGTTCTGGTGCTATGTTTTACAGATATTTCAACCCTATATGTACATACTTTTCCCTGTATGATTCAGACCTTTAAAAGTCTATGGTCTTAGTTTGCAAACTTGTCTAAAAGTGTGCAAGTCATTCAAATTTAGCACAGTGCCCATCCACTTGTTTAAAACTGTGATGGTTTGATAGTTCATAGGAGAATGTTAACACTCTGCTTTTAGTTCTGATGTGTTCTGTCAAAGGATGACTTAAAAGAAACTATACTTTCTCAGTGTTGCTTTCTTGTGTTTCCTAATGGTATCTTCTCCTTGACAAGTAAAAGAGGAATCTGATGGTTTCTATATTTTTCTCTGCAGTGGAAAAAATTTACAGACTATGGGTTAACAATCTATTTGTAGAGACTAACTTCCTCCTTCAGAGAACTAGTTACATTATTCTGATAATCCACATATGCAAAGATTTGATACAGAAGTCACTCAATTGTAGTTTTTTTTGGCCCATTTGTGCAGAAAATCAGACTAAGATTATCAACTGTCTCTTCCTGTTCACGTGAAAATCTTGAGGAATTAATCCATCATCATCAAGGTGGAGAAGAATAATGGCCCTACTACAGCTTCTTTTGGGGCTCTCCAAGGCTCACAACTGAACAACAGAGTAGTGATGAATTTTGTGGGTCTAAGCGTTATTTTTTTTTTAAAGTGTTATGGAACAAAAGTGATGCTCTTCATAGGTGAATTTGCCAATACCATGAAACTCTACACAGTATTGTGTGAAACAGAATATTCTCTTTCAGAAACATTAACACACTGAATTTTTTAGACTGTTTCCGGACATGTTTCTGGATGCTGTGTTACTGACTTGCCATTATTGGCTTTGTGCTACGGGCTTGCCAGTTTTGGATTTCTTATGAACTCCTCATTCCTGGTTAGACAGTACTGTTTTAGAGGGAAAAAGTCAAAGGACTTTTGAGTTTGATTGTTTGCATATGATGCAGCAAAGTAAGAAATGGTTACGAATAGAAGGCAGCTAGACTGAGGTGTTGTATTGACTTACCATTGTATCTCTAGGTCTGTAGCTTCCTTGCAGCACAGGAGTAAAGAGGGCATTCTGTTGTCTTGTAATTTAATTGCAGGAAAGATTAGATTCACTGATTAGAACAAGAATCTCTGTTTAAAAATAACTAACACTTCTTGCTAAGAGCACACTGGATAAATTGCAGATGCTTTACCAAGGTTGGAGGTGCACCAGTATTGGGATTTGAGCACACTGAGCAATGAAGTAATTCCTGCACAGTGGTGATTCATTGATATATTGGTGTATTGAAAATGTAAAAATATGTTGAGTATTAATATGCCCAAGAAAAGAACTCAGTTTTCTAATTCAGATGATCAGCTGGTTAAACCATTGTCTGCTTCTGTTTAAGGCTCCACTTCTCTCTCTCTATCTCTGTGGTGTGTTTTTTGTTGTTGTTTTGTTTGTTTTTTACTGTAGCCCTGAGATTTCCAAGTTAGCCTGAGGAAGTAAGATGCAATCCTATGTCCAATGCATATCTTGCAGTAAATGAGATTTTAAAAACATAGGACTGGTTCATTTAATATTGAATGCTCTTTTCTTCAACCATAAACTTGTAAACTTTAGGACGTGCGAAGTGGATACTATGATGCTTTTGTAAATAATGCATATAGAGCCTGATGCAATGCAAAGGAAAATAATTAGAAACACTTCAGCTTGCTTTAGAGCAGGCTGCGAGCAGTTTTGTATGCATTTTGTTGCTCATTCTTCATTGTGCCTCTTCTCATCATTTGAAGCTGGTGCCACAGGCTTTTCTTGTTCTAATGTGCTATTTTCCCTTCCTTTTTTATTTTCCCCCTGAATTTAACCATCTCCTTCACCCAAGCCATTTTGCAAATATCTACTAGTTTTTCTTCAAAGGGACAAGATGCAGAAGGAGAGTGGGGAGAATGTCCAGAGTAAAATAGGATGAGACAGGAGGCTCTGTACAATCCTGATGTTGACTGTGTGGTTGTCCCGAAGTCCAAATAACAAACAGCTCCCAAGCTTGATTCCTAGACACAGTTAAATCTGACTTGTCCGGTCTGTTGAGTGGTGTGTTCGTTGTTGTCTGGGCTGGCAGGAGGCAGTAGGATTTCAAGAAGATCTGGGGGGAGAAGGGAGGAACAACATGAGTGTGGTAGGATCCCTGAGTGCTTTAAGTGTGTGTGTGGCAGGGATAGAGGAGAAATAGGCAGAGGCACTTCACAGAGATGACTTCTCTCAAGCACCTTTTTCATTTCCACACCTTCCACGCTTCCCATTTCCCAGGAGTACAGGATTCTTGTCCCTGACCTGTTGTTCCTTTCTGCAGTGTGCTCGGGATATGTGCTGGTGGGGCAGGGAAGCAAACACAGGAAATTTGCTTAGATGCAACAATTACAGAATTCCTCGCTTAACCCTGTTTGCACCGCTGTCCTTCTGTATTGTTTATGAAGAAAGACATGTCTGGGAGAAATGACAGCTAAATTCCAGGGCGGTTTTCTCATGTGCTTGAAAACAAGCAAAATGTGGACAGTTCATGGTGCTGGTTATAAGATACAATAAAAAATTGGGTTGCTTTACACAGACTTTGTTCATTTCTCATGAGATAAAGGTGATTCAATTGTAAGTACTGTTGTAGTCCATTTTCACAGTCTTTGATGAATTTAACTTGATGTTTCCTTAAACAGAGTAGAGATAGAAAAAAAATTGTTTATACATTACTTGTCAGTTTTGAAGTTCTGAAGTGCTTTTGGAAATAAACAACGTGTTCTTTTGCTGACAGGATTTGAAATCTAGCAATCAGCGAGATGAAATTGCTGCAGCACGTGCATCCCTAAAAGAAAATTCCTCTCTCCTACATTCAATATGTTCTGCTTGTTTGGAACATTCAGATGTTGCATCCCTTACAGCCAGCAAGGATTCAGTTTGCAATGAAATACAGAATGCTATCAGTGTAATTTCTAATGCTTCCCAAGGAGTTGGAAATAAAATGGGACAACCTACATCTCACGCAGCTACTCTTGGAAGTGCACTTGATGAGCTTGAGGTGCGTAAACCCACAAACCTGTGAGACTGCAACATTTTTGGAAAAATGATTTCTTTCTTTTTTTTTTTTTTTTTAGTTAACTATTGCTATCATCAGTGGCAGACCTAAAGCATTAGAAATTAATGCTCTGCTTAGTCCTAGTCTAAATAGTATCATTCTAAATTATTTCATTAGTGGGAGGGATCACTTCCTTCAAAAGAGTTTGGAGTTGAGTCTTCATGTATGTTCAATATTTGATTTTCTCTGAACAGCAGGCAAGAATTAGTTCCAAGTGTGTCACTAATGGTGGAGACAGACACATCTTTGAGTAAGTGTGCAGAACCCATGAGTTTAGTTTACAAATAACAGTTTTTATCAGATGATGGTGATCACTGCTGCTTGGACTGCATTTGAGCAAGTGTAACGCAAGTTGAAGTCCTTTACTCCAAAACTTGTCGTTGGGATCATTATGTAATTTATATAATTGAAGGATTTAGAAACCTAATTATGTTTTCTGCTTGTCCTTAAATAAAGTGACATAACCGATACGCTTTAACAAATTGTGCATTTCTACTTCCACTGTTTAACCAAATACTTGGAGAAAGTCAGTTCTTTCTCTACTCCTGACCTCTTCCTGAGCTTTTATATGGAGCTTTCCTGTTTTCTTATGGCTGCTCTGGCTCTTACCAGTGTTATTTTCCATTGTCCTGCCAAAAATGGTAAAAGATCTCCTGTAGATGAGATTGCAGACCATACTCCTCATCTAGTGTAACTGATGTAGGCCCAGATTAACAAAAGGAATGAAAGTTTCCAAACACATTTGCAATATGAGTCTTTTTGGTTGTAAATTCTTGCACTTACCAGATCTCAACCTCGGAACTCCAATATTGTTGATACATTTTCGGGAGAATTGATGTTATGACTGATGGTAATGGATTTTGTCTAACATTTTCAATGAAAGGTTAGAGAAATGCATTGAAATCCATATATGACACAAAGCTTGTAGTGGCAGTTTGTTGATCAAAACAGACCTCTCAGTCATCCTCAAAGCTGAATCTGATAGATTTTTTCCCCCCAAAAGGAATAGGCTACAATTGCATGTTACATGTCATCTTTCCTTGCTTCTCACACCAGGTTTTAAAATTACAGTTTCTAATCTATTTTCTTAATAAATGGAAGAAAAAAGAAACATTTAAGAGTAATACATTATTTGTTACAATGAAACTCTAAATGACAAATTATATACTTCAAATGAGAGCTATAATTTACATGTTTTACTTCCAAAATTTTTAAACAGAATTTGGCAAAAAGATTGCCTCTTCTGACCGCAGATGAATTCATCTTGACTGTGTGTAAGCAGTACCATTTTAATGATTTTTTTTTTTTAAGTGGTATTAAATTTATTATTGGCTTAAAATTTAAGGATTGTGAAAATCACAAAATGGAAAAAATTCTCTTTTGGATTGAATTTGTTTTTATTTGGAAACATAAGAACATAGAAGTCTGACTGTTGTAAAAAGCCCTTTGTTTACAGAGTTTTAAATATGTTTTTACCTACATAACACAAATGGGAATTGAATCTGTGTGTGTTAGATAAAGCACAATTTATAGAGCTTTAACTTCTTAAAATGATTTTATGAATTAGATGGTTGCACTTTTCTTCCTTTACAGAAAGTTCTATTGGCTAAGGACCTGAAATAACCTTTGCTCTATCTTCTTGTTGCAAATACAGTGCCATGAAATAGATTGATATAGTAAATAGTCTGTTGGGAACAAATCTCATTAAATGTTTATAGTGTGGAAATGTATCATGGAGCTTACCCAACAGTCTAGTATCTAGATGTTTTGCAATGGCATTCTTCCCTTGCCAGTGCTGGCAGCGTGAAAGTTATTACAGATTTATAGGTAAGAAAACCACTAGTAAAATTAGAGCAGCTGACTCTTAAATCAGTAGATTCTCAAGAATTCCTCTTGAAGGCTCCATATAACTACCGTGTCATTCATAAATAAACACAAAATTGTAATGTTACAAATTTGAATGCCTATTAAGATCTGTGTTAAGAGAGCATGTAGGTGCAGGTTATCTAATGCCTTTCACTGGTCTTGCATCTTCTGAATGTAAGGAGATTTCTCACAAAATGATGCAAGTCTTGCATGCCTGACTCTGTCAGCATATTCCTCTGATATGTGGTCCTTTAATGACCTTGACTATCTAGCAGAGCAATTACATATGAGATATCAAATCTGTAAATCAGTCCAAAATGTCAGGAAATATAACTAGGTTTCTGGGTACCCATGATCCCTCTTTCTCATGGATCAGAAGACCAGCGAGGGACAAAATAGGAATCTAATAATTCTGTTTAAATGCTGACTTATGTTTAAGAACTCAGGTAGCTAACCATTGTTTAGCCCTGTTGAAGGAGAACCACAAAACTGCTTGTTGCATATCTGATGTCTTCTGATTGGTTGGAAATTGGATCGTCTTTTCTGCGTAGATGCACTGATCATAAATGTTTGATGAAATTGCTTGAAGAATTTAATCTGTGGGCAGAATCTTAAGTCATATTTTCATGGTTATTATTGCCTAGATTTTTTTTTTTTAAATTTAGAGCTGAACCGTGGTAACTTTTTTTTGCCAGTGCAATTTGTCCATCTTTGCATGAGCTTTCTAAAAACTGTCTCCTAAAGGAAGACATTTCTACTCCTGTTTCATCTGAGATTTGAAAGCAGTCATTTTGCTGGCTAAGTCAGTAACTGGCTGTAGCCTTCAGGTGTGTTCAGTCTTCCACAATCAATGAAGCTGTTTCTTTCTGTAGTAACACTTAAATATTCTACTTGGCAGGTGTGTTTTACATTATGATGGACATTGTATGTATAGCCTAGTGTTGAGGGTGCTTACTTGAGATATAGGAGCGCGACAGTGAAGTTGCTGCTCCAGTGAATAATGACCAAGTGGCAGAACTCCAGCAGAAGTGAGGTACCACAGAGCACTTTGCTATTAAGAACTGTAATGTGAATAAGGGAGACAGAGTTTCAAATCTCTAACACAAATAAACCTGTCTTCCATGTCAGAAATGAATGTGCTGACCGCTGGATACTTCCCTTGTCATTCTTAGAAGATCATTGTGGATGAGTCTTTCATGTATAAGATTAGTTTGAAATTATCTATTAGGTGTAAATTAATTATATGTATTTTAAAAGGTAAATATTTAAACATTAATGACTAGTTTTATGCAGTTTTCCAAAACTATTAATACACTAATTATTAAAGTCAAAGCTTTTTCATTTTGAAAATGCTATGTCTTTGGATATAGCCAAAGTAATGAAGACCTAGATAATGCAGTCATTAGACACTTGTTACGCAGGAAAACAAAGTTCCTACTGCTGAGAACTATTTTGCTTTTGCTTTTAAAGTTATGCATTCTTACTTA
Source organism: Burhinus oedicnemus (assembly GCA_008921705.1). NCBI lineage: Eukaryota > Metazoa > Chordata > Aves > Charadriiformes > Burhinidae > Burhinus > Burhinus oedicnemus. Next base: position 7,781,932 of record VFFE01007679.1, read on the forward strand.
GGGAGGCGACAGCTAAAAGGGGTTCATTTTCCCATCATTTCAGAGTCCTTAATGGCAGTTCTTACCACTTTACAATTTCCTTTACTGCATTTCCCTAATTTCCTGCAATGCATATTGTGTTTGAGACACATAGTAACAGCCTTCCTCCAGGTAAATTGGGTGTGGTTTTCCTTTGCATTCAGCCATAATCTCACTATTGTAAGGAAGCTCAGCAAAGAGAAGAAATGAGGAAAAAATGGGTGCCCTATACTAATACTCTCAATGTGTCTCTAATTTATACTTGTGAGCAAGTGGTATCTTGCTGCCTTCACCCTTCCAGAAAAGTGTCTTCAGGTGCATTTCCTTCCTTCTGTGGAAATAGCTATTACAGAAAAGGACACAGGAGTCTTAATGTTGTAATTGCAGTAGGAAAGCTTCTGATGACAACATTAAGAGCTGGATTACTGTGCCTATCAGGCCTGGCTCTAGGCATTGGCAATTAAAAAGTTGTCTGCAAAAGCAAAATGACTTCAGATGCTGTTGCTTGGGAGAGCCAGTCTGGCTCCACCCAATGCCAGCAAGAAGTTAGGGTATGTGGAGATATTTCAGAGTAAAAGAGCAGGCCATCTTCATTCTATCCAAGCCCTCTTTCTTTTCTTTGGATTTTAGCCTTCATGGCGGGATCTGCCAGGCCCTCACTCAGAGAGGGCAAAAGCTGGATTTTTTTGGTAACTGCTACCAAGTAGTTCTTAGCTGGCTCCAACCGCTCTGCTTCTGCAAAAGAGGATGAAAACAGTGGACTGCCTATTTCCTTTGCTCTGTCTTTGCTAGTGGGCAAATTATGGTTCCATCCCAGTTTGCTTTGGTTCCAAAGTTGCATGTGAATGTGTCCATGATCAACATATTTTTTACATCTTTCAATTAGGAAATAATTAAGAGACACAGTAGGGTTAATATGTTGCTTTTATGGATATACAAATAGCTGTGGTTTTCATTCTCAAAATATTTAAGCTCTTTCCCTCCTGCTTGCACATAAACTCCTTTTCAGTATGTTATATGTATCTGGATAGGTGAACATTGGTTTGAGAAAATCCAGTAGTTTGGAAAATACTTTAACTTAATCTAAGGTTGCATCTGTTGGATGCACATAAACACCTGACATAGACCCATACGCTATTTTAATGGTCTATCCTGTCACTTGCAGAAAGAAGTCCGTAAACTTAGGTTTAGACTTCTTATAGTCTCTCAGAATAGACAACAGAAAATTGCACTAGCAGTAGCACTAGCCTGATTTTTTGTGATAGTTTTCAGTAGTATGAAAATCCCAAAATTCAACACAGAAAATGTGGAGACAGACAGAAATTCACTAGTACCTTTTCTTTCTAGTCATTGTCTGTGGAAAATAGAGGACTAGAGTTCATGTAGTCCCAGTTTCTGGTACAAAGCATAACATAATCCTAGAACTTTAGGCCCCAGGGAGGTCTTACAGAGGTTATTTAAGAAGGTTCATTGTCCACTGATTTATGTATGTAAATAGGTAGTAAGTATGGGGCTGAAGTGCTGAGAGTACTTAAATAACTAGAATGCTTCTAAATTCTTTTAAATTTAAAGACTTCAGAGCAATGAAATGGTGGTGGAGGTGAAACCTGCACTGATCCTGCAAGCTGGGAAATAGAAGCTTCCATTTGAAGTAATGCAGAAAGAGCTTGCAGTGGTTTCCTTTGGAAATATTCAGATTATGAAGTCTGATTTTTCTCTAGTTTTGCTGGAGAATCTCCCAGCTGTCTCAAAACAATTCTTGTATATTTCAGAAAAGATGGGAGGATTGAACGCGTAACAAAGTCTTCCTTTCCATAAATCATACCTAACGTGTAAGAGAATATCAATAATAACCAGCAAGAAAATAATTTCAAGGTGACTGAGTCCCTGTTCCTAGCTGTTTAAGCTTTTATCTTACGATATTCTAATAGAAAACTTTCACTACTCTTAGAATCGCCTAAGCTAGACGGTACCTGAAATTGTGATATTAAATCTAAATTGAAAAAATAATGAAAATTCTCCAGCTTAAAAGTAGTCTGGCACATACTGGATAAGCACAGATAAGTTCTGATTTACCTGGCCTAAATTCCACTTAAAGGTATATGACATAGTTTTCTTGTTTAATATTTCTTCTGAAAGCTTGGAACCACATATGAATGTAACAGGTGAATGGATTTATGTGGAGTACAGACTTGGTGATCTGGACCATAATGACACTGTTTCAGATGTTCAGTTAGATTAGAAGTTACTGGTTTGAATTTCTTCAAATGCCAAAGCTCGAATATACTTACTTTGACATTTCATGAAAATATTATTTCTCCTTTTCTTTCTCTTTAGAATGCTTGCTTGACACACAAATGTAATTAATTTTATCATGCCAAAACAATTGTCTCCTTTTGTGAAAAGTGAAAAGCAAGAGGACACTTATATCTATGTCCTTCAAAAAAAAACCAGTTGTTGAACAAAAGCTGCTATTTTGATCTTTGCCCATATTCAGTCTGTTAAAGGTAGCAGCAGTGACTTTCCACCACAGTGTGGGATTGTATTAGACTAGAAATCAGCAGAACTAGACTGCTCATGTAATCTGATTTAACATTCTCAGCTGTGAGCTAGCACTGCTGTTTTTGTGTTAAATCCTGAGGTCCTCCTCGCTAAAAGTCTAAGTTTTGGAGGTGTTGAACCCCTCTTTCAAACAAAGCTGAGACTCTGGTCTGAGATAACTTAGATGAAACACGGAATGTTACTGAGTAGTAAACTCATACACAGTGTCATAATTGTACATAGGCATTACAAGCTTAGTATAAGATACATATAATCTTTTTAAGAATTTACAAGGTAAATATACAAGACAGGCCCAGTCTATGGGAGGATAAGGAAGACAGAAGACCTTCAATAAGTAGACAGACACAGTTAAGAGGTTGAAGTAAGAAACACTTTTTTTACAACTGTAGTGACAAAACTTGAAGAGGAGAAACTGCTGGCTGAGAACTTGGGAAGATGACACGCAGTTGCTTGTTTCAAGACACACCTTCTGTATGGCCGTGAACCTGGCAGTCTGGGCCTCAGTTCTTTGCTTATAAAATGGGGTTGATAGCTTTTCATTGTCGAGTAGGATGTTGTGAGGATTGATAGACCAAATAGATACTGCAATGATAAGAATGCATACATGTTTATAAAAGTATACAAGTAGTGTTTCTGTTTGCAGAAGTGGAATGCCTTGTAGAAGAAGAAATTCCAGATACAGGTATAGGTGAGGATGAAATTCTTGAATCTTATGCAGCAAAAGCAGGAAACAGAGGAAGGACTCAGAGACAAGGCAGTTGTAGTCAGGAGATGTCAACGCAGCCTGCAGGTAGATGTGATCTTGTTCTGCTTGTTCTGTGCGCTGTTTAGGTGTGAACCATTTCTGGCTGGAAAGCTCTGTTGCCATCTTAGCACTGAGTCCGGGCCAGTAGGATTTGATAACATGGATATTGGCTTAGAACTAGTGAGTTCTGAATGGCAGAGAGAACTTGGCTTTGTCTGCAGATGACCTGTATGCATAGCCCCAGTAGGGAAAACAGAATCTACCATGGTCAAAAGTATTTTGGATACTGCAAGGGAAGAGGGCTAGTTGCGTCTAGAAAACATAATGTCACTGTAATTCGTGCTAGTGAAAAATAAAGCAGCAAATTAATTGGGCTGACTTTTCTTACCTGTACTCCTAATGTTTTCCAGAATTTAATTATCCTGGATCCTCTTGTAGTGAATGAAGATAAAATAAGGCCATCACTAGAGAAACGTCTGGAAGCTATTATCAGTGGAGCTGCTTTGCTAGCTGATTCTTCCTGCACGCGGGATTTTCATCGAGAACGTATCATTGCTGAATGCAATGCTATCCGCCAAGCTCTCCAAGACCTGCTTTCTGAATACATAAACAATGTAGGTAACCAGACTTTTTTCCTTCTTTTAATGTCTGACTCAAAGCCTATTTTAGTGTATGTTAGAATTCAACCTATAATTAGTGTAAATTAGAGTTTAACCTGTGTTTCTCAACATGCTCTTTGAAAGCTTGAAAGGAACATTTTTCTACATAAATCTAAGCAAAAGCTAAATACGGATCTCCAGAAATAGTAAGAATTGTGTTATATCATGCAGTCTGTGGAAAATGTGTATTACAGATACAACGTACTCATGTTGAGGTTATTTTGTGCTTATTGTGAACTGTCGCCACTACAGAACAGATACAATCCTTCATATGCTAGCAACGAGAGTTTCTTTGTAATTTCATTTCCTAGTTCCCTCTTAAAATTTGAGGACAAGAATTTGAAAATGTAATCTCAGTTCCTGTAGAATGCAACAATTTAAATAATAATTTATTAATACATAAGTAATCTGTTAGTATCATTTTAAAGTAGAGTATTCACACTACTACATTTGATCTGTGTAAGAGCACCAAGTTACAAGTGTAGGAATGACTTAATTGCTAAATTAGAAAGCTAGGACTGTTTGGTAAATCCAGAAATCTGGTTGTCTGGCATACTTATAAGTCAATTAATCTGTGAATTTTTGAAAAAGAATATAGTTTGATTGTGTTTTAAAAATAACTATTAGATTTAAAGAATGGATTTGGCACTTCTTACATCTAACAGTTAAATGATAAAATAGCAGAGACTCGGATACTATTAATATGGGTACACAGTGTTAATATCATCCTTTTCCTCTGGAAACATTTTCTGTAGGCATACTGTTCTTATCTAAAGATAATTCAAGATGATTCATCAAGCACATTAAGAGGATAATTGTATATTACAGTTATTTGTTTCTTTTTTTGGAAGCTGAAATTCCTTTCTGTTCTGTAAGGCATGCAGGTTAACCCAGTCCAAAGCTGTTCTAATAAGAATGTTTTCTTTGTTTTATCCTATTGTCGTTAGCATAATGAAGTGTAGAGACTAAGATAATCTATGCATATCATATCTTTTTTCGTTTCACAGATGTTGTACTTGTTGATATTTTCTTTTTATTTACTGGGGGGTGAAGGGCAGGTGGGATTTACAGCTGATTTATTTCATTTTCTGTGAATTCAAGTTGCACTTTCAGTCCCTATACCAGAAAAAGATGCTTTCATATTTTTACTGAAAATTTAGCTGCAGTTTCTGTTGAATGCAGCATAATTCTTTAACCTCTCTGGTGGTGCTTTACACATGGGTTAGCTATGTGAGATTTCTTTAGCTCTGGTTAGCTTGGAATGTTAGTCTTTGATTCCTTCTTGTAGCAGATGTCTGTTTTGATATCTGTTCTAGGGTGGATCAGGTTTGCTGTTAAATGACTGAAAGTTTAATAAGGGACGGCATCAACCTGTAGTAGCCAGAGTGTGTGGGAGGATGCAGATGTGGTGTACAGCAACCCACATTAGTCCACAAGATCACTGTGGGTTTCTTGCAAGAACCCTTTAGGGGAATTCTATGTCTTGCAGGAGTAAAACTACTACAGTCAAATGGTCTTAGATTCTTGCAACAAAACTGTGATTATGTTTTCTATTTCAGAAATAATGGGGGTTTTAGGGTTACATATGCAGACTAAGGGAGAAAGAAGAATACAAAACCGTCATGGTTTAACCCCAGCCGGCAACTAAGCACCCCACAAGCGCTCGCTCATTCCGCCCTGGTGGGATAGGGGAGAGAATCAGAAGAGTAAAAGGGAGAAAATTTCTGGGTTGAGATAAAGACAGTTTAATAGCTAAAGCATGCAAAACAAGGAATTCATTCACTGCTTCCCATGAGCAGGCAGGTGTTCAGCCATCTCCAGGAAACCAGGCCTCCATCAGGTGTAATGGTTACTTGGGAAGACAAACGCCATCTCTCCGAATGTCCCCCCCTTCCTTCTTCCTCCAGCTTTATATGCTGAGCACAATGTCATACAGTATAGAATAGCTCTTTGATCAGTTGGGATCAGCTGTCCCGGCTGTGTCTCCTACCAACTTCTTGTGCACCCCCAGCCTACTCGCTGGTGGGTTGGTGTGGGAAGCAAAAAGGGCCTTGACTCTGTGTAAGCACTGCTCAGCAATGATGAAAACATCCCTGTATTATCAACACTATTTTCAGCACAGATCCAAAATGTAGCCACATACTAGCTACTCTGAGGAAAATTAACTCTACCCCAGCCCGAACCAGCACAATAACCCACTCCACTGACTTGAGAAAGTCAGGAAGCAGCTATTTAAATATGGCAAAAAGGGGAAGTGTCATATAATTTGCTGCAGAACACAGTGTCTGCATAGGGTGGTAAAGACAAGGAGAGAAGCAGAAAGGAAGAAATAGAAAAGATTTAAAGGTATGAAGTGTTACATTAGGGTTAAATGACAGGAGCGAATTTAAAGCTTTTAGTTTCTTTCAGTGTTGATCTGCTTATAAAATTAATATTGATCTCAGTGGAAAAACTCTCACCAAGGATAGTTTATGGCTATTACTGAGACTGGATTAAATAAGTTTTTCAATTAGAAGATTATCAGGTGTCAGTTACTTTATTTCACAACTCTAACTCACTGAAGGACAGATGATAGATCCAGGAGACAGTGCTGATTTATCACTGTCTTCTGGGCTCTTCTATTAATAATTTCAATAAGGTAGGACTGTGAATTGAATGCATGGTAAAAATTATGCCAGCCATTTGTTATCATAGTACAATTTAAGGGCTAGGTTGTGATTCTCTTCCTCTCCTTGGGAACACTGTTGTGTTCCAGGAGCAATCACACTGTCTATATAATATTTCATGTAAATCTGTGTGTATGTTCTTATGGTGTATTTGCGCCCTGTGCTCAGCGTGAGGTACAGAGGCTCTGTACCACAGCTCGTGCATGAGACTGGAAAGTTTTCCTTGCCCACTATCCACAAAGGGCATGCTTTTGCTCCTGTCTTCGTCCTGGTGGTGTATGGTTCAGAAAACATAGCCTCCCCACTGTCATTTCAGTTCTTTTCAGTCACTCTCATGAGTTGTAGTAGTCAGCTGCTTGGAAGGGTTTTTTTCTGGATATGTGTCTGTCGTTTCTTGCTAGTATGTTGGTTTGATTACTTATCTTAAGGCTTCTTTCTGTCTGAGTGTTGCATTGCTTCAGAGACACCACATGCAGTAAGCGCCACCTTCGCAAATCCTTCTCTAGCAGCTGGTTTGCCCGGAAGCTGTACATCTAGTGTATCTCTAAAGCCTCTGGATCTGGTGCTGAGGGTGGATGTGGCCTGCCTGGTAAGTGTTTAGCTTTAACAGGATCATGGCCAAGGACTTGAGTGCCTAAATTCTGTGGAAGTTCTGCATCGTCTGTTTTTTTGAAACTAGCCCCCAGTGCCTAAACAAATGTACGAGAGCTTATGATTTAGCCCTAACTATTTGAAACAGTATAAGGAATCTAGCTTTTGTGGTTCCTAAATTTGGGTGATTCTTCCCTGCCTCCCCAGTTATTCAAAGTCTCTAATAACCCTTAAGGACATCAAGTAAAGTCAAGGGCCTATTGGTGTCAGTGAAAAAAAATTAGAGTTTTTACTGCAAGCTGGGAGAAACATCTTTTCAGATGCTGGCTTTTATAGAAGTGGCTGTTTTTCACAGAGGCTAAACCACAGTGAGGTGGTGCAATGGAAAGTTAAGCAAAATGTTTGCTACACTAATAAAGAACCACTATGTCTCCAAGAAGCTTTTAAGTTTTTCTGTTCACAAAGTAATTCAGACATATAGTAAATTGCAAATATATTTATAATTCTTCTGAAAGGCAGCAATTTTTCTTCTGGTATTGCAGAATTATTTGTGTACTATTGTTATTCTCTCTGAATTTTACTCGTAGACATGTATTAAGGGATATATTTGCATTTCAGGACATCAAATAACAGGAATTACTCCTGTGAATTTGGATAGCTTATCAATGGCAGAATCATACTATGGTGTGTAGATAACAACATATCCATAGGAGCAATCATTTTGTTCTAGTAATAAGCACTTGCATTTTCCTAATGACAAGCTCTTGCCTTGTCTCTGCTCATCCTTTAAAATGAAAAGTTATTGAAGACATTGGAGTGCAGCAATACTAACTCCATGTTTCTTGAGTTCTCTCTCTGCTTTTACTCCCAGTCACAATAGGGATATGCACTTATCTGGGTGATCAAAACGGATAATAGAGTTGTGATTGAGTGTAGGTTAAAGTGTCTGTTGTGAGCAGCAGTTAGGATGATTGCAGGCACTGCTTTCTTTGCCTTCATTAAATAGGGAGAGTATGTCTGAATAATTATTCTGCACCCACCTGTGGGTTTGAATAAAGATCACTGGCTAGATTGTTCAGACAAGTCTGAAATGAAAAAAAGGTTGGTAAAAAAGGTCAGATACACTGATGGTATGATAGCTGCTTTCTTGCATTAAAGTTCCCTTACTTCTGGTATGTTTCACGATATTTGAGCTTTATTAGTTTCTCACCTTATTCTGGATATTGGTTGGATGTGTGTGTGTATATATATATATATACACACACACACTGTTACGCATGCTGGGCCAGTATACTTTATGCCGTTTCTGATAGGTTGTGATTTCATTATTTTCTTGTTGTGTATTTCAAAACCTTCTGTTTCTTAACTGGGTTTTTGTGTTAAAATTACCTATGTTTTTGGATCAAATAATGTCAGTAAAATAGTTTGCATTTTCATTGTCATGTTTGAAGTTTTTGCATGTTTTCAAGACTTCTATCTTTAGAAATAGTTTCAAAGGAAAATCTGAAACATTGAGCATTTATGCAGGAAAACATGTAGTTTTCATAATTCTGTTGTTGACATTGGCCGAGTACTTAGTTCAGTTAACTTTGAACACTCCTACAGTGGGTTTTCTTACATTTTATATGCAGTATGTGTAATTGAAAATTATTTTTCTAAATGTTAACTTTTGTCAAACATTTAGTTTTATAGGGAAATTAGATATGAACTGTTCAGGAAGAAGATTTTTAGTGTGCTACAAGAGTAGTCTAGTGAATTCTCCAAGTAGATTTACAGTTGAAAAATAAGCTGCCATTAAACTTACCTGATTATAGATGGTCTTACAGAATTTGCAATAAACTGGGATCTATGCACGTGAGCTAGAGAAAGATAATGAAAGACTCTCTGTTCTTAAGCCCTGTTTTTCATTTAACGGTTCTGAGCCAAGCTATTTCAGGATTAATTGGATCTTAACTTAAGGCTTGCATTGAAGTAATGTAGCGTGATGAGCGACTCATGGCTCTGTAGAGGATGATTCAGTACAATAATCAGTAATTCGTATTTGGTATACCTGACAGGACTGGAAATATATTGAGCTGCTGAAGACTAGTTTTTTTTCAGGGAACCTTCAATAAAGTAGCATTTTCTCTCTCCAAGATGAAATAAATTCTCAATTACGGCAATAAACAAGCATTCCAAATAAATATTAAAGTATTTTTTAACTCAAAATATACCTAGCTGTTTAATTTACAAGATACTTTTTTTTTTTAACAGTTTATGGAAAATTGTTGTCATTACATGAAGTTTTTCTTGACCAGTTTCCTATTTTCTGGAGGATGTTAAAGACTGATCATTTTTCTAAATGTTAGTATGCCATTTCTAGGAACACTACTGAAGTCTAATGTTTCAGAATTCATTTATCTTGGTTTTTATCCTCTGTATAGGACAGCTGTTTTGTGTTTTCAAATACATTTCTAAATTGTATTCTGTTTCAGATTAAAAGGTATTTACTTCTTGTTTATGTAACACTTCTTATTAAAAAGATCAGTCATTGACACTTTAGGGCACTCTTTATAGAATACTGATATTGCAGACAAATGAAGACCAAATCCAACATTTTAACAAAAGAATTCTTTTTTCTAAACAAATACAAAATGCCTTAAATTCTTTCCTTAAAAAAACCCTTAATTGCTAAGTATGAAACCTACACTACCCCAAACGTCTCTGTGCAATCTTTAAACACGTGTTCAGTGTGATAGCATGCTGGATGTTGTTTAACTTGACGTTCATCAGACTTCTGACACTGTCTCCCATACCACAAACTGATGAAATATGCACTAGGTAAGTTGACAGTGAGGTGGGCTGAAAAGTGGCTAAAGTGCTGTGGTCAGAGGGTTGGGATCAGCAGCACAGAGTCCAGCTGAAGGCCAGTAGCTAGTGGTATACCCCTGGGGTCAATAGTGGGTCCAGTACTGTTTAACCCATTAATGCCCTGGATGATGGGAGAGTGTACTGCCAGCAAGCTTGCAGATAATGCAGAACTGGGAGGAATGGCTGACGCACCAGCTGGTTGTGCTGCCCTTTAGAGGGACCTCAACAGGCAGGAGAAAAGGGCTGACAAGGAACCTCATGAAGTTCAACAAAGGGAAAGGCCAAGCCCTATTCCAAGATGGCCATGAGCCAGTAATGTGCTCTTGCAGCAAAGGCCAACAGCTTCCTGGGCTCCATTAGGAAGAGCACAGCCAGCAGGTCAAAAGGGTAATCCTTCACCTTTACTGAGCTCTGGTGAGACACATCTGGAGTGCTGTGTCCAGTGCTGGGCTCTCCAGTACAAAGGTGACTAGAGTCCAGTGGAGGGCTGTGAAACTGGTTAAGGATTTGGAGCATTGACCATACAAGGAGAGGCTGAGAAAGCTGGAATTGTTCAGCCTGGAGAAGAGAAGGCTCCAGGGGGATCTTATCAATGTGTAGAAATATCTGATGGGAGGGAGTAAAGAACACATAGCTAGACATATCTGAGGGGTTCCTAGTAGCAGGACAATGGGCACAAACTTAAATACAGGAAATTACATTTAAACATGAAAACCCTTTTTTTTCTGTGAGGGTGGTGGGACACAGGAGCGGGTTTCCCAGAGAGGTTGTGGAGTTCCCATCCAAAACCCAAATGAACATGTCTGTAGTTGACCATGCTTTGAGCAGTGGATTGAACTGGATGATCTCCAGACGTTCCTGCTGACTTCAGTATGTGGAATCTGTGATTCTAATCATTTGAATAAATTCCAAAGTCTGTGCAACTTCCTGGGTGTCCTTGCCAGCTTCTTTTAGTATAAAGTAAATCTCAGTATTTACTAATGGAAGAGAAAAAGATATGCTGGTAATGAGGGTAGGACAAGAAATTCCATAGGGTAAAGTAGTAAAAAGAAAATTTCTTTAATTCAGTTAATCTCTGGCAGTCTTGAGGTGGTGAAAGGGAGAGTAGTTATGAAGTTAATTTCTGTGCTAGTTAATCCTTTATATAAAACAAAGGTTAGAATGATACCTTGACTTCCTTGTAGAAATCATTTGGGAAGTGGTTGATTAAAAGCTCTCCCTATGAATTTCATCAGCCAGAGTGTTGAGGTATACTGCATAGCTAAAAACAAATGCTTTTTCATGTAATTACTCAGATTTAAGGTATTTGTATGCCAGGAACATATGAGATGCCACAGTTTTAATTTATAGAACCAGCGGTGGCTTCGCTTTGATAGAAATGGAGATATCTGCATAGATCTCAACTGGCTTTTCAACTTAATTGCTTGCCTAACTTCTATTGATCTTTTTTTATGAGAAATTAACAATGGAGTTTTATGTGAAATACCTTATGATCACTTTTGATGAAATCAGTGCTGTATCATACATCTACTGCATAAAAAATTCTAATGCTTTGTCTTCACTGTTCAGGCAGATCTTAAAACAGTGATTTAAAAGAGATTTGGGGACCTGAGGATCTCAATCCAAATTCCACATTTCCATTTTCTTCCTGAAAAGCAAATCAAAACATGGCTTAAAGAACAAAACCAGATCTTTGTGGTCATAAACAGCATTTATTGTCACTTCCTTTTTATTTTAACTTTCATTTTAGTGGATTTATTTCCAGTTGTTGTTTCTCTGTCTGATGTGCTACTCTTCTTTTTCTTAATTAACTAAAACTAAAAAGGAAGAATATTCTTTTGTATCATTGCATTTGTGACCAATGTGTTTGATCAGAAGGCTGGAAAAATAAACAATCAAACCAACCCCCACCATCGTATTAATTTAAAAAAACTTACATTTCAAGATCAGCTTTTCTCAAGAACTGCTTCTCATGGTTGTTTTGTAGGCCTTTGTGGCCAATTGGCACGTTTTCTTTCTGTTTGAGTATGTGAAGAAAATAAATGTCTCAAATCTGACAGCTGCAGTGCTTAGTAGAATACATTAAATAAAGTAAATTATTCTAGTTACTCTATTTACTGGAAAATCTTTGCTGTCTTAGGTTATTCTAATTATTTTTAACCATTGTTTCGTTATCAGTAGCGAAAATTAAAGGGAATTTATATGAAGATGGAAAGAAAGGATAAGGCAGCTACTTAACTAGGGGCTGTACTCGGGAATAATCTAGGATTATCTTTTCTATCAAGTAGCGATGTTTCTAATTTTTTCAAAACCTTAATATTGTATAGGAGGAATTATCAGTCTGTAAAAGGAGATAACTGGTAAAGGAATCCCTCCCTCCATTCTCTTACTGAATATATTTAGCTCTTTGCAGGAGAAATGAAGAATAACAATCAATTTGAATTCCATGTAAATAGGAGAAAATAAGAAATATAATAATTACACACACCCTGGAAGCAGTTAATGGAAAACAGAACTGGACCCCAAGGTAAATGGCTTCTCTGGGAACTTGATTGTACTTTTTTTTTTGTAATACAACAAGAGAGCACTGTATTATTAACGTGTCTTTACTAACTGTGTATATGCACAAATGGACAATGTATACATGAGAGAGCATTTGCATACAAGCAGGAATCATTTTGGTTTGGTAATGGTGTTTCCAGTCTACTGATTGGAATAACAAGGAAGATAAATAGGTGAAAACTTTGCAAATTTCCAGTAGAAAGTGTGAACTAAATGAAACCAAAAAAATGACTAGGTAAAGGAATCATGAAATGGTATATGACTGCTTGTAGCCAGTTTTTAAGGAGGCAAGTTCAAAATGACATTTTTGATTCTTGCTACAGTTGGCTAGGAAATGGAGTTTTTATTTTTTGGCTTTCAAGTTATTGGCACACTTTTTGTTTCTAATTTGAAAAAAAGAGGCCTCCTAGTCTTCTGGATTCTGCCAGCCACCTCCTGTGTTCAACTGTGCACTCATTAAAGCAAGATGAAATACACTGGGATGTCTTAGGTGGTGCTGACTGACATTGCCAAGATTATTATCAGTTTTATACCTGTCCCACTCCTGAACAGCTGTGGACCAACTGACCAGATTGTTGAGATGAGAGATGAAGTATTCTTAATGTATGTTTTAAGCCTCAGGTTGCACTTGTAGAGAGAATTCTCATTAGAGAACTTCCTAACACCTGTTAGTTCTTTCAGCTAATTGCTCTTTAGAAAGCTTAGAGGAGGTTTTCCTCCCCAATTTTTTTCTGGTTTTCACTTCTGTAGAAAAAGAATGCTTATTTTAATGAAGAAACGTGAGCCTGTTTCACTTTCTTGGATACACCAACACCTCTTTTTTAGATTAACAGCTCTTCCTCTCAGAAACAGCAGAGACCTCCTGCCTCCTTTCACCTGTTTTTGTGCCTCACTGATTTGTTTCAATATGAAATTTGTTTTGTGCTAGTCTGTATGTTCTGCATGTATCTGTAGATTATAATTGGCTCTTGGTTGAGACAAAAAATAAAGATGCAATTAGCCAGGTTGGAGAAACTGGGTTTTCCAGAAACACACTGTAACGGAATGGCATGTGGGTTGTGTATGAGCTACATGACGGCAGTTTCCAAGGATGAGTTTAAAGAAGGAGGCAGATGACATTCCCCTGAACATACATTTAGAAAGAAAAGGAAAAGTAAATTTTATTAGTAGGAGTATTATTTGCAACATGGGGAGGAGGCAATCCTACTCTTAACACTGGTGAGGAGAGAGGTGAATTGGGTGATGTTATTCAGGATTCTGTACATTCATAGGTATTGCCAAAGAGTTTGGCTTTTCCATGTCTGGAGCAAAAGTGATGTTTGGCAAAGGTCAGATATTCAAATTATTTGCCTGGCATTTATTTAGATGCAGCTCCAGTGGAATACTACTACAAACCCAAATAGTTATTACAACTTCATTGAAATAGGGAGGTTGAAAAAATAACCACAAGGAATGTTTTTATATTTTTGTTTTGACCACTAATTCAGGGTGGAAGTTTTAATTTTTTTATTCTCTAGTTTATTATTGTAGCAGAGAGTCTGTGTGTATCTATGATATAGATCTATAGGCCAACCTGTAAATCTGGAATCATGCTTTGTTTGCAAACAGCAGGAATATGATTCTGTCCTTGGTATTCCCTCTGGCTGGTGCTGAGAGTGAATCTTTGGTGACAGGAGGAAGTAAATGAGGAGGAGTTCGAAAATAGTGTCATGGGATTGCTGTGAGATCTAGCTCCATGCTTAGGACAACCTTATAACATAGTGCTCCTGTGGAAGCACTGGGAAACCATTGCCACCATCTGTCTATGAAAGTTGTACCTTCCCTCAGTTCTGCAAGGCCTGGCTGTTGGCTAGATGAAGATTTTTTTATGTGGTTTCTAGGTCAGCATGGCTGTTTGCTCCTTTGTCCAAATAACAAACATTCCATTGCAAAAATAATACAGCAAGGCACACTCTAACAAGTTTTTGTATAGCATCAAAGACTTTGTTGCTCTGTTAAAAGAAAGAAGTAACTAGTGAATTTTAATAGTGAAGTGGAGGGTGGAAATCTGAAGATTGGAAGTAGTTTAGTCAAAAATACTATGAGAAAATAAAAAACATGATTCTAAAGATTACAAGTGAAACAGATTAGAATAAAGACAAGGGATTAAAAAGAAGGTAGAGAGTAGAAGCTATTTGAAGCACAAGAGCAAACTTCTGGAAAAGTGGAAAGCATAGAAAGAGACCAACTTGCCTACATCAGGACCTTTTTAGTGACTGGCAAATAGAAGAGATGCAGCGTAAATAAAAAGACAGGCATTGATTGTGGAGACAGCCAAAAGAGCCATGGCACAGAATGTGTTAAACCCAGTAGAAGTTGCATAAAGCAAGAAGAGAAGTTTCTACTAATCCGTTATTAATAAGAGGAACTAAGAAGGAAAGTAAAGACCTTTCTAAACGGGGAACAGTAACTCAAAAATACTATGATTTTTCTACCTGCCTCAGGCTTCATGTAACTAGTTAGCTGGGAATAAGTGCTTAATGCAGTTAATAAGACAAAGTGAAATACATGCCAGAAAGAGGTAAAGAATATTGAAGAAAGGAGTTTCTGAACCATTGACCTTGATTGTAAAAACCAGTGAGGAATGAGTATTTGCAAGTCATAGAAAAGCAAAACTTACCTTAAAACTAGGGAATTTATAGATCAATCCTTGTAACTTGGATAACCAGGAAGAAGCTGCAGGAAATTCTTAAATGTTCATTTCCTAAAAATCTTTAAGATAAGAAGGTGGTGATAAACAACAGCACGAATTTTCAAAATACATGTAAGCAAACTTAGAATCATGGAATCACCTAGGTTGGAAGAGACCTTTAAAATCATCGAGTCCAACCATAAACCTGACACTGCCAAACCAATCTGCTACAGTCAGTAGTTTGTGACAACTAGAATGTTAAGTGCCCTTTTTTTTATTTGAAGGCTGGTTTTGCTCACCTTCATAGTACGTGTATAAAAAAAATCCCCACAGTTCTCCCAGTGAACTTTCACTCCAGGATACAGATCCCCTAGATACTCTGATCTTAGGCTCTTCTACATAATTGATCTAAATCTAGTTCATAGCCTATCAACTCACTTGACCAAAATCACATGGCCTTGCCATGGCATTTGAGCCCTGGACTGCAGACATAGAATAGAATCATAGAATTGTTTTGGTTGGAAGAGACCTTTAAGATCATCAAGTCCAACCATTAACCTAGCACGGCCAAGTTACCATTAAACCATGTCCCTCAGCACCACGTCTACCCGGCTTTTAAATACCTCCAGGGATGGCGATTCCACCACTTCCCTGGGCAGCCTGGTCCAATGCTTGACAACCCTTTTGGTGGAGAAATTTTTCCTACTACCCAATCTAAACCTCCCCTGGTGCAACTTGAGGCCGTTTCCTTTTGTCCTATCGCTTGTTACTTGGGAGAAGAGACCGACCCCCACCTCACTACAACCTCCTTTCAGGTAGCTGTAGAGTGATAAGGTCTCCCCTCAGCCTCCTTTTCTCCAGGCTAAACAAGCCCAGTTCCCTCAGCCGCTCCTCAGAAGACTTGTGCTCCAGACCCCTCACCAGCTTCGTTGCCCTTCTCTGGACACGCTCCAGCACCTCAATGTCTTTCTTGTAGTGAGGGGCCCAAAACTGAACACAGTATTTGAGGTGGGGTCTCACCAGTGCCGAGTACAGGGGGACAGTCACTTCCCTAGTCCTGCTGGCCACACTATTTCTGATACAAGCCAGGATGCTATTGGCCTTCTTGGCCACCTGGGCACACTGCCAGCTCATATTCAGCTGACTGTTGCCGAACACCCCCAGGTCCTTTTCTGCCTCACAACTTTCCAGTCACTCTGCCCCAAGCCTGTAGCACTGGGGAAGAGAACTAACTAACTTGAGAAGCACAGTTAACTTAGTATTAAGGGAAAATACAGTTCACTGATAAATAATGTTCCTAGTGAATTGTGCTGCAGGTCAACTTGGGACAGTTTAATAAAATATGATTCTGCAAGGACAGCCCTGGCTCCGCCTATATTACATGGTTTCATTAATAAGGAAATGAAGAGTGGACTTGCCGAGAGTTTGAATGATGCCACCCTGGTGAGAGTTCTAAGTATTTTATAGCACAGTAAAAGCATCCCCCCTGCCCTCCCCCCGCTTCTTTTTTTTTTTTTTTTTTTTTTTTTTTTTTTTTAAATTTGGAGAAATGATCTGAAATCTGCAGGTTGAAATGAGAAGTGCAAATGATTACCCTTGGGAAGAAGTCAGCTGTATAAATAAAAATGCAGGATTTCTGGCTTAGCAGTGGTACTGTTCACAAGGCCTTGGGAGCTGTAGGGCATTACAGATGAAACGTAGGGCTCAGCTCAGTATGTACTTTTGGGCATCACAGTTTAAGAATAGCAAGGACTGATAGAGGAACGAAATGAAGCAAGGATTTTAGAATATATAAGAAGCTGACTTAACTGAGTTTGTGTCATTTAGAAAGGAAAATATGGAGGAGAAGAGGAACACAATGTTTTCAAATGTAGAAGAGGTTTTCCTAAGGTGCATGTTGTTAAGTTATTCTCCATATCTATTGAAAGACAGACATGTAATTGGCAAAAGGTGAAATTTGTGCAATGTTAAGTTAAAAAGATCAGCCATAAAGATGAGTAAACACTGGAACAGGTTACCTTGGGAGGCTGTAGAGATTTGTTTGTGGACACAGTTAACGACTGGTCAGCCAAACATCTGTTTGGGCAGCTCTAGGAACATTTGTCCTGTTTCAGAGTGGTCAGGATGGAAAAAGTGACCATGAGGTCCCTTCTAGCCCCACTGATTGTTGGCTTACATTTTTATTAAAGTACTATTCCCAGTCTTCCTTTCCCACTACAAATTGTTTTTTTTCCCAGGTAAGTGTAGAATTGTAATGGTGAATGCTTTTCATATGCAGTGATCAAAACTGGACTGAAATTTGGTGGGGCTTTTATACTTCCGGCTTATCTACAGATAATAACCTGTCCCTTCTACGGTTTTGCTTTCAGTATCTGGGGAAAGTTGGATATACAAAAGAAGCTATTAAGAGCTGTATGCAGACTAGGAATCAATTTCCTCATGAGCTGTGTGCATGAGAGTAGTACATTTAACAGTCATTCAGCTTATCATATCAGCAGGATATTTTTTTACCCTGCCAAATTTATAACTACATTAGAAAGATTTATCTAAATTTAGTATTTTAGAATCTACCTAGCAATTTTACGTCCTATAATCTGTTCATGAACTAGAACTCAAGTACAAGAAATAGAAGATTGGAATTTCGCTGTACAAGATTAAAACTTTAGCAACCAAATTGCATTTGTGGAATGTAATATGTGAGCTGTTCTCGCTTATTAACATTTTTCTCTGAAGAAAGTTGATGTGCACTGTAAAAAAACAACCAACCAACACAACAAATCTTTCTAGAATTTGGTTGTATGGCAGAAATCCACAATAATTTTCCAATGTTAATATAAAAGCTAATAAAGAATATTTAATATTTAACATTACTCTTTGTACTTACTGTTACTGCTAATATTTATGATTTTAATAATTATTTAATAATTTAAGAAATGTCAATGTCACTGTTCTTAGTGCTTTTATGTAAAAGGAAATATCACTTTGCTTTCTTTTGACTCCGTTTCAATGAGAGATTTACCCAGCGTTTTGTCAGACAGATGAAACTTTGCTGACAGGTTAGGCAGGGAGACAGCCAGCTTGACAGGCCATGTGTGATGGGTGGTTGTGTTGTTCAATGTTTATGCTCCCAGCGTATTCTGTGTGCGTCTCATACCGTGCTATTGTGAAAACAGGATAAGAAATAGTGCACTGACCGACCTGTTCTGGTTGCCACACTTTGGATTTGAGGGAGCTCTGCAAGGTCCTGGAGGCTGCTCCTGCCTTCGGGGTGTGCACAAGTGAGGAAACCCCCTGGAGCACAGGGTGGGCCGGGGCACACCTGGGAGGCAGGAGGCTGCCCCAGGCCTGCACCTCCGTAGGGAGTGGACCTGCAGCTAAGCCTCACCTGAAATTTGGGAGGAAATTTTCCCAAGGTTCTAGAGGAGGCTCTCTTAGATTCCTGCAAGCCAGGAAGCTGCTGCAAGGTGTTGGACTAGGAATCAAGAAAGAATTAAGCTACCCACTGTGTCAGGGTACAGATGAGAGGGAGGTGGCCATTTTCATATTTTTTGTCACTTCGTCATCTGAGCTTTCTTAGTTACTTTTTACAATGTTACAATCTTACTGTTCTAACAAACAGAAAGCTATAGTAAACATAGCTTTAGAGATTGAGAGAGCTTCTGCTACCGTCATGTGAAAAAAAAATGCTGGTCCTGTTCCACCACAGCACCCTGTCACACTGTGCCTTTTTCTGAAATCTGGTATGTCAAATGAGCAGAAAATTTGTGAGGGTGATGATACTATTTTGAGTGACTAATTGCAGTGCTACCTATTTCGTGAACTTTTGCCAAATGTCAGGTAGATTTCTTGTAGAAAAGCTGTTGATGAAAGTGTGTCTGCAAAACAGCACCGTAAAAACTGGAGCAGGGCACTGTGCTGGGTATGTTGAAGATGTGACTACTGTTGTCAGCTAAAAGGGTTTTCTTCCTATAATTGAAGAATGACTTCATTATGTATTGAACTGACTTTTTCACAGTAAGCGTGAGAATATAAAAACATACTATCAAATGTCACTATTTTATGTGATATATTTCACAGTTTAAAACCCAAATTTTTTCCAGACTTGAAATTAGAATTGCTGACAGTAAGGAAATAAAAATGATTGATGGACTGTTTACACTTGACCAGCTGCTAATGAATTCTCACTCAATATCTTGTTAGCTTGTGCTGAAGTAATACATAAGGCAACCTAGAAAATAGCCTGAAGTTCCTTAAACTACAAAGATGACAAATTTAAGTAATTCTGATGCTTTTGATCTATGAACTGTGATATAAGCTGTGAATTTTGATGTTCTGGGATGATGTGATTGATAGTATAATTTTTGTTATTCAATTGTTTACTCTTTACTGAATGTTACTGTATGTTATATTTTGGCTCAGAGGCAGGGAGAAAGGTCTCTTATTTTCCTTGTTGGCCCCTGTAGCCCTTGTTCAGGTGGAGCTTTCTGGAAGGAAGGCAGAATGCACTTGCTTTGAGAACAGCTGAGTATGCTCAGCTGAGAGAAATTTCTGGAGTTTCCTAAGCTAGGGACTAGTGTCTCTTAGAGGAGGCTTCAGAGAAAAAAGGCAATATTTCTGTGGATCTTAAGGGAGTGTTTAAAAGTTATTGCATCTCAAAAAACCCCCACTGAGAATTCTTAGCCTGAAAACAAGCTTGTAGGAAAGGAAGGGGGTACGTGATGAGCAAGGGAGGGATTGGCTAACACTTTGATTTTTTTAGTTTCTTTTATCCAGCAGGACAGCTTTTTTGCTCTTTCAGAGTTGTGTTGCAGTAAAGCACAGCTTTGATTCAGTGTCTCTTTGATTCTCTTAAAGAAGGTGGAGAAGGTTCTGGTCAAGAGGGGAGCAGTTTCTGGGAGGCTCCTGATAGCTGCTTCTCAGTGACACGTAAAATTTAAATTCTTAAATTACTATATGAGTGAGTTGTTTTTTTCAGTGTGAGAAGGAAGGAGTTACCCTCTCATCAAATATTCTTTCAAGTATAGGAAATATCTCAGAAGGCTGCAGGTAAGTATTTAATTATGAGATTAGCTAGTGTGTTGTGGCTATTGCCTATGTCAAACTGTGCTACATAAAACACTCATTCTTATCTCCATTGCTGACTCCTGACTATGAGCTGTAGAAGTGCAAAAATCCCACTACTTTAAAAGGTCAAATCCTCTAAAGCCAATGGTGGAACTTCAGCTGATTTTAATGGAGCCAGAATATCATCTTGTTTCAAGGAGTTAAGCTCAGCTCGGTTGATATAAAAGGACAGCTGTGTAGCATCTGGTAAAAATAAGGGGTGATGAGGGGTGGAAGGGGGTCTTATCAATTTTTTAAAAAGTGTGCTCTGTGTTGAATATTTCATGCTGTCCTTTTTGTTGTTGTCTATATTGCCAGACACCCATGTTTATTGTAGTGTCTTATAACCATTCTTTGAAAAATATACTCAATATATTTATATCTTTTATTGGAATTGTGCTGTGTTTTCGATGCTTTGACATTCTCTCTATGCAGTTTGGCTATTACTTTCTTTTTCTATTGACATTCATGATGCAAGATGGATGAATTTCTGTAAAGCAGAAGGAAGATACTGTGGTTTGACCTGCCATTTAAGCTAAGCAAATTAGTAAACAAAGAGATGTTGAAAAATAGTGTGAATTCATCCTGTTTCTTCACGCTTTTTTTATCAGTATATTGTGGCAGATGGTATTTCTGACCAGGACTAGACTCTGTATGTCTCTTTTGGCCTCAAACTGCATGTAATTATTCAGAGTATGCCATTTCTCCTTGTAGGAAGCCTTATTACCCACAGGCAAATGTAATCTATCATCTTTTCCTTCAACAATTCCCCTTTTCCCTCTACCCCAAAAGAAATCTGAAAAGATTTATAAAGTTCTGCAGCCCACAAAACCTGCTTCATTATCCTTAAATCAAGTATATCTGATTGCAAAGCTCTTATTTTTATAAGAATTTTGGGAGCAGAGTGTTTTACAGTTTTTGGTATGCTTTTACTAAAGGTGAAAAATGCATTTTTTGAAACTATTTCTTTTGAGAGTTTTTGCTACAAAGTAAAAGCCCTTTTTGTCAGAAGAAAAATAATGGATCTACCTTGAGATGTCCAAACAGAGTGAAGTATTCAAGCTGAAAAGATAACATCAATTCAGATAGTATTGTCTTTATATACGTTGTGTTACTATCCTGTCCTGATGGAACATAACATCTTATTCACCTATTTTTACTGCCATGGCAGATGAGGTAGGCAGTTTGTTGAATCTAGATGTCATCGTGTTCACTCCCCTTTCCCAGAGGATTAAATCTGCTTTGGGACCAATCAGTATGAATGAGCATCTTAATTTGTGCCTTACGATTTTCATTACTTCCTGTTTACCTGCATCTTAATCTGTTACCATATTGACCAGTTACACAGTTTTGGCAAGTCCTTCATAGTTGAATCATTTTGGTCTTCCTTTTACATCTGCTTCTCTTACTGTCTTCTCTCCTTTCTTTCTCCATTTTACACAGCTACCCCTTCTCCTGTATAGGTAGAATTAACTGTTTTCCTAGTTGGATGTATTTCCTAAAGTTTGTGGCATAGAAGATGTTTTTCAGTGAAATGCTGATTCATTTTCAGACAACTTTAACGGAGATACTGGCCTTGAGCGAGAAATAGCTGTAAGGATCTCAAGAGTTGTTATTGATAGTTAGCACATTTCACCCTCATTCTTGATTGCTGGTTTGCTTATTTATCTCTTCAGTCAGACAGTAAACTTATAAAGCAACTTGTAGTATTTCAGCTTAGTTGACCTGTTGATGCTACAATATATATGTTAAAGATTTTCCTTTTATAATGCTTGCTTTGTTTTTAATTATTTTCCAAGGTTACCTTTATAACTGAGAGTCTTGAAAACTGTGGTGTTAATGGAAAAATTACCACTAAAGCATAGCAGACCTCTGCTTTTCATAGGCAGCGTTGTATGTCCTCATTGCCCCATGTCATTGAATTAATTTTCATATGAGCAGTATTTCGGTGTCTTTATGTATATTATTGTTTATTTATTTATTAATAATTCTGTCTTTGATTTACTTTTTCACTTCCCTTGGTTTCCCTAAAGTCCTCTTAGGTGAAATAGGTCATTAGCAGTAAGTTATTTCTCACATAGAAGCACTTCATTGAGGCTCTAAGGCAGAGTTATTTATTTGCCTCCCAGAGGAGCTAGAGAATTGAGATTTAAATGTTTGCGTATGTGGGTCTTGTCTTCTTTTTCTCTGTGGTTAGTTACTCCTTTTAGTTCATGTATATAAGGCCAGCTTTTTTATCCCTCTTAATCATTAACATTCGGATACTGTCTTACTGATTACTCAGATATACAAAAGATATTTAGTACTAGAGAAAATGGAAATAAAATGTTTTTCATTTGGGAGGAAGGCAGAAACCTTTTTCATTATCAGGTTGTTTGCCTGTGTGTATTGAGTCCAGACTTAAATTTAATCCTTCTTATCTCCTATTTTATTTAGTGCCTTATTAGCCTGTACCGCCTTTTAAAAAGTCAGCCTTAAATATCGTCTATTCTAGCTCCATTTAATCTTTGAGAATATATATTTTTTTTTTCCTGCAGCATAACTTAGTTGCATCTGTGATGTTTATATTCCCTTTCTTTACATCTTCTCTCAGGAATAACACTGAATTATCTCTGCATTTAAATCACTTCACGTTTTAGCTAGCAATGTGAGTGTTTTATTTCGGTAACTATTGTATTTCTGTGGTATTAGCAATGCCCCTGCATAAATTTCCCCCCCTCCTCCGAATTTTGTAAAAGAAAAACATAAACACAGAGTCTTACAAAGGCCATTAAGGCTTATTTCTGGAAGCACAAATTAATTTATTCTTTTTCCAAGAATAATTTTGGGTTTTAGCAAGATACTTTCACATTACATGAAGGAATCTTAGAATAAAATTAGCAGTATAAACGATCTGAAATAAGTTCTTAATTTCAGTGGGTTTCTTAATTTTTTTGCTAAAGGAAAGGTGGCACTTCAAAAATCCTGAGGCAAAATGCATGGAGGTAAGCAAGAAAAGAACGAACAAGTGCCAAAGCTTGTGAATATGGGAGAAGAGACTGGCAGCAATTTACATTTAAGTTGTCGTTTTAAATTTAAACCACGAGATTGGTCCTGCAGCACAGAACAGAGGCAGATCTTTATGCCTGTTTGAGATCCAGGTATCTTCAGCGAGATTCTTTGTAGATTCAATGAGTTATTCAAAGAAGTAAAGAAATGGAAGTAAGCTTCAGGAAAAAAGTAGCCTAGAAATGGCCATATTTAAGCCAGACAGTAGACAGGATTATGAATCCTGTCTTACAAATCTTACAAATTATAACTTCTTAAAAATGGAAATAGAAATTTAATCAATAGCGCTTATTCCCAATCGGGTTCACTAACTCCATACCTATTTAAGTATATAATTTAAAAAAGATGTACCGGTCATCTTCACAAGCAGTGCATTTGTCTTTCTGAAAGCTCAAATTTTGGAAAATGTGTTACTTTCTTTTCTTAAAACATCATGAGACTTTCAGTCAGTAGTAACCTGTTTAGCGTTTTTCAGGGTGGCCATGGCATATATAGGTGTAGACCTCCAATAGCTACAAGTAGCAATTAGGTTAAGCATAAGGAAAAATTATTCTAATAGCAAGGTTAAGCATGGATACAGATTGATGTAGATACTCTGCTACCCAGAGACTGAAGATTTTTGAAGAAGTTAGGGAAGCATCTATCATAGTAAACTTGATTTTGCTTTGAGATGGGGAGGACATCGTGTTCACTCCTTCCAGGTCCACTTTTAAAGTTTGTGTTGTGATCACTTGATAAAAGCGGAATTAGAACAGTTTATACTGACATCTATTAATCATCTGTGTTTAGGGTGCAAAGAGATAAAAAAAAAACACCACCACATCTCATGTAGTGGTAGAACAAAAAAAAAGGTTGATTTTTATTAGTGTGTTACAGCATTAACATATTTATGTGTTTATATTTCCAAGAGCTAGTGGTGAAGTAAAAGGCACTTGAGTCAGACAAGCTTTAGCGTGTTCTCAGTAGGCGGCAAACCTGTTCAGCTCTGGAGATGGATACCTAAAAGGCACTTAACACTAGTTTTTTTCCCTCTAGTAACTCAGCCTGAATAGGTTTTTTTATTTCTGGCATTCTCAATTGTGACAGTTAGAACTTGGAGAAAGAGGCAAGTTGCAGAAGTGTAAGGAGAAGAAATACGAACTGTCTAGATAATGCTGAAGCGGAAGACAAGAAAAAAACAACCTTCTTCGT
Source organism: Burhinus oedicnemus (assembly GCA_008921705.1). NCBI lineage: Eukaryota > Metazoa > Chordata > Aves > Charadriiformes > Burhinidae > Burhinus > Burhinus oedicnemus. The sequence goes on from VFFE01007679.1 coordinate 7,806,598, forward strand.
GAATCTTGTTTGCGTATTCAGATATACCATTGACAGCTCTATTTTTTCCTTTACTGAAAAATGAGAATAAGGCTTTTGTATAGTGAAGTCTAGACTAATTGTGTGAGTTTACAAGTTCTTTAAAAAGAAACTTACCAACAGCAAGACCTAAAAGGGAGGTGCATCATCATTGCTAGAAAAATAAATTAGATTCATTATTTCTATTGAAAGAATAAATGACAACAAAAGATATTCAGTATGAATGGTTTAGTTAATGGCTTTCCAAGCCTCATTTATGACACACTCTTGTATAAAACTACTGTAATTATTGAAGTGCACAGCGCTGGAGGGACACATGGTTTTCTTTTAATGACTATACTCATCCCTAGTTGATGAGCTTTTGTTCTCTAAGCAGCACAAAATTAGTATATACAATGTTTAAATTATTTGACTTTGAAATATGTTTCATTGGTGCAATCACTTTACGATTAGACTGTAGATAGAACTGTTGCTGAATTGCATCCACCTTAAAAGTCTGTTTCTTGTGGAATACCAAGTGGAAGGTATTCTCTATGAAAGCTGAAAAAACCCATATTCTTATATAACTGAACATTTTAATTCCTTTAGTGTTTATTATTATAACATCCATCCTGTTTACGTCAGTTGACCTAAGGGAATTAATAAGGCAATCATCAAATCCAGTGAAATTCCATACTAATGCAACATTAATTAATGCTTACTTGTATATAATTATCGTTACATGTGTCTTGTCTATAGTGGTGATATGTTGAAGTGTCCACTGTTAAGAATGTATTAAAGCTTTAATATAACAGGACTGGGTATAATGAATTCCATGTTGCAGGCTCATTTGCTATTACACAGCAGATGCTCCTTTGTAGTTAACCATCTAAAGAGACAGTTTTAAGAATGAGTTATTTACGTACAAAATTGACGTTGATAAATTAGGATATAAGCTCCATGCCATGTGGGATTTTCACAGTTGTACATGCCTGCACTTCAACTTAGATAAAAATTCTTGGCAAGGTTCTAGTGGCAAAATGTTAATTCCTTAGGTGTTCATTAAAATAACATTAATCATGAACTCTAATGATGTTCACGTTGATTTATTCTGAAACTTTGTAATTAAAATTTATCAGATTCTATAATTAGGTAGAGCAGGAAAATGGAATTTGACTTTGTTACTTTATAATAGAACTATTAAGTCACTTAAATGGTAGAATTTTTTTGAGGAATTTAATGAACATCTGCTTTTAAATATGGATCATAGAGTCAAACTTGTATCTAATAAGAGCTCACGTGTGTCTTTCTATGTTGAAAAGTGTTTTGCAATACCTTGTAAGAAACAGGCTTATTTTTTGTTTACCATTGTAATGGACTTGAGAAAGCTGAAAAAATATTCTGCTTTCTGATGAGCTGAATCTTGATTTTAAAGAACCCCTCCAAGGGAAATCTGGTAATTAAATCTACAGCGTTTCAGATAATGTCTGTACTTTAGATGACTGGATGGATGTTATTCAAGCTACCTGGAAGTTGTCTGTCTGTCATTATTAATTATGTGATAATCATATTTCTGTGTCAAAAATTGAAGTGAAAAGTGTTGTTATTATGCTACTCTATCATTTGTTTCTATTAGAACAAAGAAAAGAGGCAGCTTTTCTTGTCAAAGTAAATTTACTTTCTGCAGGACTTATGAATATTACAAATTTATATGGCTTCAAAGAAGCCGTGTACACATTCGAAGAGGGACTATTAAGACTATTTGGCTCAGTAAGTCCCTGAGCTACAAGTTGTTGGGAACTGTAGGGGCATTCTGGGGAAATACTGCTGTGTGCTTGCCCCGTTCTTTAATTATTCTTTGGGTTTCATCTTTCAGCTGCTGTTTCAGACAAGTTATTGAGCCTAGATGTAGAATCATAGAATAGTTTGGGTTGGAAGGGACCTTTAAAGGTCATCTAGTCCCACCTCCCCTGCTACGAGCAGGGACATCTTCAGAGCCCTGTCTAGCCTGACCTTGATGGTTTCCAGGGATGGGGCATCTACCACCTCTCTGGGTAACCTCATCCAGTGTTTCACCACCCTCATTGTAAAAAATTCCTTCCTTACATCTAGGCTGAATCTTTCCTCTTTTGGTTTAAAGCCCTTACCCCTTGTGCTATCACAACAGGCCCTACTAAAAAGTCTGTCCCCATCTTTCCTGTCGGCCCCCTTTAAGTACTGGAAGGCTGCTATAAGGTCTCCCCAGAGCCTTCTCTTCCCCAGTCTGAACAACCCCAACTCTCAGCCTGTTCTCATAGGAGAGGTAGGAGAGGTGCTCCGTCCCTCTGATCATCTTTGTTGACCTCCTCTGGACCCGCTCCAACAGGTCCATGTCTTTCCTGTAGTGAGGGTGCCAGAGCTGGACACAGGACTCCAGGTGGTGTCTCAGCAGAGTAGAGGGGCAGAATCACCTCCCTTGACCTGCTGACCACGCTTCTTTTGATGCAGTCCAGGATGCAGTTGGCCTTCTGGGCTGCAAGCACACATTGGTGGCTCACATCCAGCTTTTCATCTACCAGTACCTGCAAGTCCTTCTCTGTAGGGCTGCTCTCAATCCCTTCATCCCCCAACCTGTATTGATACTGGGGGATCCAAGGTTATGTACCTTTGATCTGACCAAGTAAAACCATTATTATATTCATTTACAGATTTTTGTGCCTTTACAGGTAAGATTTGCCTTCAGGAAACATGGGCCCCTGAGACCCATGCAAAAGTCTGGAGCAAAAAGATTTTTCCCTCAAGAGAGGAGGATCAGGCTAGGGAACATGAGTTGCACTGTTCCTTCTCACCTGTTCGACTGACTATTTCTGCTGGACAAGTTGGGAACTAAATACAGCTGCTTGTATTTGACACCATGCATGATCATGTAATTTCTTTACATTAAACATCATTGAACACCTACATTGCTAACATAGCAATTTCCAGAATTCATTACAGTTCCACTGATAGTGGAATCCTGGTTTTATTTTTCTAGTCACTGGTGTTGCCCTTGCAGGTTTTTCTGTTGTTGGGGTTTTTTTGTTGTTGTTGGGTTTTTTACCATTCACATTATGGTTTTTGCACAATTTCTGTTCTTTTGTCCAATCTGAGGATTGGAAATAACAGTAAGAGATAAAAAATGTCTTCAGACAGAAGGGGAGATATTGAGTGTCTGTCAGTAAAGCAAGCTAGTACACAACTTCTGAGGCTCGTACATTTTCTGTTTGTTGTATGTTGCCAAAAGAATTCTGATATTTGCAATTTATCTCTGAAAACTCTGTATTATTTTTTTGTTGTTGTTAGTGGTAGCTCTTGGATCCATTACAAATAGTTTGTACAATGCCTTATACTGCAAATTTTAATTGAAATAGTCATTTGCTTTCTTATATAGATGTTATTTTGGTGTTTTTATATACTTTTCTGACACATATGCAGTAATTTGTCAGTTTAATCATTAATCTTCTTATATACTATCTTCTTTAGATAGGACCTCCATTCAGATACTTGCGCTCAATTTCCTAATGGGTGTTTCAGCCCTGTAAATTGCTGTACAAGCATGGTTCCCTGATGGGTGGGTGTGAATTGTTGCTTGTAGCAAGATTTATTTTTAAAATTGTCTGGGTTTTCTTACTGATAGAGGTTATACTCTCTATCAGTTTGTATTTTGCAAGCATAATGAATTCACCCAGTTTTTTCTTGATAAAATGATCTATCAGGTTATGATGGTGTCATTTAACTGTAAGACTGAGATTGATGCTGTTGGCTACCTCTATGTGTGGTTTATGGATCTTATTGCAAAGGGAAATGATATATGAAAGTGACCCTTAAATAAATATTTGAACCCATAGACTCAGCCTACTTTCTTCTTGCTGACTTGTAGCTTAGAAGACTGGGGCATTATTAGGTGATACTTCTTGGTTTTGTCCACATAACTGGAGAATTCACTATTTCTGTGCACTCTGAGTCAGTATATAGCTGGCAATAATCTACTGTAAAGAAGGCATACAATAACATCGGTCCTTGTCTAGGTTAGCTTAACCTAGATTTTTTTCATGATATGGATTTTTTATGGAAGGCACCTACCTGCCATCTAATTTTCTTGAAGACATCCATCTTGTTGAGAATAGCAGATTTCAGGTTGGTGTAGTCCAATAAAAAAGTGGTATCCAATTATATGTATGCAAATGTGTGTTTTGACACCCTAGATTTAGGGTGGACATGTGTTCCACTGCTGCTTTGGGCCCTGGGATGCTGTATCTGTCTTTCAGAGCACTGGAGTGGCCCATTGGGGTGACAGAGAGCCTGGCACTACAAATGCCCAGGAAGTTGATGGTGATAGTATAGCAGACCTGTGAGGTGCAGAATCACTGCTACTTCTGTGACCCTGCAATTCTACCATTTGTTGATTGATATCAATATTGTGTCTCTTGGCATGAGAAAATATTTTATTGTGTTCCTTAGCCTAAAGTCATTAGAGTGTCTAACACTAAAAATACTCATGTCATAAATTAGAAGTACATGGAGCCTTTGAACGTTTGTGGATTTTGAGTAACTGCATCAGTGTCAGGACCATGTTCATGTGCCATAAATGTTTGAGGGCAGTGGGTCAAGGTAAAGAACAGTAAGGACCGAGTAAGAATAACTGAAATAATCTTTTGGGAGGATGGTATTTGATCCTAACAGCTCAGGCCTTCTATTATGACCAGAATGCCTAAACATTAAACCTTAAAAACCACTTTAAAATGAAGCAGTTAACTTCGTCCTGCAGTACAACAGTCACTCGACTCCAGAATGACACCTGCATTTTTGGTTTCATTTTATAATTAACAAAATGTATTTTCAAACTGTGCATAGTAAAATTTCAGCACTGTAGAAGGTGACCAGAAATTCAAGAACCCATGTAGTAAAGAAGTAAGAAATAAGTGTGGAGGTTTAAGATGAGTCTAAAAAGACAAGTTATGTTTTGAATAGCAAATAATTTATGCAAAATATGTTACAAAATCTAAGATGCTAAATAAATAACCAATACAGTGTATTCTGTTTTGACACTTTGTTTCCACTTAAAAGATAGTGAATGCAGATTCATTTGTTAACAATATTTTGAAGCTATTTTTCATTATATTTGCTTTATATCTTGTACAAACAGTTGACCTGTAATTTTAAATTTCAGTCTTCTGCTTTGAAGCTACACGAAAATATGGTGGGATAAACATTCAGAAAAATAGATTTGTTGTTATATAATTTCTCTTTATTATAAAAAAGTTCCTTCACCATATGAAACTTTTTTCTCCTATATTTTGAAAGGCTCGTGTTTCCATTTATATTTCACCGAGTCGGCATGATATAATGTGTTTCTAATTTATGTAATCTTTTATGATTACAACATGATGGTGGTATTATAAAAGTTATTCTCATACAGTATTGAGAAGTCTTGAAGATTTAAAACCAAAGAATGGGATATAAGAATGCTTCAATCCAGATATTAAATGGTAGACAAATAAGCAATGTAGTAATTGTTAAAGACTTAATACTACATCGTTTTGTATTTAAAGGTTTTGCATTTTTTTTTCTTAGCTTGATGTATCATAATGTTAAAGGGCTATTAACCTTTACCATTTGGTCCGAATTACTCTATTTTTCAGCAAAGTAGAGGCTTCTTACTTTTCAGTAACATTTTACATTCTAGGAGTAGTATAACTCTAAGGGCTTGTTTCTGTTGCCACTTCTGTCAGCAGTTATCTTTGACAGAAGTAGGTTTTGAGCCCATTTGTCTTTAAGTAGAAATACAAGTGCCCATTTTGGCAGGCTATACTTTCACAGCAGATTTTGTAAAGACAGCTTCCTGTTAAGTCTCCTGTTCATATTGTCTTGCAGATCAGTGAGACTTTACAAAACAGCATCAGCGTCAGCTAACTGTTGCATACATAAACTTTGTTGTTAAAATATATCTGTTTATCATTACATTTTTCTGATTTAGAAATCAGGCTGTATTTCAAGGCAACAGGTAAATTTGAGGAGAATTGTTACTTTTTTTTTTGATTTTCATCTATAAGAAAACTTGGCTATGTATTTCAAGAATTTCTTAGAAGTCTGAATAGTTAAACCCTCCTTTTGGTTAATGCATTAATTCTGGAACCAGTAGATAAAATTCTACACATTAAACATGGTAAAAATGGTGCATATTCTGCAAAGGACAGAATTTTAGATTAAAGTTTTCTGGGCACAAAAGCAGTAACAAAATGATCCCTACAAAACAGTAACTTAATAACACAAGAAATAACTTTTGTTAATTTGAAACTTTAGAAACTGAAACTTGTAAAGTAAGGTGTAATTAAATTATGGTACTGTACATACCAGCTGTTCTTGGTAATTGAAACTTTACAATATGAAAAATACGTTACATCTGTACAGTTTATACAAGTAGGTAGGATGAGTTTTGAAAAAGATTCACTTTAAGGGTCATACTCTGAAGTCAAAAAAATACTGCACAACTTAACTAATTACAAATTGTAGACTTGAAACAATTAATCTTTGTGATTCATTTTTAATTTGAACAGGGATCCTAGAATCCATAATATGTCTTCTCACTTCTGTCCGTAATGTTACATAGAATTTGGTTGCAGCCTCTGCTACAGGAAAAAAAAAAAAGACAACCACAAAAAAAACCAACCCCAGTTAAGCCAGCTGTTGACTGTGTTCCTTGATTCGTGCTGTTGTTGTTATTGTGCTCAGATCCAGATCAGTTTCTAGATGTGTTTCCACTGTTTCTTCCTGGTTATTTGAGTCATAGGGCTTGTGAGCAAGCAGTTCATGATGTACTCCACAGTAACTTATCGTGGGCTGATCATAGGCAAGAAATGTTGACACATTCATAGACAATGGTATCTAGGGGAAAAACAAAGATGAAAACCAGCCAGTTACCAAAAGACATCACATTGTACTTGCCTGAATTTGACATTGAAGAAATGGACGGTCTAAAAACATTGACTAATGCCAAATATAGTGCTGCATGTAAAAAATCTCTTCCTTCTCTCTATCCCTCTACCTACTCCAGTCCACCCAAACCCTGGTCTTTACTAGGGTGTTTTAAGCCTAACCACTACCACATTTGATCTTGGCCCAGGACTAGGTGGGTGCTTGAATGGGTTTGTGAGGATTAGGATGTGATTGAACTGAAATTATATTTAGAATGTAATTACTGTCTGCTAAAATCAATGTATTGGGGAGCAGAAAGATGAGTGACTCAGTTTGGGGATATATGGAGTATTTCAAATGAAATTTAAATGGCTTTTTAAGTTTAATAGTGGTCAGTGAGTCTTGCTTGAATATATCAGTGGGTGTCATACTTTTGGTCTGCTGGGAAATACTCACGGATAACACATTTCCTTTTATTTATAGCATAAGCGTTGATTTGAATCTAGCAGCTTTCAGTAAATATTGGACCGTGGTAGGTCCACTGTTATGTTATGGTAGCTCCGGAAGCTTCCCTATTGCAGGTTTAATTCAAATTCTTTAGGCTGAAAAATTATTAAAATTTTTTGTACTATTTTCTTGGGAATTTTGAACACACTTCAGCAGAGAATTATTTACAATACACTGCAGAATCAGAGGTGAAATTAATACAGATTTTGAATTGTATGTATTTGTACTACTAGATTTATTTTTATATATATTAAGAGAACCAAAGGATCAAAAAGGTTACTATATTGTAATAGCTGTGTAAGTCATGCTTTAAAGTATTTAAAAATCAGATTTCCAGTCAGTCCATTTTAAAATTAAAGAGAAGAACTTACATTTGTGACTTTTGTTGTTCTGCTGTTATTTTGAAGACTGACTGAAATGTAATAAAACTAAATATGAAGACAGGTAATATTTAAAAGCATTTTAATTTGGAATAAGAAATAATAGAAAACAAAACTGTTTCTCATTAGCACAACTGGTTGGTGCATTTGGATGTCCCACCTGTACCCTTACATGATGCATGTTGGAAGTTCCATTATAAACACTGCTCATATGCTGTGCAAAACATGGAGGTAAATTGAAAAATATAAGGAAATGGATGGCTCTTCTGCCTACATATGAGATCTCGATAGCTCATGAAGAGCTAAATAACGTTCAGCTTAGAAGGTGGACTTATGTAGCACATCATGTGATCAGACTGTCTGAATCAGAAGAATATCAGTTAAAGCTGTGACAAAACTGTGTCTTCATAGGATAGAATCAGAAACACAGTGGAATGTATTTTTTTCTGTCCTGACTCTTGTATTTGAAAGATTTAAGGTGAAAGACACCATACTGTATCACAGGTGTCTGGTGATCTGTATCTCTTCACTCACAAACATTCATGAGCTCTCTGCATTTCATGTATCTGCCTTGGGTGTGTTTTATTTATTTTCCGTGTGATGAAACACCAGATGAACACCTCAGGCTTTCTTAAAATAATGAAAAGACTTTACCTGAGGCAGAACTCTGGCATTTTAAATACATGCAATAAGCAGAAATGCTGCAGATTTTTCTCCCTTCGTAAACACTAACAATATCTTTTCTTAAACTATTGAACATTTCCTTTTACAGCTAAAAATATACTTCCTAATCTAATTTTGTGAACGCAGTGCAATATTGGATGGTGTCACTGTGGGCATGGTTTACTTTTGGAGCCTGCAATGCAAGGAACATGTACTGTCTCCTGCAGCTTTGCCCTCATGATGGAGGAAAGTCTACAGTTCTATGCTATGTTCTCATCATTACTGTGATCATATCCAGAACCTGGCCCCTAAGGGATCTCCTCAAGTAGCAATTTCAGTACAATGAGCACAGTTCTTAAGTCCTACTGTAAATAGGACTGATCCCCTCCCTCCCAGGTTGATTGTGCCTTGAGTTCCCATGGTACTGTAGAGTGAAAACATCTGTGGTCCTCTTTGTACCTAACTTAAAGACTGCTGTAAAGTCTGGAGATGGGATGTAAGCAAAGCTGCTTCCATCTCCATTCATGTTCTCTTGACCAGACACATGTGCCTGAGAGATATACAGAATTTCTTGCTGAATGAACCACCATAGAAAACGGTGAGGCTAGAAGGCATGAGATGTCCCAAGGAGTGTACAAAAAGAAAAAGTGGTATAAAGGCTCTGTCTGTACAGGAAGTTACGTAGACCTGCTGGTACTTACTTTTTCTCTGCCCACTCAGCTAATTTAGTCATATTTGTGTTGCCCCTTTTTTACAGGAGCAAAAGGTGGTGAATGGCCTTGAATCACTAATGCCTGTCCACACTTCCATGGAAACCATCCAACCAGACAAAATGTTATACGATCTGGCTTCAAATGTGCTGTTGCCCACATTTTAGTTGGAATAGTCAATGAGGAGATATTTAGTGCCACATCTATCAAAACAGAAGATATGAGTTGACATGCTTAATAAAAATTAAAATCTGTCTCTGTGTGTTTGGAACAAGAGCTGAGACTTGCATATGTTTTGAAAAAGGTTATTGTATGTATGTTGGACTGGAAATGTGTGTATGTGTATTATGATCTTAATACCTCAGTAGCTGTTTTTCATGTACTTTTTATGTAATGTATCTAAATTGCTGACATTTGATCATATTCTCTTTTCAGCAAGATCAGAATAGAAAGAAAGCAGAAGGGAGGAAAGGAGGACTTCAACTGTTTCAGATCTATAGTAAGAAACAAGCTGATTATGATTATGGGCTTGTTCTAATTTCTTTCTGATGCTGACATGAGGGCCTTGCAGTAAAGCAGCTCTCCAGGAAGTTGGTCAGCAGTGTAAGGTGGGCTAAGCAAACTACACATGCAATTGCCATGAAATATAGACAATTGCATACATGCATTCTTTCATGCATACACATACAGGCCTGAGTGGGAAGCCACATAGGAGGAGATCTAAGGCCTAGCTGAGATTAGAGAAACAGAACAACTTTTGGATTAATGACATTTTCCTTAGTCTGGTAGAGTTTCTATTCTGAAAAAAATTAGCTTGTGTGGTTCTTCATTGCTGTTTTCTGAAAGTATGTATGAAATTGTGTTGGCAATTCTCCCTTATTCTGCGCAAATATGAACCAGGAATGACGGCACTCTTCAGAAGAATCTGCATTGGTTCTCTTGTAACTGGGTCATTCCTGTAGAATGCAAACTCTGCACCTTTTAGAAAATTAGTGCTATTCAGACCCGTTATAAAATCTCCCAGATAGTTTCTTCTGACCTACTCCTTTTCTCTTCTTGTATCTTTTTTCCCTTCTTATGTGCGTCCCCTTCTGTCTCTATTTCCTAGAATGGTCAGGATCTGACCACCTGCCATGTTTCTTTTTAGTGTAAGTATTTGGGGAAGGAGACTCATTTGTAACCATCAGGTGAAGCTTCTACCAACTGCTGCTTTATTGCTGTCTGGGTGTGCTGGATCACTTCGGGCTTCTCAGGTTATAGTCCTGCAACAGAGATGTCAACCCTCATGGCATGGTAATGAAACAAGGAACATCCCTGTTTGTATTTCCTCCTTTGCATTTTTCCTTCCTGTTTTCCTTCTGATAGTGGTATGCCTCTCAGTAACAGTTCTATCTCTATAAACCTCCTGTTCTTTGAACTTTTATTAAAATTAAAATAAGTAATACCACAGCATTTGTAATGATAGCTCTCATCTGTTTGACAGCAATTCTGGAGTAAAAACCACTGCGTTGTTTAATTCCTAGTGATGTGTGAACTTTGTATTGTTTGGAGTTCAGGTTCAGAGGAGCATCCAAAAAGCCTTGGCTTATCTCAGATTTACAGTTCAGAAGCCTTAAAATTGCAATTACTGTTCAAGGAAACATCTGTCCTGTAAGCTGAATTTCATTGCATAGGACTAAATTTCTTGTACAGTGTGTGTGTGGAGGGGAGTTCCAGCAGCCCTATGTCTTTTCAGTAAGGAATTCTAAAACTCCAGACTTGTTTTACATAGAAAATGTAGCTAAAAGGTTGCATTTACAAAGCTGTATAGCAAACCAGAATTTTTTAAAAAGTAATTCTGTTCAGTCCTGACAAGAATTTAATCCAATGTTTGGATGTTGATGTTTTCGCATTTCTGTTTTGATCCTCACTGACAGTTGAAAAGTTACTACAGATTAAAAAGAAAGTGGTTTGATTTTTTTTTTTTTTTCTTTAAAAAAAATGAGACTGAGCAGTTGGTTCAGGCTTCTCTCTAGCAATTACAGACATCTGCAGGAAATAGGTTATTTTATCCAGACTGCAGAAGTATATTCACTACTAAACAGCTGTGAACTGGTTGGGGAGGGGAATGCTTGTAGCTACAGATGAATATCTTGGCAGTCAGCAAAGACGGCAAAGGTTTTAGCAAAGGCGTACAGCATTTAGTAAGCTTCTGGTGTTGTGGCTGTGTTCTTATCTGATTACTTGACCTTGGCTTGGCTTTCATAGGAAACAGTATTGCAGTTTTTTCTGAATTTATTGTATTTAGAATTAGAGGCAATATTTTCAGCCTAAGGATTTTGGTATTTTGTTAAATTTAATGGACATGGGGTTTTCATACCTCCTGGGGGGATTTCAAGACTCAGCCACAGAATCCTGGAAGTGAAAGCTTGGAAGCTAAAGGCATAAGGGCATAGCCACAGGTGTGGAGTGGCTTAAGAATGTAAGCATAGGAAAATATGATAGGGCAAAGGAATACTATCCATGGACATGGCAGAGATAAGGAGCTGAAAAACAGATGATCATGAACAGGAGGGATGGAAATAAGTGATCCAGGTTGTACACTGAATTAGGAGAATAAATTAGCTGAAGGATGGAAGCAATAGAAGTGATGGAGCTGTGATATATCATTCTGAAAATGTACAGAATATAGGAATGTTATTACAACATAGGCATGGGAATATAATATATCAGCATATGGTCAACATACAAGAATTAAATCTATTTAATATAGAAGTCAGTGGAATTTTGCTATTGGCTTCAGTAAAAAACAATGGAGCAAGCCCTTGTAATACATACCAGGGAACCATAAAGGTTTTATTGGCAATGAATCAAAATTAAATACTTTATTCATGACCACTGTGAAGACTCCTGTTATTTCAAATGAACCTCAAAACAAACCTGAGACTTTACCATCCATTATTTTGTCTTTGTGATGTATTTGCCATATTATTTAAATTTATTGGAGGTTAAATTTTGAATAGTACTATTTTTGAATCCTTATGCATGTAAAAGAGAAAAAAGCTTGAAGGAATAAAATACCTTGGGTTTATTAGATCAAGAATGCATTAGAATAAATTCTAATTAATGTATTTAAGAAATCTTATCTAAATTGGCTCTTTTGTGACTCTTAACAACCTGATCTCAGACTTTGAATTACAAGTGAAGGCAGTTTCTCTCTTCATTTGGGACCCCCCTGAATTCCTAGTTTCTCTCCTGTTTCCTGTACTTGTGAACCTCACTATTGGATGCTGTTCTCAGCAAAGCATCACTGAGCCCATTTTATTCATATTTACTAGCTGATATTTCCAGGATATCTTTATTTCTTCTCTAAATACCCCTGTTTCCCACAAGCTTTCTTATTTGCAAATCACCTGTCAAATTGTGCATTGTTTTTGCTACCGCTGTTTTCCCAGCCCCCTCTCAACTTCCCAACTTGCCTGCTCCACACTTCACTACACTGTTCTCTTTAACATGGTCAGACACATTTACCTGTTTTCCTCTGTCAGCCTCTGTCCTATTTTTCCATATTTCTTATCTGCATGTTTCCTATCTTGTCCCCTACTTTTCCCTTCCATTTCCCTAAGTGTTCACTTCACGCAATGTCTGGTGACTTCTGCATCTGCCTTTCGCTCTGCAGTGCCTCCATCCCTCTGCCAGCCCACTGGTTCTGTCCACTGGCCTACCCCAAGCTCATTCCACTGAAATGCATCTTATCCTACCCTCTCTGAGAGCTGTCTCCTGTAGCCAGAACTCCCTTGCATAATGGAGACTATAGGCACAATTTCTCAGTTTTTCACGTCTGCCTCTTTTCCATGCAGTGATCTATAGGTGCCCTTTGTTTTCATATGCAACATTGCAGGGCACTGTAATGCCTATCCCAGATTTTACCGCAGACCTTTTAGAACATTTTACCCTGTTTTCTATGTCCTGGTTTTCTCTCAAGAGGAACTGATTTTCCCCAAATCCTTTTCCGTTGCACTCTAACACTGTTATTTCCTTAAGAGCGCTATATTAACTTGGATGTTTCTTTTTCTCCTCTTGCTAGAAGATGCAGAGAAAATGCTTTGGAAGGGTGTAGTCCAAAAAGTCTTGTTCCAGTGCTGCTTGACTATAGCAGTTCTGTGAATTTTAGGACTCATGTTAGAAACTACTTCTTGTGCTGAATTGAGAAAACCGGTTGAATATACACCCCAGGCAAAGTGTAGTAGCCTTGCAGATACTCTGCTCCTTGGTGGTTCCTGTTTTCTTCGAATAACCTAGGTAAGTCTTGGAATATTTGAGGGACTCCGCAGGATTCTGGTTTATTGATAAAGTTGCACAAGAATTACCTGAACACTTATTCAAGCTTCTTAACTGGCTTGTCCTTGAAGCTGAGTCCCTGTTCGTTATGGATTCTTAGGATGGGACTGTAGCAAGATTGTTCTGTACCTTCACCTATGTCTCCTGCCCCTACACCCCCACATTTAAATCCTCTCTGTGATTTAGGCAGGTCTTGCATGTAGCAAGTCCCCTATTTTCTCTCTTAAGTAGCATGTCCAATGGCTTTCTGTGAAAGCCCTAAAGCTGTCTGGTAGGTTATGAAAAGAAAGTACCTATTTGATTATGATCTTGTCCCATTTCTTTCATTGTCTGCTTCTTCAAGCATGGATTTACTTAAAATGCTGTGCTGTGAAACAAGGGAGATAATTAAACTCAAGCTTCTGTTAAAGGAATAGATAAACCTGTTGAGAGCAGTAGATGTCATCTACCTTGACTTCAGCAAGGCTTTTGACACTGTCTCCCATAACATCCTCATTAGGAAGCTGAGGAAGTGTGGGCTAGATGAAGAGACAGTGAGGTGGATTGAGAGCTGGCTGTGTGACAGAACTCGGAGGGTTCTGAATAATGGAGCAGTGTCAAGTTGGAGGCCTGTAACCAGCGGTGTCCCCCAAGGGTCAATACTCGGTCCAATCTTGTTCAATGTATTCATCAATGACGTGGATGAGGGGACAGAGTGTATCCTCAGCAAGTTCGCTGATGATACCAAACTGGGAGGGGTGGCTGACACCCCAGAGGGCAGTGCTGCCATCCAGCGTGACCTGGACAGGCTGGAGTGCTGGGCAGAGAAGAACCTAATGAGGTTCAACAAGAGCAAGTGTAGGGTCCTGCACCTGGGGAGGCAGAATGCTAGGCATCAATATAGGCTAGGGGCGGACCTGCTGGAAAGCAGGTCTGAGGAGAAGGATCTCGGGATTATCCATGAGCCAGCAACGTGCCCTTGTCGCCAGGAAGGCCAATGGAATCCTGGGCTGCATAGGGAAGAGTGTGGCCAGTAGGTCGAGGCAGGTCATTCTCCCCCTCTCCTCGGCACTGGTGAGGCCACAACTGGAATACTGTGTCCAGTTCTGGGCTCCCCAGCTCAAGCGGGACAGGGAACTACTGGAGAGAGTCCAGTGTAGGGCAACAAAGATG
>VFFE01007679.1:7821875-7839190 GCA_008921705.1 Burhinus oedicnemus
GGATTATCCATGAGCCAGCACTGTGCCCTTGTCGCCAGGAAGGCCAATGGAATCCTGGGCTGCATAGGGAAGAGTGTGGCCAGTAGGTCGAGGCAGGTCATTCTCCCCCTCTCCTCGGCACTGGTGAGGCCACAACTGGAATACTGTGTCCAGTTCTGGGCTCCCCAGCTCAAGCGGGACAGGGAACTACTGGAGAGAGTCCAGTGTAGGGCAACAAAGATGGTTGGGGGATTGGAGCACCTCCCTGATGAGGAAAGGCTGAGAGAGCTGGGACACTTTAGCCTGGAGAAGAGAAGGCGGAGGGGAGACCTTATTCTTGCTTAGAATCATTTAGGTTGGAGAAGACCTTTAAGATCATGTAGTCTAACCATTAACCCAACCCTGCCAGGTCTGCCACTAAACCATGTCGCTAATCACCACATCTACACAACTTTTAAATGCATCTAGGGATGGTGACTCAACCACCTCCCTGGGCAGCCCGTTCCAATGTTTGATAATTCTTTCAGTGAAAAATTTTTTCCTAATGAAGAGCTTACCTAAGCTTGGCTACTTAAGCTTGCTTATAAGTATCTAAAGAGTGGGTTGAAGGAGGATGGAGCCAGACTGTTTTCAGTGGCTCCCAGTGACAGGACGAGGGGCAACGGGCACAAGCTGGAACATAGGAAGTTCCATTCAGACCTAAGAAAAAACTTCTTTACGGTTCAGGTGACAGAGCACTGGAACAGGCTGCCCAGGGAGGTTGTGGAGTCCCCTTCTCTGGAGATTTTCAAGCCTCGCCTGGATGCAGTCCTGAGTAATGTGCTCTAGGCATTCCTGCGTCAGCAGGGGAGTTGGACTAGGTGATCTCTAGAGGTCCCTTCCAACTCTGAAAATTCCGTGATTCTGTGATAGCCAATCGGTGACAGTCATGGGTTTACAGTTCGGGTCCTCTGAGCTCCTCTACCAAAATGTAACTCAGCCATTGGGGTAAGGTTACCAGAAGTTCCTTGTGGTGGTGGTGGTATTTGCATACACTGTGAGGAGGCCTTACTGCAAGGCAATGAGTACCTCACATGAAATTGTGGTCCCTTTAAAGTGCTGAAAATGGGTGCTGCAAAAATTGCTAGTCACTTTTAAAGATCTTAGTTTTCCATTAAACTTCTAAATTCTTAGGTGGTTGTTCTTTAAAACTTGTCTCTTCATATTTCAACCTTTCAAAGTCCAAATTCTAAAGGCCTGGGAAAGGGCAATATGTTGTTAGATCAGCTGGTGAGATCTTTGACGTGAAATGTCACAAGGCATTGGTATTAACTCGCCTAGCTTTACTTGTGAATGGCAAGGAGGAGTTGTGCAAGTGAAGGAATGCAAAGGGAAGGATGTTCTCAAGATTTTTCTGCTTCTCTCAAAATTAATTTCTACTCAGTTCAGGTTGTAATTAAAAACCTACCAAAAAATGTAAGCAGTAATAATAGCTTTTGTTGAATAGCGAAATTTTTCTTTGCACAAACAGTAAATTAATGCCCTCTTGGTGAGGGATAATTGTGTTTTCTATTCAAATGGCACATCTGTCCAGATGTATGCAATTTCAACATGAAAATTTCTGATGCTCAAGAGCACTTGCTTTTCTTCTGCTATGATTTCCTTCTCTGCAGTAAATCTGGGCAATAAAGTACACTGGTAATACATTTCATGTGCTCTGCTTGGGTTTGCTAATTTTTCTTTTCCAACATGTTCATCTCTGGTTACCTAAATTGGGGTCCCACATTGTGAGAAATAATGCAACTGAAATCAAACATGTATTACTATGCATCTGTTTTGTGCGCAATCTTCACTGCCATGTTAGACTAAACATGTGTCGTAACTGTGCATTCTTATCAGAGAAAGACAAGAGTGAGGAAGCAAAGGACAGATGAGGGGTCTGCATCACACCTGTGTTTTAAGCTTTTTAAACCATCCATTCGGTTACACAGAACGTGAGGACCGGCTGTCCCCATGGCAATATAAGAAACATTATTTCAAAGCTCCTATTGAAGTAGCTGTTGTTTCTAGACTTTACTTCTTCTAGTGGGTGAATGCCCTGTGTTTATATTGATACCAAAAAAGAAAAAGCTTCAGTAAGTGCATGATTAGAATTACAGTCCATGAGTAATAGTGTTCTTATCTGTTCAATGTTTAACATGAATTTTAAGTAATTTATGATGCAGCATATTCCCTGGGAGAAGAAGGTGGTGTTAAAAAGTAAAAATCATCTTTAAAAACAAAGGCCAGTACTTTTGAAGCTTTGTGTTGAAAGTTGGACATGTAAACAGTAAGCTTATTTTTCTGAGGGGTGGGAGAAGGTACAGAGGGCATTCAACAACTGTTGGGTTCCATAAGAAAACTGTGCAAATTTTTTTTAGTTTTGTCAATGTAGATTTGGTATGTTAATTTTAAAGTAGAAGGAATTGGCAAAAATTTTTCAGCAAGTTGAATGTACTAGTTTTGAATATACCAGTTTCTGAAATGCCAAAGTGAACAGCTGCTAACAACTGCTGCGGAGTAGCACCCCTTTCTTGTTATTTTTAAGAAGTAGAAGATAAGGAAGAGGAGGAAGCAGAACTAAAAAGGTTTTATTTTTCATTCTGATTCAGGTCGTTTGGGTTCAGACTAAGAAATAGTGAGCTGTGGTTTCCTAGTTGCTGGACATTTTGTCTTGCATCTTGTTAGTTTTCTCAATATTTGAACAACGTGACATCTGCTTAACATCTTTCCTTCCTGCAAAGAATGTGACATTCCTGGTATGAGAACAACTTGTGACTTGATTAGCTTTAATTGCTTGCTTGGCTTTGAAAGCAGTATGTATTACACTTTATTTTAGTTAGACATTCATGTTAGCTATCAATGTTAAAAAATGAACGTATACTGTTCTGCCTGACAAGGTAAATATCTGCCCTGCCTTTTTGAGTTTTTTAATTTGTTTGGGTATGTGTGTTCCTTTGGTTTGGGGGTTTTTTTTGGTTGTGGTTGGTTTTTGTTTTTTTATTTATTTTTACTTTAACAGCCTGCAGTTTTGGATTTTTATTATTTTTTTTAAATAACAGTCCTTCAAGTTCTAATGTAATAAATTGAATTAGGGAAGTAGGTATGAGAGTGTATGATTATGACTAAAAATTTATTCTTTCAGCTGATGCAATGTTTGAAATATGCTTCGTAATATTTAATAATGAAGTCTATATTGCCCTAAAGTATTCTAAAAAAGTTATTACAATTAGATCCATATCTCTTGAGCACTAACCTTTTTAGGTTTCTCATTTGTTTTCCATTTGTATACAAAACTTGGTGTTTACTGATAGACTCTGAGTGCATAATCACTGAAGTGTCATTTAAAAAAGACAGCTTTGAACTTTGTGGGACTGAAAGTAAATCAACGCAGATAAAGCTTTTACTTGGGATGCTGGATAAATGATGGACTCAGTTCAAAATATTAGATAGCAAGCTTTTTTTATGTACAGAAAAAGCTAGCTCTTTTTGTTTTAGTAAAGTTTGTTTCAGCTTGGAGAACCTGACCATCATACTGTATCTTAATTATAATTCATTTTTTAGTAATCAATAGATAAAATATGAAGAATTCGCATGAATAAAAAGTACATGAAAAAAGACACCTCCGAAAAGTAAATAATGTATTTGTAGAGACATCTCAAAGAGAATATGTTTGTAAGCCACACATGTTCAGGTAGATGTGTATATATTGTATGCATACGCTTTTAAGTCCTGTGGGCAAGCCCTGAAAGAAGTCAGTGCAGCTCCTTCCCTTCTTCTCTGAAAGTTTTAGAATACTAAAAAGGAAACTAGACTTTATTGGTATATGTAGAAGGAAAGGGAGCTGAATGAAAGAAACCAGTAAGATGAGTTTGATTTATATTATAGATTTGTTTCATATTTAGGGGAGGTCTGTCTCCCTTAAAAAAACCCCAACCGTATTGTACCATAAAGTTGAAGAAAAAATGTATTACAGTTAAATTTAGAAAAACTTGTCCAAGCCAGGCTTAGTTAAACATTAGAGTGCTTTCTTTAGTTAAATACCCTAGGGCCTGGTTGTGCAGGATCTTGCAGAAACCAAAGGGAAGACTTTTGTTTAGGAGAGCTCTGTGGAGAGTTAGATCTGTGCATGGTATTCTGTGGTATTCCTCTTAATGAGCAAAAATCGCTGGAGTGGCTGTATCCAATATCTAATCAGTTACGGCGCAGACTGCAGTTATTTTAACAGATTTTCATTAAGTGTGATTGTTTTGGTTGATAGTTGAACTTTTTGGCACATCGTAGGGCTATAAGCAGGTTTTTTTGAGGACTCTATTCCTCAAAGGTTAGAATCTCATATATTGGATAGCTTGTGTAGAGTGTGATTAATATGTTCTTATTTTCTTTATCCTTCTCTAATTATTTTAATGTAACAAGGAATTTTAATATCCCCTAGGTGCTATAACAGGCAATCTCATTACTTTTCATCAGGCTTGTTTACAGAGAAATAAAATAGCAGCAAAATTAATAACACTGAATAAACCAGATGTTGAAGTGTTACCTACTCTGGGTATTCAGAACCATGAGTCAGACTCTGAAGAAGGCATGGGCCTACCTTAAGAAAAGGAAGATATTTTTGTTGATATAATCTTTAGCTTCTTGTTTACTTTTTGGTGTGTGAGCAGCTGGGGAATATTGTATAGCTTTTGTATCTAACTATGAACCACTAGGTTCTAACTGTAGTGAAAGCTGAAGTTCTTAAATCTCCAATAGTAGGGGCCTTAGGAAATATCCATAAACTTGATAATACTGACAACATAGATGTCTTCCTTTTTCCACTTTGCTGTTTCTCTCTCTGTTATCTCCCAACTGTTAACCTCTTCTTTCTTACTTCTCTTGTTTTGTTGTTTTCCCTCTATTTCTGTCTTAAAGAGGAAGCATCCTTCTTATTTTTAACCATATTAATCATTTGTGTAACCTTTCCATCTTCCAGTTGTATTGTTGGCTTCCGTTAGTCTATTATCTCATTCACCTTTGGTTTTCTTTGAGTTCTACTGTATCTCTTTGGCTACTTTTCAGTAAGGTGCCCTAATGCTCGCTTTCCTTAAGCGTCATATACCAAAATATGCTATCTTGACTCCAGGAAAGGAGATGGGAAAGCCTAGTGGTGCTGAGACAAACTCACAGTGAAATTGCCTGCTGCAGTTTTAAGTTCTGAGCATTAGCTTTTAGCCCTTGATGTTTAAAAAGTTCTCCTGCTGAATGGACTGTGATTGTGGGTTTCATAGTGTTCAAAGTCTGATCCTGCCAACTGTTGTGACTAGCCTACTAGAATGAGCTGATGAGACATCCATGTAGTTAATCTAGTGTTTGTATAAACTGGCATTGTATGGGCCAACAGATGCCAGGGCCAAAAGGTTTATAGATCTTGAAGGGAAAAGAACTTGTGCTATCTCTGAGAGCAAGGAGGAGGCCATATTTACTCTGCTAGTTTAATTTTTCTCTCTCAAAATTTTGTGTGTAGAAAACTGAGTTGAAGACAAATGATGTATTTCATTTGAATTCTACATTACTGATTGCTTGAGATTAAACTAGGGTACCAATTTAAAAACTAAAAGAAACAATAGCCGAAACCTGATGCGTTCAATCCTCTTTTCCTGACATTTCTGGAGAAGAGGTTTTCCAGTCACATCTATAGCTGACAGAATCCTGTCCACAGTGTTCTTGTAACTGAAAAGTCATCACACACTCTGAGCAGCACAGATGTGCTGGCAAAACCCTTCATGCATATGTAGCCATGCTTAATTTTATTAGCTTAGCTTGTATCAGTCAGGATGTTCTTCAGCTGGTGCAGGAGGTCTGCTGTTAGATTGTTCTGATGAGTGTGATTGCTATTACAGCTCTCTCATCTGACTTTCAGTAATATTGAGGCATTCAATGGTCAGTTGTATATTATGATATCAGGGATATTGCTATGTAATGAAATCTCAAGTCCCAGGAGCCTAAGGAAGTGTGTAAGAAAGATTAAAAAAAACCCAACGCAATAACCCCCCCCCTTCCTCAACCTCACCTTACCGTTCTCTGATGCCACTTTGTACTGCTGCATTATTTTGTGAAGCAATGCTGACCAGTAGTTGAGGTTGGCCAAAGCATACCTAGATATATATGGTATGTGTGGATTCATTTAAAAGGCGTATCATGAAAATGTCTCTTTGGATGTAGGGAACTACTTAAGAAGAATGAGAATGTTAAGTGTATGTTTTTGATTTCATTCTCAAGTGTCTTGCAATATAAATTCCTCTTTTCACGTTTTAAACAACCATTTTCCATAATGTAGTGTCCTCTTGTGCGCAGTGTTCTCAAAAGAATAAATAAAATTTAAAAATCTAACTTACATTCATAGCTTACATCAGCTTAGCACATGAGTAATAATATTTCAATGACTAATGCAGACATACCTGTCAGAGATGGAAAAACTATACTGAGTCTGCTTTAATCCATTTACTGATTTTTATGGTCCCAAAGTCCCTTGAAATACATGACTGAAATCCAGATTTGCTCCACATGGAATCATTTAGGGTGGAAAAGACCTTAAAGATCATCAAGTCCAACCATCAACCTTAACACTGCCAAAACCACCACTAAACCATGTCCCTAAGTGTCACATATACACATCTTTTAAATACCTCCAGGGACCGTGACTCCACCACTTCCCTGGGCAGCGTGTTCCAATGCTTGACAATCCTTTTGGTGAAGAAATTTTTCCTACTACCCAATCTAAACCTCCCCTGGTGCAACTTGAGGCCATTTCCTCTTGTTCTATTGCTTATTACTTGGGAGAAGAGACTGACCCCCACCTCTCTACAACCTCCTCTCAGGTAGTTGCAGAGAGCGATAAGGTCTCCCCTCAGCCTCCTCTTCTCCAGGCTAAACAACCCCAGTTCCCTCAGCCGCTCCTCAGAAGACTTGTGCTCCAGACCCCTCACCAGCTTCGTTGCCCTTCTCTGGACACGCTCCAGCACCTCAATGTCTTTCTTGTAGTGAGGGGCCCAAAACTGAATACAATATTCAAGGTGAGGCCTCACCAGTGCCGAGTACAGCGGGACAATCACTTCGCTAGTCCTGCTGGCCACACTATTTCTGATACAGGCCAGGATGCTATTGGCCTTCTTGGCCACCTGGGCACACTGCTGGCTCATGCTGAATTTTACATGTAGATCTTTAAATTAGTTGGAAGACATAGATAGATTGCCTTGGGATTCAGTCATTTGCTGAAAATTGAGTTGAAGACAAACTTGATGTATTTTGGGTTTGGTTTTTTTTTTTTTTTTGGTTGTAGGAAGCATTTTATTTTTGTAATCTGTTTTGCACTGTATAATGCATCTGTCCTCATTGAAAAACTTAGTACGTGCTGCGCAGAATTCCAGGTGTTCTCCCATCCTTCCTTTCTTGTTCCCTCTCCCCACCAAGCTGATAAAAGGCTAATTTTTGTTTCTGTTGTTGTTGTTCTGAAGTACACTTTGCTGAAGAAGCAAGGGTTGGGAGCTCCTGGCTTGGCTAGAGGCAAGTTAGTGCTGTGAGTGGTAATTTGTTACAGCGAGTATTACGCTGAAACTCAGGCAATGCCAGGACACCCCAGACTGGGTGGTGGAGGCAGACAGGTTGAGGGGGGTTAACTTGGATGTACACAGTCACAAAACAACCGTTGGGGAGTAGGAGTCCTTGTGTTGGTCAAAGAGTACAAGTGAGGAGTGCAAAGAAGTGGATCATCATCTATTAAAAGAGTAACTAAAAATGGCAAAATATCATTTCTCCATATAGTTAGCATTACACTTTAGTTAAATAACTAGCGTATTGCTCTTTTCTAATTGTTTGAACAAGAGCATTTTCATGTATCTTAAAAAACCCTTTTGAATGATGCCAAAATACTAGTGTAGTTTTGGCAGAGGCTTTCCTGGATTGAAGTCCTCTTTCTTTGTTAGTGGTAGGAGAATTGACATGTTCACCCAGAGAGAAGAGACTTCCTAAAGGATATGAGGAGAAACAACCCAAAGCGCAGAAGAATTTAAACCAAAATTCAAATTTCTAACTGGAAGCTTATAAAATTAATAGAGATCTATATGTCTAAAAGAAAAAAAGAAGGGGAATTTACATTTAATGTTGAAATACAATACTGCTTTAACAGACTCAGTTCTTGGAATTTACCATGCAATGAGCAGTGTTTTGTTTATTTCTACAAAATAGTGTAATTTCATAAAACTCATCTGAGTGAAGTATTTCTGATTACGTTAGTGAATAAGCTCTGCGTAATTATTTAAGTAAATTAAAGAAAGATCTTTGTTAAAAATTGAATGATATTATAACAGAAGGCTAATACCAAATGCAGCTTGAAAAGCAAGAGCAGTGCTTAATACAATTTGTATATCTCATGGATGGGGAGCATGGGATATATGGTTCTTTCAATTCGCATGAAAGGTTCTTAATAAATTCACTGTGTTTACCTGACAAATATAAAATTATTATTTTTCTGATGTGACAGTAGTAATGATATAGCATTTCTTTTCCTTAATCAAGACATCCTTTACAACTGTTGTTTAATATTTGTGCTAATGAAATAATTTTCTTTTTTAAGCTTCTCAGGTGACCCTACTCTGGCAGGGGGGTTGGACTAGATGATCTCCAGAGGTCCCTTCCAACCCCTGTGATTCTGTGATTCTTTCCCTCTGTGTGTGTGTTTTAAGTGGCCTTCATATTCTATTTTATCACCCTATAATTCTAGAGAGGAAAAGCTCTGTTACATTCCCAAGCAATATATGCTAGATTACTGATAAGAAGTATTAATATTTGCACTTGTTAAAATGTTTCTATCATGTGCATCAGTTGCACTGCTCCTAAGATATTTGTGTGGCAGTCAGGATGGATGTTTGTATATCTGTCCATAATTAAACAATTCTTCAATGTAGGACTACAAATTTTGCAGGGCAGGAAAGCATTATTTGGCCAATTTAATATTAATTCTTTTAAAATCCAGTCCAAACAGTCAAAGCATAAAGTGGCACTTTATTGATAGCCAGGCTGTTCACCCTTTTTGGTCTTAAATACTACTCTAGTTAGTTACTGTGGCAGATTTTGAGGAAAAGTATAGTAAGCAAGGGAGCACAGACAATAGCCTATGAGAGAGTTAGAGGTGTGCAGGCAAGGCACCAAAGCCGAGTATAGTAGTTTAAAAAAAAAAAAAAATCCCGGAAAAGTTGTCATAGACCTTTCTGGTTCATTAAAGATGACCTTAATTGCTGGTTTGCATGGTTTGTAGAATTGGGATTGGAATTTGGAGTTTTAGATATCCAGGTGACTCATCTGCTTAGCCCAGTGTGGCAGTTACCAAAAGCCATTAGGAGGCTGCTCTGTTATCTCTGTACAGCTGACACCTTTATAGCCTGCGTGGTACAGGGACTTGAATAGGACTAATATAAAAAAGAGCCTCTCTCAATCTGTATCTGGGTTACTATTCCCCTTCATGGCTTTTTTGACAAGTGGACCTTAAAACCCCATACTCTTGTTGATACCAGTGCTATTCCTTTCAGATTTGTGGAGGTAAAGTGCATTTCCCCTTTAAAAAAACCCTCAATAGTGATGGAAATGAAAACTGTTTAGGATATTTATTTAGAACTAGCCAGTTAAACCCAGTCACTTTGATCTTTTCTAGTAGCCAGTCATGCAAATATGTTTACTTTCGTATATTAACTGTGGAAAGAGACATCAATACGTACTTACTGCATAGCTATTTTGGTTAGCATGTTTTCTTTAGGTCAAAATGGAGTGAAGTTGTTGTGATAAAAGAAGCAGCTTGTACTATTTTGGTATTGTGGGTAGGCAGGGGATGGTTCTCTTCAGAACAGGCAATCTGAGATGTTAAATAGTATTTAAAAAGCCCACACATATACATATATCAGGAGTCCAGCATGAGTTTAAAGGAACACACAAAACGGGTGATGAGCAGCACTGCCAGCACTTCTAACAGGTCTGGCCTGGAGAAAAAGAATGGAGCCTGAATATTTTTGAAACAAGTGAAAATATTACAGAAAATGTAATAAATGTATTCCATTTATGTAGTTCTATATGGATACTTCCACAGAATTTACAAGAGAGGATGTGTTTCTGTTCAGATAGCTTATTTGCTGTTAAAACAAGTGAGAAAACTCTGTGGAAAACAAGGCAAACTTAGAGGGCTCAAGAGCTAGGCCTAGCTGTATGCAAGGGAAAATTAAATACAGGTATACTAGATGTTCAGCAGTCTGCTTGGCCTATGGTCAGTATCTACTGCCTGCATGTGGTAGAGTGATAGCAGGGGCAAGGGGGGGAAGGCTGTGCTGGTAATAAAGGAAATTGCCCTCTGTATTTGAGAAGTATGAAGATGAGTGTGTGCATATTAAAGATAAGAAAACAGTGCTGCTTTTCAAGCAAGTTGAGAAATGCACATTCTGAAGCCCGCATGTTCTGCCTGCGCTAGGTCTAAGCAGTTCCTGATGATAGAATATGAACTTCCACTTAGATGGAAATTCAAAAAACTGAGACATTTTGGATACACAGTGAATTAGAATGAAAAATAATTTAGGACTTTTGAAGTCTTTCACAGCACTGAAGCGTTTTCATTTTGAATTAGAATATTTTGTTCTAACTGGTTTTGTTGCACACTGTATTAATAATTAAAGTTTCAACAGTACGAATTATCAAAGTTGCTTTTTGAAAAGTTAATTGGAGTTTAAAAATGGCAACAGTGTATTAAAAGCATAATGAGAATACTTTGGTCTAATTCAAATGTTCCAGAATTTTTAGTGAAATATTGTGGATAGATTTTTCCCTTTATTTTTTTTTTTTTTTTTAGTTTTTAATGAATTTCATTAGCTGGAATTTTCTGATGGAAAGATCCATCCATGTGTTTTTGACCAGTTCTGAGTACCTTGGGAATGATTCCAAGGATTGGTTCCTTTGCTAAGGCCAGATCATGCCATCAGCATGATAGTGTTCACAAAGTACTGTCACATCTCATCTGAGACATCAGATTCAGACACAAAAGGCAATCTAGCAACAATAGATTGAGTTACTAATAGTAGTAATGCAATGCTTAGTGGCTGTAACTAATTAAAGAACTTAATTAAGTTGTCATGAAATAATATAGATAATCACTTTGTCAGTTCTTCTTTATCATCTGGCTGCTTGAGCGAACCATTGTTTGGTATATGTTATGCACCAGTATGTGGAATGGATCCCCTTTTTCTTCCTTTTGATTTCCTTAGGCATTTCTGGGTTCTCTCTTTTGGAGCATAGTGTGTGGACTTTGACCTGTCCCATATGAAGGGCAGTGATGCCACCTATTCGATATAGTATTGGAAGTCTTAAGGCAAAAATCATAAATTTCTGTTTTAATACTTATTAACCATAAAGAAAGAAAAAGGTCGATTAGTACGTGTCACTTCTTGGAGTGTTGTCCTCTTGCATGGGATTGCTGACAATAGAAAGGTAACAGCTTACTGGCATCTGCTTGACTTTGATTCACAGCTCAAGTAGCTTTTTGTCAGGGAAGGAAGAATAGGATTTTCCTCCACTTGGTTACCATGGAGTGCTCTTGTGGTTCTACAATCCTAGGCAATACAAGATCGCTTCTGAAATACTGCTTTTGAATTAGGGGATGCTGGCATGCGTTTGGACTTGCTCCCTGTGAAAGTACTGCGTGTTCAAAGTAATATTTATAGGTCTGATTTTAGAATTCACACAGCAGATTCAAGGCCTCATTGACAGAAGGCTGTATGAGCTTAAATGGCACTTCAGTGGATGGTAATGCACCTGAACCAGAGAAGGCAACCCTAAGTTATCTTCCCTAGTTTGTTGACCTGTAAGTCCCAGGGGTGCTGCAGGTCAGTGTTGTGGACTCAGAACCGTCCTTATTTGACCACCAGGGAATCCATCAGCTGTGCTAAGTGGTATTTGGATCTGGAAGCTGGATTAAGTGGTGCTCAATTCTGCAGGAATGGAAGATAGATGTTTGCTTACAACACTTGGTTACATGTGGTGACAGCACGACATTTCACTCAAAGAATCTGAATAGACCTGAAGAAGGGCCAGTATAGGTGCTTGATGAGCCTGTATCTTTTGTGAGATTCCACAGAGAATTGTCTTGGCTAACTTTACCTCTTATAAACCCCTCTCTAAATCCATCTTCTTTGAAGACCTTTGAGTAAAACTTTCATTACAAGAATTTGCATGAGAATGACCAAAACATAATTAATTTCTAGTACAACTTTTTCAAAATCTGGATTTGCATGCTTTAATATGCCTACCAGATGGGCTGGAAATCTGACCAAATTTCACAATCAGATGTCCCAGGTAACATCTAATTAAATGTATAAAACAAATTTTTAAATGTTTTGACAGAATTTCTTTAGGGTTATTTTAGAATAAAAGAGAAATACTTTATATAACATCATATGACAGAAATGTTTTCTGCCTTTTTAAAGAATAGTTTGCTATTTATCATTTTGTTCCTTTTGGTAATGTGCTTCGCGCATTAAAAATAGATGAACAGAGAACTATTCAGCTGAGCTAACCAAAGACGCAGATGGCTAGTACAGAAATCTGCCAGTCTCTCAAATCTAAATTAGAAAATTCCTTATGAAAGACTTTTTTACCTTGAAGCTAGTGAAGTTAACTGGAATAGATCGCATGTTTGTTTTCTAGCAATGGATTTTACATTTGTACAGGCAAAATTTCTCTAACCTCATGAATGTTAGCAAAACATTTTATAAACCACATAAAGATTCAAAAGTAGTAGTGTTGTTCAAGGAAAGGATTTGGTTATAGGGAAGCTAATGTAGATTTCAGTGCTATTGAGATAGTTCGTTCCTTTATGCACTGAGTGTGTGGCACCTGCTCCTGCATCAGGCAGCTGGCTTTTGTCACCTAGAATTGTATTAGAAGACTTTGTGCCTGCACAGTGGCTCTGTTTCCCAGCCACACAGGCGGGTCCTGACTTGTAATTTGTCTTCCAGAGCCCTCTGGGCAGCCACAATCTTTGACTTTATCTGCACTCTGGATCTGGCATTGATAGGAAGTGGATCTGGAGAAGGCAAAGTGCTGCCCAGAAAAGATTACTTTTTCCTAGGACTGTTTCAGGACTTGGTGGAAACTCTTAGTTTGGCACTCTTTTGGAAGAGAAAGGTGAGAAAATAATTATTTGAGTCATCATGATTTTTGAAAGATACAGCCAAATCATTGATTGTTGAAGACCAATGCACCAATTTCACACGTATGAATTTCTGTAGCAAGTGAAGACTGGCTTGAGAAGGAAATTATTTTAAGGCAAACTGGTGTGTAGATTGATTTATGCTGCAGTGATTGCCCAAGAAAATGTTCATGCTTTACTGTCAACACAAGATAATCCTTGGTAATTTTCCTGCCAGTTAAAATAGTACCTTGCATTTTCTCTATCAATGTTTTCACCATTCCCTACGGTATCAAAGACATGTCATATCTGAAGATGGTGTCCTTGGCAGTACAGTGAAATGCACTGATTAGACTTCTGGATATCTGAAAATACTGAGCAAAGGTACTCTACTCAAGGAAGTAAATCTCTTAGCCTACAGGCCAATGAAAATGCTCTTAAGGGAGTTTCTACATTACACACTGTGGTACAGATCTGCTAACTCAAACCCCAGAAACAATATAGTCACATTAGATCTGTGTGTCTTAGTAACACTGCCAGCCCCATTGCCTTTTGTTTATAAGCAAGCTCAGTCATGGTTGGATTGCTACCTTTCCCCATTGCTCTGTGTTCTACAGTGCAGATTTATATGCAGTGTCTTTTGAATCTTGTAACAGTGATAGCTTAAAATTGGCATTTATAGAAATAATAACTCATGGTTTGAAAGTAAGAAAATAAAATGATAAAGAACACTGCATCCAGTGTTACTGTTGTCTGGATGTTACTGAGAGAAGGGATGGAAAAATTCTGTTGCAACCTACTCCAGTGATAAGGTGGCAACTTGGAAAGGAGGAGCAATTCATTTTAAACTCAGGCTGTATCTGTAAGATATACCACTCAGCATCCTAGATATCCAGCTTTTTCAGTACATGCCATCATTCAGTTTATGGAGTAAATGTAAAAGTCGCAGTAGAGCTTTCAAAACACTCTTATGAATTCATTTTCTGAAAAGTAGTTATGCACTTTGAATAAATAACACACATTATCTTTTTTGTTTAGAAATAAAAGCTTTAACAAGCAAAAAATGACAAGATTAAAAGTTGTTATTTGCCTTTCAGAGAAGTTATTGTATTACTGGGCTGATGATTTGCATTGAATTGTTGATACGTTACTTTGTTCTTCATGACATGGTCTGTTTTAATCCATAAGAACAATACCTACAGCCTAATGGGATTTTCAGTTTCTGAGATTCTTTATGTTCTGTTTTTATTTGATTAGTATGTGGTGCTTTCACAGATGATGTTTGGCTAAAAGAAAATGAGGCGACACAAACGAAAAAAAAAATATCCTTAAAGCATTCTGGTCTCTATCCTTAATCTGCCTGTCCTTTCTATTCCTTTCTACCCCTGGAGATGTTTGAGCAACATGTGCTACTGCTTTATACCACCTCTTTGCTTCCCTGCAGCAAACACGTAGTCTCCAGACTATAGCATTTTTACTGCATGTGAGAAACCAGCTTGTTATTCTTGCTGCATTTATTGTACGTCTTTCGCTGATATGGCTCTGCTGCCCCCAAGGTCTGAATGACATTGATCTGATGCTCACAGCCTGAAAATAAAGCCAGTGTGAGCTGTACAGAAATCTCATGGTTAGTGCAAGGAAATCATTAATTCTTGCAGCTTGTTCAGATAAGTAAAGGAAGGTAAGGAAATTGCAACTTAGCCAAAATATGAGAAGCATGATGATATTGCTGGGACAGGATCTCCACTGAAAAGCAACACAAATGCACACGGCATAAGAAAAAGGTTTTAGAAAGCTACGCTTGTCTGGCTGTCCGATTGGGAAAAACTAGTGCAGTGAGAGCAGTAATATTTGAGAGCCTTAATGCTAGGTTTTCTGAGTTATGGGACTCTCTGCCATTGTCAAGCTATGTATCTTTGTTAATTTCCTTGTTGAAAACAGTCTTTTGGAGAAAAGCTGTTCATCAATGAAACAGTTTTCCTGAGAAGTGTTGTGGTTTTATTTTTTTTTTTAAAGCATCGTATAATTTATAGCTATCTCTCGCCAGTGGTGTTCTCCTTGGTCAAGGGTCCTTTTTAATCTCCCTGTTGTGCTGTGATTGTAATATATTGAGACCTGTGCAACATCGTGGTAGCTATTCAGGTAGATGCTTTTTCATTTCCGTTTCTCCTTTACCTGAGGTAACATAGCATTGCTTCTTACGTAGCTGTGCTTGTTAGTGCCTCTCTCGCTGAGCATCCCTTTGTACGTGTACGGCACAGCACCTCACTTGCTTGCAAGAGCCCCATTACATGGTAACATAAGGATTGGCAGAACTTCATATCTATCTTCATTTTATTTTGTAATCAGGAATATGCCTGTTTGGTGGGTTGTTGTAACATCTAAAATATATGCAACAAATGTGGTTTTTACTGAATTTTGTGGAATCTTCTGCTTTGATGGGTAGAACTGTATGTCCCTTTTTTATTTTTATTTTTTTCTGTGTTGGAGGATTATTGATACTTCTCAGCTGCCTCTCTAAATGTTTTTCTTCAGTCAGGGCCAACTCTAACTTAATGGAACAGGTGGTTGCTTAACCAGCAAATTGTTTAACATAAAGCCCCAGCCAGGATGTAGCTTCTTATAATTAAAAGACTCATACTGCTCCTGCCAGCCATCTTTTCCCTTGCTCAGCATTGCACCACCATTTCAGACAAAATGTGCAACAATAAAGAATGTCTCCAATGTTAACCCTGTCTCATCCGAATCACCCAAATATTTCTTAAGTATTGTGATATTAAGGTGCCATAAAACTGAATGGGACCTGCTTTCCATTTCTCAGGAGAAAGTATCTCTTTTTATTTTTACATTTCTTTTGAAGATAGCAATCTCTTCTTGTTATTTTAGGGAGAAAAACCCCAACTCAAGCTTATGGTTCCACCTTTACATTGCAAAATGCTGTCACTCAGGGACTCCAAAGCCAGGGCATGAAGTGAATGTTTGGATTGTGTATTACTGAAACAGCAAGTGAATAGCCACTGACACCGGGGCAGAGAGAGAGGCGCTCTTTATGTTCTCCTCCTTACCTAATGTCCTGACTGCTTCAAAGGCTGGCCCTCCTTATTCTTATTTGGAGGCTGGGGCTGGCAGGGAAGGGAAATGGTTATCCATGTGGGCAAGCGGTCAAGTGCACATATGATGTCCATTTTTTTCCTCAGTAATTTGAGGACATAGTCAAAACCTCTAGGATACTTACTCTTGGCAAGTAGTTGTCAAAACAAACCAGCCAACCTGGTAGCTAATTTTTAGGAGGTTTTTAACATATAAGCCATTATTAACTTCCTGGATGATAGAGTCAGCGTTACTTTCCAGTCAAGCAAATGGAGTCCTCCATCACCTAAGCAGGCAGACTGCTCCATTGCCTGTATTATAATACTGTATACTAGCATGATTGTTAATCATATAGACATCAGAACTATAGGGCATTACAGGGCCTTTAAATCAACTGGTCTGTATTCTATGTTGAAATCTATAGTTTTGGTGCTTTTATTTATTTCTGGAAGTATTTGCTATAGATACAAGGTGAATGGCTGTACCAAGATGCTTAATTGGCAAAGTGAGATTGTTACCAGCTGCAGTCCTAATTTTCAGATTTGACAAATGTAACATAATTCCAAGTATTTATGGTGACCTACTTAGAAAAGATGCAGTACTGCTATTACCATACTATTTATGCAGACTTGTCAAATATAAGAGAAGTTTGATAGTGTTACATTATAAAATATTATCCCTCTGTTTTTTTTGGGTGAAGTGCTTTTCTCAGGTACCAGTTAATAGTGTATGCAAAGAGGTTTTTACGAGATGTCTGAAAAAGGATCCAAAAATGCTTTGTTCAGAACAAATCTAATGTTGATTGCTACCAAAGGGGGAATTGGGGCCTCTGGTATAGTTCAGCCTTTGTAGTCTGAACTAAGGAACTGGCAGCTTGTTTACACATAGATCTGCACTAAAATAACAGAAATTCCATTTCATTTACATATTTTTCAGTTTTGGGTGTGTGGGGTTTTTTTCCTTTTTTTTTTTTAAGTAAAAGCCTTTGTGCAGAAAGAATTTAGCATAAAACTTTCCTACTCCATTTTTG
>VFFE01007679.1:7839210-7864009 GCA_008921705.1 Burhinus oedicnemus
CCTCCCCCCCCCCCCTTTTTTTGGCTGAAATTTAAACAGTTGTTTGTGGTGTCTGTACAATACACGAGAAGTTAAAGCTCTATACTTGGGATTGAAAAGGCTATTTAGACTAGTTTTGTTTAAGCAGCAAGAGAACTATATACATATTTATTATTTATGATATTTTATGTTACTGGATGCTTATTGCCAAATTATCTTGCTTGAAGTAGAAGATGGGCATCTTTAAACCATTAAATATTCCTTTTCTCTTTTAATGGTCAGTGTCTTACCAATTTCATAGATACCTCACGTTTTTGTTGTATCTGCTTACATCTGATATAGTAGTATGTCTCTGTGTTCAGATAAATGAGAATTGTAGACTGATGTATCATCTTTGTATTGTATCTAAAGTGTTACTATTCTTTAAAGCGTTATGAATGCTTAGATCAAATAATATTTTCAAGTGACTACTGAATTAACAGTGAGAGACAGACAGATATATTCACTCTCATTGACAAATATATTATTAGTCCTTGAATAATCCCACAAATCCAGGCTTTGTATCACAGTCTGGCTTCTTGTATATACAGGTTGAAATCACTCATTTATTTGAAATCAGGATGAAAGAATTTATTAAATCAAGATTTCAGAGTATTGAAAGAGTATTCAGTACCATTTGGTGTCCTTTCAGAAATCTCCTAGTTAATTGTGACATCAGTGCTTTAATACGTGATAGTGGGTTATCACATACAAAATCTCTATTTTATACATGGCGCTGAGCATCTGTTTATTGTAAGTGAATTTTTAAAAGCTATGGTCAGTTCATAAACTGGCTCTATTTCTAACATCTCATGTTAAACTCTCCCATGTGTCCACCCTACATAGTTGCATTTGTCTACTAGTTGGAAGTTACACCTTTTCAAAACGACTATGTTGAGTAATACTGTAGTTTGTTGTGTATAATAGCCAGGCTTGGAAGTGTTTAATTGGTTATGATAATGTCTATTAGGTATGTAACAGTGTTACAAAGAACATCTGCTTCTGTCATAATTGATGCCACTTTTCATCACGATCAGCACTTTAAGCTGAATAGGGCATCAATTAATATCAGAACTGTTTCAGTGGTGAAGAATTTTTCCTCTGCGTACAACTGTGGTCCATTTGGCTAGTATAACAGTACTAATCCTGATTTCAAACGTGTCCAGATGAGAAGTCCTTACACTTTTTCAATTTTTCAAGGAAATCCTCTGTGTTCCTGGATACAGCTCTCAGTTCTCTTGGGGTATGCTGCGTTTCCAGGAGGGAAGTGAAAGAGAAATCTGATGAATCCTGCCCTTGAAGTAGTACTGTGCTGTTATACTATTTCATGACAGTTCTTACAATTCTTTCTATTTGTGCATACGTGTATTTTAATTTTTCACTCCAATACACACATAAAATAGGACAGAATTCCAGTTGCTTTGGGAACTTTAATTTCTAATTTTCTTATCTTTACTTTTAAAATCAAGTGTTTCATTAATGCCTTTTTCTTCCACTAAGCTTTAAAAAGAATGTATTTCATTCTCAGCCTACAGCTACAACTGGTTAAAGCAATTTTCACGGTAGCTGTAGACAAATGCATGGTAAGTGAATTATACTTTTATTATACTCACAGTTGCTTCTCTCTTCTATTTGATTTCTGTGTGTTCTTGTGTGAATTCTCAAATTTATGTATATTAAAATTGGAGGGAGATGATGATTTCAAAGCTGTATGCATGAATATTTCCTAAGAGGTCACTCTGCTCCTGAGCTGCCTGCGTGAACAGCAGAGCTGGCATACCTCCGTTTATTGAATGTGTGCAATTGATCTGCATAGCACATTTGGCGCAGCAAGTCCAGGAGGTATTGCACAGAGGCAGTAGACGTGCCTGACTCAGGAAACCTGCTCAGGGCATGTGCCCTAACACCAAAACATGCTTTGTGTTTCAGGCTCCCGGTGGCACTCATGGTACACAGTGTCATAATCACAGTTTTCTACCTGGGAGTCGTATGAACTACAAATGCTATAGAAGAAATCTGAATGTCTATTTTGCCTATTATAAATGCTTTAATAGCGTGTTTAGAAAGTAGATTTTTAACATTTGTAGCATAGGCTGTCTTTCTAGTTACTTACACGTAGCATGAATGTTATTAAACTGAAAAAACAGTGATAAAATGGATATTTTAAATAGATCTGTTAGTGGGTGTTAATTTGACTATGATGCTATAGGTAAAACGTGAAAGTGAAAGGGGACATGTTAGGGAATGTGAACTGAAAGGTGAACATTTTCAGTATGTGCTGAAATGCAGATGAGGGAATAGGAGGAGCATCCTAACAAGTGAGCTGTACAGTTTCACTCTCAGGTTGGAAGAATGTAGCAAATAAAGTCCTGCAGAAGTCTCTTCTAGCTATGTTGGTCATAAGGCAGCTTCTTAATGGATCTGAGTATTAAACTTGTAGGAGGAGACTACAAGTATGTTGAAGGACAGAACTAGAATTTAGATTCACTGGCAAATGGGAGAGGTGATTTAAAAAGACAGGGTGCGCAGTTCTGCCCTCACATGGGAATGGTCAGCTGTGTCCCCATAGGGTGAGAAACAGCTGGGTAAGTGGCGATTCAGCAAGAAGGTGTCTGCACAGGGCACAGGGCGTGTGAGGCAGTGTTAGCATGCTATTATGAAAAAGGCATGGCATATGAGGTAGTTCACTGCCAAGGCATGTCTAGTGCTTCTTTTACTCTGTCCAGCACTGGTGAGGCATTGGCTGGAGAGGAATATTGTCCAGTATTGCGCAGTGTGGTTAAAGGAAGATGCAAAATAATAAGAGACTATCTGAAGGACAGCATTAGGAGAAATCAGAATCTAGAAATGATGACTTAGGGGAATGATTTGGAGTCTTTAGTTAAGAGAAGATGAAGCAAGATTTGATAAAACCCTTCCGATATATAAAATGCTGCTGCAAAGAAGGGAAGATCTGTTCTCCATCATAGTGGTGGGTAAAACAAGAAGCAGGTCTTTAATAGGATTAAATTGGATTAAACTTCTCATGTTAGGAATAATTAAGTACTGTAATAGGTTGCCAGAGGAAATAGTGAAGTGTACTTCACAGGAAGCAAGCTAGAAATGGATTAGCCAGACTTCTGTCAAGCATGACAGCATCATGGCCGTTTCTGCCGGGGCAAGTGATGGACAAGGTGATGTCTCCAAGTCCTTCCAGTCTTATTCTAAAATGTATGTTTTCAAAGATGCTTTGAATCTGAAAAAAAAAAAAAAAAATCCCCTTATTGTGTTTCCAAAGGCTAGTTTGATATAAATATTTTCTCAGTAAGCTTCTAGGTAGAAGACGTTTTGTGGTTGTAGTTGGAATTGGCATTTCTCCCCCCTCCCCCAAGAAAACAAACCCCTTTTTAGCCTTGAAAAGTTCCTAGATAAGTAAAAGCTGTTGATTGTTTCCAGAATTAGAAGGTATACATCAAAGAAATACACTTCTGAGTGAGGGTAGTCCTTGTTAGGTAGAGAAATAGTGCCAACAAGTAGGTTAGAGAATTTGGAGAGCTCTGCATTTTGTGTGGGATCAGAGACATTCTTGCCAAAGTCCCATCTGTTCAGCTTTTATTCAGTTCTGTTTTCTTTTCACCTCTCTGTTGTGCTAGCACTCCAAATGGAGACATAACTGACTGACAGAAGTTAAGTCCTGAAGTTGTGCTGGTTGTGTGTCCGAATGCAGGTATCGCAAATAGTGACTGAGTTTTCATGGAGAGGTTTCATTGGTAGTGAAGTCACCTGATTAAGGAGTGGTCTGATCCAGGAAAGCTTAAGAAGCTGTCTTTAACAAATGGGAAGCAAGTAAAAGAATGATTATGCTCTTCTGGACAGAGATGACAACCCCACTCCCTAAGATTTCTGCGACTGACTGAGAAACCCTCTATTCAGGACTCTTTGCAGTCTGTCTATGTTAGAGTATGTGTTAATCACACCTGTGATGTTAAATTGTGAAACGGGGAAATTGCGCCTTAATTGAAATGATGGGAAAAGGTGTACCTGAAAACTGAGGACTGAATCCTCTGTCATAAGCATGTGGCTCATAGCATATGGCATAGCTCTGTCATAAGGAAATGCTGGCTAGCCTGTAGCTTGGGAATGTATTTCGAGTCTGAGTGATTGAAGGGTAGCACCTACAGCAGGCTTAAAACATTGGAAATTCTGCATTTGCATCTTATCACAGCACCCTTGTGGGTGGCCTGTAGGTCTGAGGAATATTTCTTTGTGTTGATTGTTGGTGGCTCATTGGAGATACAAGAGAATAGTTCCTCTTGGGAGATGCGCTCCTAGAAGAGATTATTTCTGTTTTATCTTGAATTGGTTTTGCTGAGGTAATATTTTACTCAAAATAGATGGCTGCCATTTCTGTCCTCTATAGAAGTTCTAATGGAGTTTATCTCTTCCCCTATCCTGAAGAAAGAGACCTTGGTGAAAGTGGTAGCAGTAATTGGGAGAGACAGCCCTGCAGGATGGACAGCACAGGGGTTTTTATGTTTGAATTACAAAAGATTTGGGCCAGGTGGAATATTTTTCCCTTCATCTTATAATGGTATATATCGTAGTTTATTTCTGGGGAGTGGGATGATGGATTTAATTGTTCTCCCACTTAAAGCATCATAAATCAGGACTGATTCAACTGTGTTTATGCTAATAACACTGTAGATGCAAAAGGAAACCAGGGGCTTAATCTCCGGCTATATTTCATTTGGGCTTAATAAATTCACCACACTTGTCAAGATAACTCTTGGGTAATTTACAAAATTAAATGTATATATTCTATGCTACTGAGTTTTTCTTTGGAAGCTAGGCATCTTTTTGCTAATGCTTCTTTCAGAAACCTTAACTCTGGCAATGCATTCTTAGCCTGGCCCTATTTTCATACTGCATGGGACAATGCGCTGAATATGCTGCAATACTGTAGCCAAATGAGCGTTGAAGCAGTGTAGAGCTGGCATAGGCCACTTGCTTAAGGACAAATTCAAAAAGGATTAAAAAGTTCTCACTGTCAGATCTGTTTGTAAAGAAAATCATTCAATTGCTAGGAGGGTGTCTGTAGTTGCTGTCTATTCCATATACTTTTTCCTGAGAGCACAGGTTCATACAATTGCAAAAAATTCAGCTTGAAGTTCAGGCATTGTTAATTGGCCTCAAGATTTGTCTTCATCTTTCTACAACAGTTTTGCCCAGGCTTTTAGAGTGCTAAGTTATTGGCAAAGATAGTGAAGTTTTGTTGGAAAAGATTTAGTGGTATTTTGTAATTCAGATGATTGGATAAAGCAGATTCACAGTTTTGGCCGCACCAGTGTGGCTAAATAGCGTAATACGGTGTGCAAGAGACTCGATGTGTAGGTAAAGCCTGTGTGTAGTACAGATAGCTTGAGTTGCCTCTCCAAGCACAAAGATGTGTGAAGTTTCCATATTTATTTCTGTATCAGTAACGTTATTAACTGAACTGATAGTAATCTGATAGCAATCCTGGTGGATCGCATGGGGGGCTTAAAAGCTGCTTTGGGGCAAGGGACTTGCTCTCCTGGACTGAGATTGATAGGACAAGAAGCAACAGGTTTCATTTGTTTTAAGACTAATGATAGCAAAAACATAGCAGCAGTTTGTGTAGGGAAGGTGTGGATTCTCTGTCATGGGGAGATCTTCTAGGTATCTCTGACTGATCTAGAAAAAGTTGATTGTGTCCTGAGGCAGAGGGTGCACTAGGCGACATCTTGACAACAGAGCAATGTGCTACAGTAAAAGGAGATTTTTGCCATCTTGCCCTACAGTAGAAACAAACTTTTTTTTTTTTTTATTAGAGTTACAGATATGTCAGAAGACAACTCAGTAATATTTTATTTGACATTTTATCACATTGGAACAGCAGTTTCCCACTGTGTTGGAGATCTGTATGCTATGATATCCATGCAGTGTTGGTAGCTACAGAGTTTGCTTTACAACTCTTTCTTGTGTTGTACTCGGGTATTCACTGCAGGTACTTCATCTGCTTTTAGACATAGCTAAATGGTAGCAGTCTGGTTTTTGTCGCAAGTAGTTTCCTCGCAAGATTGGCTGCCCAGACATCTCTGGCATATAACAAGTTATGATAAGCCATTTTATTTCTAAAGCAGGTGATTTTCCTACGAGATCTCAGTGAGAACTAAACTTACGAGGTATGTTTCCAGTTTTTCATATATGACAATAATGGAATTATTTTAAGTGTTGAAATAATCTTTACTGGGGCATAGACTACGGAAAGCTTTGTGAATAAACACTTTTCTAACTCCAGTCTATAACTTTCCTGGGGAAGCTGATCACATTTGACAAGGGAAATAGGATTCCACAGGAGGTTATATGAAATTACAAGATGATGCAAATGGAAATATATTATCTTGGGGGAGGAGAGAGAACAACTTCTCCATAATTGAGTTACAGATAAAATTGAATTTAAAGGGTCCAGCAAGCTTGTTTGAAGTTCAAAGAAGATTGTGCATAAATTTGGCCTGCCTGGAGTTATTGCATCTTAACACACATAGCTTGATCAAAAGAAAAGTTGAAATGGAGTAGTTCCAGAAATCCAGACTGATTAAGTCAATCTTTCTTGCCCAGTGATGGAATTTAGAAAAATATCATTTGGTCATCTCTAAAGTATTATCCTCCTGGATCAAAGGATTTCTCTTCCAGCCTTTCTATACTAATCATACAGTGGAAAAAATGAACTTATATAGCAAAAAGATGATGTTCTTTGTGATCTGTTCAAGTTAGCAGTTCATGAGGGCTGCTGTCCTGAAATATAAGCTACAGAAATGCTAAGTCAGTAAAAATATTACTTACCCCTTTAATAGCTTGCATTTACCTTTACGGCAAACTTGGAGAATGCAATAGTAAAATTCAGTGTGATCTGTAAAAGTGTACTTATTTTGTATTGTGTTTATTATTTTGTTTCTGTGAAA
Organism: Burhinus oedicnemus; assembly: GCA_008921705.1. Classification (NCBI taxonomy): domain Eukaryota; kingdom Metazoa; phylum Chordata; class Aves; order Charadriiformes; family Burhinidae; genus Burhinus; species Burhinus oedicnemus. The sequence goes on from VFFE01007679.1 coordinate 7,846,191, forward strand.
TGGGGGGGAGTATTACTTGAAGAACCTCTGGATGATCCTGCTAGCAGTGCTCTGCAGCAGGAAGAGGCCAGTAGCAATACAGAGTGTTTGTGGGTTAAAATCTAAGTATCCAAGAATACACAGAATCGTAGAATTGTCTAGCTTGGGAGGGACCTTTAAGATCATTGACTCCAACTGTTAATATGGGTTCTTTGGGAGGTATACTTTTCAGCTGGAAGGAATAGATGCTTTTTAATTAGCTAAACTGAAAACTCTGGGTAGAGACAAACGCCCTCGTACCAATCTCAGCATTCTTCTCTAGTTTCTGGAAGCCTTAATTTGAGGAAGCAGGATTTGAAAGTAAAATTTAGGCCCCAAGGTGGGACAGGGTTGGAGGATAGAGGATAGAGAAAATCTGTGGCACTGTGGCCTTTCACATAGCAAATACTCTTCTGTGATACTGATAATTTTCCAGTCTTTTGAAGTCTAATAAAAGCCAATTTAGGAGAAATAAGTACAAAAGTTTTCCTTGTATATATTTCCATATATTCCATATATGCTGGAAATACAAACAAGGAAATTGTAAAATGTCCTATTTAATGAATTTTGATCTGCTAGGCACACAACCATTTTGGAGCTCAACTGACTGAAAGAGGTCTCTTTGCAGGCCTGCTAATCTACCAGTGTGAAGCTAATGGCAGTGTTAGAATCTGCCATATCTTATACAGTTTTAGTTTCGACAGTGGTGGTATTCATATCATTTCAGTGCCTTGTAAATACCTTCTGAGTGTATTTGAAGTAGGCCAAAGAAAATATATTTAGGTGAGGTAGTTTTAGTATAATGAGCAATTTCTCCTCCTTTCCCAGCAAGTTTTTGTGCAGTTCTAAAGAGCCACCAAGGAAGCTGAACTTTATGGAATGTGGGGTGTGTCGTAGCTCATTTTAAGAGTGTGTCTAATATTCTTATGTGCCTAGTAACTTAAAATCTGGCCTCTGTTCAAGCTGGCACAACTCTTTAATTCTATTAGGCTATTAAAAATAATATAAATCTGTTCAGTCACTGACACCAGGTTTTTTTACTGTGTGGTGATTTGGGATTATGAGAGTTATGGAGGAAGGTGACCTTGATGCAGGTTTAAGTGCAGCTCTTCTTGACACAGTGCAGTAGAGAACAGCACTGGTGTTAACTTAATTATGTTGTTAAATGCACTGGGGGTGAATTACTTGAAAGAAATTAAACAAGTGATGTTCTTGTTTCATAAACTGCATTTAATCTCATGCATGGCTGTGTTTATCACAGAGTTGCAGGAATACAGTAAATTACATGTGAATAGAAGGCTCGCCAATATCTTCATAAGCAGATGTTTCATATTTGAATTAAAATAGAAATAGGATATACCTTAAGTCATTCAGGACAAGAAGACTGAAGTCTCATGTATTTACTAAAAAAGATAAATTTGCAATTTTGGATAGTTAATATTTGCTCTCTTACTCGATCTGAAGCACCCGGAAAGAAGTTAGGATGGTCATTACATCATGGAGTTAGTTACTACACTAAACTCATTAGTTACTACACTAAACAGAATTTTGCAATGGAATTTTGCAAAGAAATAAGCACAGCTGATAGTATAATCATCTTCAAGGCTGCTGTTACTTGTTTAGTATGGATCTTGACATTTTTTGCCTGTTGTACGAGTTCAGTTTTTCATTGAAGTTAATTAGAAAACCTGTATCATGTATAAAAAAGTTTTAAGTGTATTTAAAAAAATAAAGGTGCTACCTGCCAGTTCATTTTTTACTGTATTTACTGAAATTTCACCAAAACCCGTTCTCAACAATTCCAGCTAGCTATGGGAAGAGTTGAAAAACCTAATAAAGGAAAAAAGTTTGCAATTGCATTAGTATGCTGGATATTCCCTTATTTTTTTAGTGTGTTGGCCAAAAAAATTTGGTACATTTGACCCACATTTGTCAAATAGTTTTAGGAAATCATTGTTGCCTTTTGTGGTGTTTGGAAGGAAGAATCAGGCTGCTCTGCTCCTTAATAATCCTGGTGCAGAAATGTACTCCTAGAATATTGTCAAACCCCTTATCTACCCATTCACATGTGGGTGGAATTCATAATTCAATAATTTTATCTAATGATTGCATTCCATTTTGCAGTGACATTTTTCATAAAGACTACATTTATTCAGAGAAAAGCTAACCTAGTAAGAGTAGCCTCAAGTTAAGGGATTTATCGTTGTCCTTTTTTAATATTTTACTTATTCTGAAATTGGTATCATTTAGGCATAACAAAAAAGTTGGTGGTTTTTTTTATTTTTAAATTGTGCAACATTTTTCCAGTTGTTTAACATGTATTACTTGGAGAATGTGCAGTACATATTTGAAAAATCACATTTTTTTAGGTACTGAGGTAGGATTGAAATGACTGTATGTCCCATCCAACAGAATATATATTGAATAAACCTGTGACTACTTTTTATACCTGTAGATTTTGAGCTAAAATCTGATCAGTGGACTAGAACCATAAAAAAGAAGTCGTGTTTTTTGGAGTTTGATGTTAAAAGCGGGGACACCTGAATGCAGGAGTGGAGTGACAGGCCCAGCAAATCTTCATTTTACTGCAGTTTTTATTGCAGCAAAATTGAGAGCATTGAATTCAGACCCATAGTTTGGAAATAGTTCTCTCTGTTTTCAAGAGGCTTTGAATTCTGCAGGGTGTCTGTGTGGAGATTGCTTGTTCTCCTCCTGGGGGACAGCCAGGGTTGTGTGGCATCTGTGCTGTGTGAGGGACAGCTGGGGTTTCTTTCCCCTGCTTGCATTTTGGTGTGCTGGCTGCTCAGAGAAAGGCTTTGCCCAATCTTCTGCTCTGATTTAAGTTATCATACCCATCAAAGGAACCTCTCTTTACCCATTTTAGCCTCTTAAGTGCTACGGGCCAAATGCACTGCTCTCAAACCTGTCCTCTTTTCTGTATTTGCAGATAGAGAGACATACAAGGCAGAAGCAGTTTCAAGTGAAGAACAGTTAGAGACAAACATACCTGCCATGATAGTATATGTATATACATAGTATAATTGTTCTTTATGTTGTAAGAATAGTCCTTATGATTCCGAGATTGTCTGTTTTATGCCTAAAAATGGGGCTTTTTTTCCTCTCATCTAATAAAGCCATTGTTTTTGTCACACATTTTTCATAAAGCTAGAGTTATAAAATCATTGCTGTAAATTTATGTGATGACTATGTGCCCATGTAAGCACAGAGCACTACGGCTTTTGCATTTCTCTGTTTTAAAGGAAGCAAAAATCAAGCCTGTGAAGTCTAATGCAAAAATAAAGCTATGACAAATTCTGGAAAAAATAATTTCAAATAATTACCAAATGAGCTTTTAAGAGGGAAACAGGATATGGCTTTTGGGGAGAAAGTGAGTTTGAAAGGTACCAGCAATATGATTTATCATACATTCCTGGATAATACATCACACCAAAATCCTATTTATCTAGTCTATTGGTGTTGGCAATTAATCTCAAACAAGGACATGAAGCATACTGAGAAAGGTGAAATGACAGAACAGAAAGGTGTCCAAACCTGCTATAGGATCTTCTGCAATAGCTTTATAGTCTGAAGTATCAACCAGACAGAGATCAGGAGGAGAATTTTTCTCTGTTCACTTTCTGTGTTTACGTGATCCCGTTTGACACCTAATGAACATCTTGGTAGTATAGTGTTTTTCTTAATTTCACAACTATATAAAATTTTACTTCATACTACTATCACCAGAAGGGTTGGAAAACAAAATTTGTGTATTGTGTAGATAAGAACAAGGTAAATCCTGCCCTGAAGAGCTTTATATTAGTTAATGGCATTATAGTAGGTATATAAGTAGTGGTATGGTTGCTACTTGATTGAGTTACCTCCTCTTTTTTTTTTTTTTTCTTACTTGCCCTGCCCCCCATAAGACAGGTACTTGGAAATTGTGGTTTCAGGACATTTGATTGAAGATTTATTTAAGATTAGTAGAAATAGACTTGAATTGCAAAATTTGCATCCAGATCTTAATACCTTATCACGGAATTTTCAGAGTTGGAAGGGACCTCTAGAGATCATCTAGTCCAACTCCCCTGCTGACGCAGGAATGCCTAGAGCACATTACTCAGGACTGCATCCAGGTGGGGCTTGAAAATCTCCAGAGAAGGGGACTCCACAACCTCCCTGGGCAGCCTGTTCCAGTGCTCTGTCACCTGAACCGTAAAGAAGTTTTTTCTTAGGTTTGAATGGAGCTTCCTATGTTCCAGCTTGTGCCCGTTGCCCCTCGTCCTGTCACTGGGAACCACTGAAAAGAGTCTGGCTCCATCCTCCTTCAACCCGCCCTTTAGATACTTATAAGCAAGAATAAGGTCTCCCCTCAGCCTTCTCTTCTCCAGGCTAAAGAGTCCCAGCTCTCTCAGCCTTTCCTCATCAGGGAGGTGCTCCAATCCCCCAATCATCTTTGTTGCCCTACGCTGGACTCTCTCCAGTAGTTCCCTGTCCCGCTTGAGCTGGGGAGCCCAGAACTGGACACAGTATTCCAGTTGTGGCCTCACCAGTGCCGAGGAGAGGGGGAGAATGACCTGCCTCGACCTACTGGCCACACTCTTCCCTATGCAGCCCAGGATTCCATTGGCCTTCCTGGCGACAAGGGCACAGTGCTGGCTCATGGATAATCCCGAGATCCTTCTCCTCAGACCTGCTTTCCAGCAGGTCCGCCCCTAGCCTATATTGATGCCTAGCATTCTTCCTCCCCAGGTGCAGGACCCTACACTTGCTCTTGTTGAACCTCATTAGGTTCTTCTCTGCCCAGCACTCCAGCCTGTCCAGGTCACGTTGGATGGCAGCGCGGCCCTCTGGGGTGTCAGCCACCCCTCCCAGTTTGGTATCATCAGCGAACTTGCTGAGGATACACTCTGTCCCCTCATCCACGTCATTGATGAATATATTGAACAAGATTGGACCGAGTATTGACCCTTGGGGGACACCGCTGGTTACAGGCCTCCAACTTGACACTGCTCCATTATTCAGAACCCTCCGAGTTCTGTCACACAGCCAGCTCTCAATCCACCTCACTGTCTCTTCATCTAGCCCACACTTCCTCAGCTTCCTAATGAGGATGTTATGGGAGACAGTGTCAAAAGCCTTGCTGAAGTCAAGGTAGATGACGTCTACTGCTCTCCCCTCATCCAGCCAACCAATTATAACATCATAGAAGGCTATCAGATTGGTCAAGCATGATTTACCCTTGGCAAATCCATGTTGACCACTTCCAATAGCTTCCTGTTGTTCAACGTGTTTGGAGATGACATCCAGAACAAGTTGCTCCATTACCTTCCCAGGGACAGAGGTGAGACTAACTGGCCTGTAGTTCCCTGGGTCCTCCTTCTTGTCCTTCTTGAAGATTGGAGCGATGTCGGCCTTCTTCCAGTCCTCAGGCACCTCTCCTGTTGCCCATGACCTTCCAAAGATGATGGAGAGTGGTCTAGCAATAACATCTGCCAGCTCTCTCAGCACCCGCAGGTGCATCCCATCAGGGCCCATGGACTTATGGATGTCCAGCTTGGCCAAGTGGTCTCTAACCTGGTCTTCCTCAACTCAGGGAAAATCTTCCTCTCTCCAGACCTTCCCCCTTGCCTCCAGCGTCTGGGATTCATGAGGGACAGCTTTAGCAGTGAAGACCGAAGAAAAGAAGGCATTCAGTAACTCCGCCTTCTCTGTGTCTTCCACCACTAGGGCACCCATTCATCAGTGGGCCTACATTCTCCCTAGTCTTTCTTTTTCTATTGATATACTGAAAGAACCTCTTCTTCTTATCTTTAACCGCAGTGGCCAAGCTGAGTTCTGCTTGGGCTTTGGCCCTTCTAATTTTCCCCCTGCATAGCTTCACTACATCTTGGTATTCCTCATAAGTTGCCAACCCCCTTTTCCAAAGAATGTGAACTTTCTTTTTGTTCCTGAGGTCCAGCCAAAGCTCTCTATTTAGCCAGGCTGGTGGTCTTCCCCGTCAGCTCGTTTTTCGGGACATGAGGATGGCCTTCTCCTGTGCTTTTAAGAGTTCCTGCTTAAAGTATGACTAGCCTACCTGGGCACCTTTGCCCTTCAGGACTGTCTCCCAAATGTCTCCCTTATGTCTCAAGAGTTCTGGGAGACATTATTTGTATTGTAAGATTTTAGAAAGAGGGCTTGGGGTCTACAAATAAGCTCAGAATTCAAATGTCAGTAAAATAAAAAAATTTTTTGAGTTGTGCCTATTTGTAGTTATGATGGATGCAGAATTTGTTTGTTAGGGAGGTCTCTCACAGCAGTTGCATACAAAATAATTTGCTTGTTACCTTTCCCTTCTTCTCATACCTCATCTTCTTTGAAAGTCGCTATTTATCATTTTATGGCACTGGTGAGTAAGTGCTGCTGAGTCAATGCCTAATTAGTTTCCAGCTGGTCCTCTGTGAGTAATTTATTTAGATGCCAAACAATCAAATTAAATTTTCAGAGTATTATGGCTTTGCTAGAACTGCAATGTGGTGGTGTCGTCACAGTGCCATCCCCAAAGACTCTTATGGCCAGTGACTACTCTGAAGTCATCTCCTCAGACTGGCAGTGACATCATTGTGCCATAGTGCAGCAGTCCTGCTGGATTTTCATTATCTTTTGCAACAGTGTGATGTTGTAACAGTACCACCGACAGGTTCCATTAATACCAGCCTGAAACTATTTTGATGAGAAACATTGCAGAGGGATTTTTGTCAAGAACATATGAAAAGTTTTCTTTTATTGCAGAGGCAATGTTTTGCGAAGAAAATTTCCAGTAAAATAATTCTTCTTATAATTTTTTTTTTTAAATACTAGTACATTTTCTCTGCATCTATATTATCCAACCATGCATATTGACACGTATTTGATTTTGGTATTAAAAAAGTTTGAAATTGATGTGACATGAAACAGAACGCATTCCTTAATTTGCCAAATGAAAGTTTTGGAAATTGTGATTAGGTGATATTTATGTACCTTTGCTTATGTTAAGACTCAATCATTTAATGTAGTTGATTCAAATGTCAAATTTTACTTGAAATATTCATGTGGCCTGATTTCGTAGCTTCTCATACTTTATACTCATCACACCTGCAGTGGAACAGGGAAAAGAATTGAAAATGTGCATGTTGCTTTTACAAAATGGCCTGGCATCCAGACGATAGTTTGAAAGTTTAGACCTGTTTCATGGGGAGAGTGGCTTCTGCATATCAGGATGGGTACCTCTGGGAGAAGGCAACCTCATTTTTCTTTCTACTCTTTAATCTTGTTCCAGAGTTTCCTCTGCTTTACGGAAGCTTTGTGATATGGTACCAGATTAAATTATTATTACTTTCATCTTTCATTAGGGAATAAATAAAGAAATTAATATATGGCTAATTATTGACTTCATTTAGCTTCCACTGTTCCAACAACTGTCAGGGCTAATGGGCAAAGTTTCAGGCCAAAATTGCTTTTGTTAGAGGAGCTTCTAGAGGAACCACTGGCTACATCTAGATTAGTGAGTGCAATAGAGGTGGATGGTGTAGGGCAAAACAGTTGGTGAGGAGGACCCAGAGTCTGCGCTGTGTGCATTTTCTTTCAGACCATGTCTGATCTTGTGGAAGGAGCACTCACAAGCAGTTGAAACATTCCTGGAGCATGTACTCTATTTCGTTTTATGCAAAAAGATTTGAATTTGTTTGCTTTGAGACCGCTACACAATGCCAGCCAAAATGTGGTAAACTCCTGAAGTGCTCCTCTAAACACACTTAGAGACGTGTATGTTCAAATGGGTAAGGTGGAAATTCCCTACTGTTTAAACTGTGGATTTTGTCAGACATACTAAAATTGTATTTCCTCAACCAGTATGGCAGTCCACAGCTATAGTTAAATGGAGATAAGGATGGCAACCTCTCAATAGGTATAGGATCAGCACAGATAATAGGTGGTAGGAACTACAAATAATACAAAATAGCTATATTGCTGGTAATGGGTAAGCATCGTGATTCCCATGTCTCCCAGATTGTCATTGTTATTTTCAAATGGGAGTACCTTAAGTGTCCTAAGTATTTACTATGATCTGTCTGAAAACTACAACACCTTCTGTAAACAAGAGAGTTTCAAACTCACTGAATTCAGAAAAGTCATCAGTTCCCCTGCTTTCAGGCTTCTCTATAATCCTGAAGTTCTCTGGAGAAGTGTTACAGCATTATATGGTGTGATATCGGGCATCTGCATTGCCTCAGGAATATTTTAATGACTAAGGCTTATCATTCATCTCCTAAAATCCCTGAGAATAAAAATACATTTTATACTAACATAATTTCTGAAACAACACAGTCAAGAAAGCAGCTGGGGCACATTTCACCTCTATTAAGGAGTTTGGTAAATGAATAGACTAGTGCCATAAAAATCTGTTCTGACTCTTCTCTCATAATTGAGGATTCACTGTAGAAACCGTAACTGTGACCTTAAGCATTCTTCGTCCAAAAGGGAATATATAACAAATGTGTGTCAAAAGGTAGTGTCTCACTGGAGGACTGTAACAAGATTGCTAGGCTGCCTAGTTAGCTCTGCTCCTTGTATTAGTAATCTTTTTTTCATGTTAGAAGAGGATCTTCTAGGGGCAAGAAAAATGTCTATGTGTCTACCTGTTGGTAGTTGTATGATTAGATCTTGTCATGGCCAAAGAGCTCTGCTTCCAGAATCTTAGGATAGATACCTTAAAAATAGCTCAGTAAGCATTTCTTGTATTTATCAAAACTAAATTTGGTACAGCATCTGTCAGAGGTTTGAGGTTTCCCATAATTCAGACCATATAACCAGAGATGCTCTTTTGCATAAATATGAGTTAGTCAAGCAAACCTAGGGAAGTTGGTTAGTCTAAAATCTGATGTGATTAATCCAATTGCAAGATACTTTCAAACGTAACCTGGGAAACAAGATACCTTATCTAAGGACAAAGTGACATTGTGGAATGTCACTTTGCCGAATCCAGCTTTGGATTCCCATACAAAGGGCTCTAGAACTACTTCCTACCAACTCAGGGACCTACACCGATAATTTTTAAAGAGGTTACTTCAAAATAGCAGTGTGTTGGAATGAATTAGGTATTTCTGAGATGTCCTCCTCATTCATTGTCTGATATTCCTTCCTTCCCTGTACACTCATAGAAGTTGCTAACAGAAGACAGTTTGCCTACTTGTTGTAAACCCCCAGGCCTCCGTGCAGTCCCATCAAGGCTGTGTTGATGCAGAACAACAAGAGACAAGTCTCAGGAAGGGTTCTGTGTGAACCACGTGGTGGTTTGGGATAAACAGAACATAAATCTGGAGGTTCCTTTTTTGCTGCTTAAGCTCATTATTGAAACCCAGGTTTCTTCCCTTCCCTTTTCTTTTCCTAATTTTGTTGTAGGACCTCATCTTCCTGATGTTAGAAATTCTTTAATTTCTGATTGCAATGTTATAGGGTCAATATAAACACATTTTGCTGTCTTTCAGTTTAAATTAACCTGGGGTTTATTTACTGGTATATACCTAATTTTCTCCCTTTTCCTTAATTTTTGTATACTAAAAATCCAAGTGGTTAATTTCCTTTCATCCATCATAGCGATTGTCATACAGGTTCTCTGCATCAGAGATTCACTTTGAATCTCTTTCTCAACTATAGCTGAACAGAATTATGTATTATCCAAGAGAAACTCTGTCTTGTACCTTTTATAATAAAGTTAACACTGCCCTTTCTTTACTGAAAATGACTAAATTGACATGTTTTGGATCAGATTTATCTTTTTCAAAGCCATATTGCATTACTCCTATTAAGGTTGGAATTGATGAATACATTAATACCTTTTTTCCTACTATTATTTCCAGTGAATAAGCCCATTTTTTACAGAAAAAAATATTTTGTCTCCTAATGCATGACTTCGTACTATTTCCCATCAATTTTAATCTTTTTCCTTCTACTGCAGTCTTCTCTGACATCTCCCTCTTTCAATGTAATACTCCAATCCCCCTCTAGTGATGACACTGCGTAGATTTGCATATCAGCAAATTTCATTAGCATAACTTTACTTTTTTGTGTTAAGATCATTAATGAAAATACTGAGATAAGCCATTTATAATCTCTCACCAGCCCTTTACTTTTTCTTCAAACACTGAATTTTTGCTTATCTTTTAACTAGCTCCTTATCCACCACAGAATTCTCATTGCTAATCTTCATATCTTCATCAAAACTAGTCGTTTTTCCAGTTTTTTGTTTTATCAAAGTCCAAATGGGAGCTGTGACACAGAGAAGTAGTGTATCTTTGAGGGGATGGAGTTTCAGAGCTGAAACGTAGAACTGGCGAGTAAAAGTCTTTCACAGGAAAGAGGGTCAGAAAATATGTTGTTAATTCTGGAACATGACAAGGCAAAGGTGTCATTAGAGTCAGAGCGAGCTGGTAACATGGTCAGTTTGATAGACTTGGGTAACATTTTAGAAGAAATTATAGATGCATATGTTATGTGTTTGGGGCAAGGGCAGTAATACAGTCCCTTGAAAAGTTAATCAGCTGACACACAATGAATGCACTTTTCACAAAATTGATTTATGTTTTCTTTGATTCAGGAGCCAGCATTGCATCTTTAGACTAGCTGATAAAATTTGGTTATGAGTACTGCTTTTGCAACTGATACTTTGTTAAATCCTTTACCCTTAACTAGTACCTCAGGGAGGAAATTGGACTGAAAATAAACTGTTTGTCCTGGGGTGAAAGAATTCAGGAATCAATATCTACGTCTTTTCTTGAAAAACACAACAAATTCGTTGCTAGTGACTGATTTACGTACTTCTCTTGTCTTTGATGTATCGTTTAAGCAGGTCTAAGTGCTATAACTATATTCAGTGTGAAAATGTTGACTCATTCTCTGAGTTTATAATCTCTTTAAGTAATTAGAAGTAGTTGGATTATCAGTCAATTAAGGGAAGCACAAGATCATGGTCACATTTTAATGTGTATGTAGACATCCTGACAAAGGTAAATGTTGGGGGATAATCTGGGGAAAGAAAGCTGGCAGAAGGCTGTTTGAATTTATGAAACTGTAGATCTTAGCTTGTAAAATCCAAATGCATAAGAACCTGTTTTAAATCACACGGGTGGCATTCTTATTGTTAGAGGCCAGGTCTAAGCAATCTAATGTCAGGCACCTGTTTTGAAAATGTTTTGTGTCATTATTTCTTTGATTCCTTCTTTTTTTTCTTTTTCCCCTCCAAAGAAGTGTGACTGCATTAGTTCAAAAGGTTTCCCCTCTCCAGCAAATGTCACAGCTGTTAGGGGCTCCCATAGCTTCCAGAGCTGCTTTGCAGTTTTAAGAGCTACTCTTGCTTGCAGTGAATCGTAAATAGCACCTAAAAATATACTTCCAGCTGGAAGCCTTCATGCAGTCTCCCTTCTCACTCTTTTAAAATCACCCCGGTGGACACCATTGTGCCAATTTCATCAGAGTCTAACAGCTTAATGGGCATGAGTTTCTTTCACTAATCTGGAGGTGGTCTCTGCAGAGCAAGAGAGAGTAGCAGTAAAGAATAATTTTCAGCAGGTGTCTCCTGAGACGAGGGAACTAGTGGACATTTGATGAACATGAATGCACGGAATCTTAACCAAAAGAGTTCTAGTGGGCTTTGTGTTTGAAGTGCTGCTATTATGTCACTGTTCTGAGGAAGTAATCCTTTTTAAACACAGAAACCTTTCAAGAACTCTTACAAAGGAACTTTGTATTTATATTTGCATGCATGTAGAATACAGGAGGCTGGATTTATTTGAGAAATATGACTAAAATATGGAATTAGCATGCGGTTTTGTGGCTTTTCCCATTAATTTCAGAAGTCGGTATTATAGACTAAAAATCAGATGGTAATTTTACAATGAGTCAGCATCCATAGCTTTCAGGTTTGGTCCAGATGAGCATTTATGTGTTTAGTTATTAGTGTGTAATTTTATGATCCTCCTATGCTTGTCCTGTCTTCATGATACATCTTATGTAACGGTCTAAACATCTGGCCACGGGGCTGTTTTATCCAACTATTAACAGGATATCACACAACTTTTTATTCCTGAAGTTGGCTCAGTCTGGTAGCTCATTGCAGTCCTCAGTCAGATTTACACCAAGTGGGCATGAGCTATACCTTCTTCTTTTTGTCTTCTGCTCCTCCTATTCCTTACACAGTTGGTAAGAAACTTCCATATTGGAAGTCTGAGCTTATTTTGTAACATTCATTATAAAAATGACTGGAAGAAGCTATAAATCTGATTACATTTATTAAATAGAGACAATGCACTTCAGATGTGAATAGGATAGCAAGAATCTGAAAGAAAATTAGGAATATCATAATTTATCCTATTAGAAATCCACTTTAAGTGAACTTTAATGGGAACACGAGCAAGGAGTGTAACATTTTGACATATCAAAACTATCCTTGCTGTATAAAACCCCTTAAAAATTGAAACATTAGAGAGAAATGTGACATACTTTGAGAGTGATGAGACACTGGAACAGGTTGCCCAGAGAAACTGTGGATGCCCCATCCCTGGAGGTGTTCAAGGCCAGGCTGGATGGGGCTTTGAGCAACGTGGTCTAGTGGGAGGTGTCCCTGCCCATGGCAGGGAGTTTGGAACTAGATGATCTTTAAGGTCCCTTCCAACCTAAGCCATTTTATGATTCTATAAGGCTGAGCTTTTAGTCATGTCCTAAATGCATCCTATTGTTGCTGGCTTTAGCCATTCCCTTGTTCCCCTGGCTTCTATGTCTCCTGCAAAAGCGTGACTTCTAACAGCTAGAGGAGAAGGCAGCATACTAAAAGTGCATGGTAGGGAATGGTAAAGTTAATTTTCAAATACTCGCAGATGAGTTTCTTGGCTGTCAGCTACTTCCATTAGGCAGAAACCCGATGAGTTCCAATTTGTGCCTCCACAGAAATGCTGAAATGTGTCTGCTGATACATTATTAAATCTGTAGGGCCAAATTTTCTGCCAGTGTAAAAATGATGACATTTACAGCATCCAAAGACTTGGCCCACTGTTAGCTAGATCCTTAGCATTTGAGTTCTTGTACTAGCACTATAATTTATCCGGGAAACTGTGATACCCAATTACAGTTTTTTATTGTAAGAAAATACTGTAAGATACCTACTCAATCTCAGAATTGTTTTAAAGTCAGTGAAAACTAGTGATTGCTACTGTGAGAGATGCCTGTATTGGGTAAGATGACGGAGAAGTGACTAGTAAAATCCAGTCAGTAATCTGAAATAGGTAGTACTCAGTAAAGCTTTCGATGTCTTTAAATGCTGTTATCAGACCACGAAGAATAAAGACCAGTGGTAGCATAAAGTACTAATGGACTACTGCCCTAATTAAGATAGCTTCCTAAAGATCTGAAATAGAGCAGTGCTAAAAATTGTGGCACAGTTGATAAAACTGATTACTTTGAAAATGTTACTACTTCTGCATATAGGCTAGAAAGTAATGTGTTTTACCTAGTATTTTCTTCAGGCAGCAAAAACTTTTGTCCTTCTGAGCTTCCAGCATTTCTGCCTCTCATTTTCAGCTCAATTGCATGGGTATTAGTCTTGAATACTTCCATTGCATTCAGTGGAGTTACATTGTGCTTGTTTTGCAGTGGCTGAGAAAAGAATAAAGCTAAATGGTGGTAACTGGTTTTGGAAAAAACAAAAGGCATTACGGAAGCTGTATGTTATTTTATGATCACTGGTAGTTTTAGAGTTTGCTGCAAGGACTTCTTTACTAGGGAGATGGTTTATAGAATTATCTGGTTGATATAGATGACACCTTTTTATCTGTCTCTTCTTTTGCTGAATTCATAAGTCTAACACCTTTTAAAACTATGATTATCAGCAAGGCAGCAGTTGCTTTTGCTGCAAACAAAGGCACAGATTGAGAGGTAAGACCAGTGGATTCTTCCGTTTAGTGAGTGGTGTAAGGGAAACTTTGGCTAACGAAAAATCCTCATGTTCAGCGGCTGTTTGCAAGAGAGAAAAAGCAATATGGCCAGGTCTTACTTTCTTGCCTAAATGGATGGGGAGGATTTAATCAGAGTTAATGCTTCTGTAGAGGGCACTTGCCCATCCTCCTGCTGGCCTTATTTAATGAACGTGAAAGCAGCTAACAGAAGTCTGGCAACACTACAGGTTCTGGAATTATGCTTCCTGTAATTTTTTTTCCACCTTAACTTTTCTTGATCAACAGCAGTCTTAAGAAATGTCACGAACAGTAATAATTTTTTCATTTTTTTATTCGTGAAGACTGAAACATTTCAGATCCACCGGAGAAGCAGTCTGGGAAAAGGCATGTCCCAACATCAGAGGTTAGGACTCAAGAGTATTCACAGAGCTCTATGGAAACGTATCAACAAGACCTGCCTGGCCTTGTTCATTAGTATCAATGCTTCAGTTTCATAAAGACTGCATTTTATATCCACATTTACTATGCACTAAAGCTGTGCTTCTACTAGCAATATACTTCTAGTACTGAGTCTTTCAAACTCTTACTTTAAAGGTGGAATTATTGCAAATCAGCTGGTTTTGCGTTTAATGGTTGATACAATATAGTATGCTATGCCTATATAATCCTGAAACTTTAGCTATAAAATCTTGGCTAATGAAAGAAAGAGGAAGTTCAGATGACCATTTGTTTACGTGAACATTCCTTTTTAACACCATTGCCCGGGTTTACAAAGCGTCAGTAAACTGTGGTGGGGTTTCTGAGTTGTGTCAGTGCAGTGCAGAGGTTATGAGGTGCAAGAAACCTGGCTTCTGTCACCTGCCTCTGCCAGTAGCCTGGTCATCTTTAGGAGTTCCCTTATCTCTCAATTACAGATTTTAATGCTGACCTTTGGACGGTGCTTTTGATTTACTGATGAACTGGGTGTTGTTATTAGTCATTACCTATTCATAACTATCAACATCTTTATAAAACTGTTTTGGAGATAAGTAGTAACTGAAAGGTTTGGTCTGATTTATTATGGCATGAGAAGTCATACACTGAAGTATCAGACCCAAGAGTTGATGTATACAGCGCAACAGGAAGGGCCATGAACAAAATGGAAACATTCTTGTGAAAGCAGCACTACAGAAATGCAGGACATGCTGTGGTGGTTGTCCTGCTCCAATAAAATAAAGAGGCAGCTGGCATCAGAACAATTAAAAGTTAGAAAAAAATACTGCAAGTGGAAGTGCAGGTATTTCTCCTGTGATGTAGAAGAGTGATGCTTTGGATCACACGATCAGTGGTGTTATGCCTAGGTTAATGCCTTGAGTATTTCAGTTATGCTGTTTATTTTGCAACACAGAGAACACACTGACATGTCAGGTTATTCAGAAATCCAGCATCAGAGTTATGTTAGTCTTCATATGAAAAATAAAGTCTCTTTTATAGCAAAACAAGCATTTGCTGCATGGGAATAAGTGCCTGACAACTTAAGACTCCTTGTAAAGGGTTTTGAGGGCTTGCATTGGATACACTTGTGAAAATGAAAGGTGAGTGGGTACTTTACAGATCCTTCAACAATGTTTTGCTTTTTTTTTTCCCCGTGGTAGAAATTGAATTTATATGTGTCTGTGATAGCTTGAGAATTAAGTGGTTCTTCCCCTTTTTTGCAGTCTTTTTACACTGAGTTGTATGTTGGCTTAAAATATCTTTTTTTAATCTCCCATGCAAACAAGCATAACTGAAGAAAAAAACTTGCTAGGAATAAGCTTGCACCTCTTTTTATACAGTGTTAAATAAGATGACTAGAAAGGTTTTCTTAACCTCATGCTCTTCAGAAGTGTTTTGAGCCTTTAACTTCTACTGGCATGATTCCATGTGTCTTCTACTTTCTTACATTACTTTTCTCATGTCACCCCTAAAATTATCAAGTCAAAATCAATGTTAAATTGAAGAATTGTATCTACTGAAGACAGAACTTCACGTCTTTCGTGCACAATGAAAATACATGTGGCAATTGCTTTCTCTGACCTTAAGCCAATTTTTCATTCTTAGAGATCATGTGAAAGAACTTAATCCAAATGAGATTTTCAGCTTCAGTTTTTCCAGAGTATTCCTCCCTGCATCAGTCATGGTGTGTAAGGCTTAAAAACTGGTCTAGAACACTTTTTAATGAGCTATGCATGACAGTATTAATTTTCCTTTGGAAACAGGAAATGCAAAGTGATGTTAAGAATCCAATTATAAAATTCATAGTATGGACTGAGTTACTTATGATTTCCATTAGTCTAGTGCTGAGAGAACACCAGGTCAGTAGATGTTATCCTAAATGTAGCAGAGAAAAGAATTTTCAGGGATGCCTTTTGCTTTGTGTCTTATATGAAGCACTAGCAATTTTTCAAAAGTGGGTAGTGTTCAAAAGTCATCAACTGGACTGTCCAAAATCACAATATAAGGTATGGGAAAAGAAGATGAGAAATGCATTTATTTAGAAGTTATTTTTATTTTTCACCTCAATTTTGGAATCTTTACTGTCGATTTATTTCAGTCTTTTCCTCAGAGCCAAGACAGCAAGACTTGATTGATTTTTAATTTTTTTTTAGTAACTTATAAGTCACTTTTCTCACCATTGTATGCTGGGAAAATATGCACACAGCAAAAGGTAAAGAGGTGAGAGCATCAGTTATATTTTTATGAAGATAACAGATAGTGCTGAAACATTTACAATACTCATGCTTAGGATAAGTGCAGTTTGGATACTACTTAGTTATGAAAAGGAAGTATTGTGTTGGGTTTGGGCGTCACTCGTAGGATGTAGACAAGCTGGAGAAACAGGAATGATAAGAGGCTTGGAAAATAATACCTATGAGGAAAGATTGAAAGAGCTGGGCTTGGTAAGTCTGGAAACAAGAAGATGAAAAGTGATGAAACAGCTTTTCAATACATAAAATACTGTTGAACTTGCTCAGTGCCTTCAGAAGAAGATATGTTCTAGCAGTTTAAATTTAACCCTTGAAGTCAAAGTGATGTACTTCAAGGCTAAAACAAAGATATGAGGCCCTTTGCAGCCTTATGCAGGTGAAACAGGAAAAAAGTTACAGATTTGATTGGTTTAATTTTAGTGTTCTGCTTCTGAGATCAGTAAAACTACACTTTTTGAAGTTGTGAATGATAAATATTTTTAACTAAAGGTCCTTGGTCTTTGGATGAACCCTTGACTGTCTCATGTTGGATTCCAAAATAACGATTGAGAGTTTGGGCAGACAGGATGAATGTCAAGATAGCCCGAGTACTCCAATTTAGTTTTCTAAACTTTCTTCAGTGCATGTGCTGAGACTGCCACATAGAACGTCACTCAATATTATTGCATTTACACAAGATCAAACCCAAACAGCTCATGTCCTATGGCTGTTATAGAATTAACAGAGTGAAGTTGCTTCCTGCAAAGACTAACGGATGCAGACCATCAAAAGTTGAAGTTATAAAGAATGAAATTTCAATGGAGATTCATCTTCAAATACCTCAAGTGGTGCTTTAGTTATTTCTTACGATTTCAGTAACCTATCTTCATTCCTGTTAAGCAGCAGAGCTCCAGTAATATCAAGGAAACTATCGTAATTTACACTTGCTAGGACATGGCTGTGAATGATTTGAAAGAGCCAGAAATAGTTCTTATTCTAAATTCGCTTTTGATTAAAATCTCTTTTGTCAATGCAGTTCCTTATCTGATGTGTTGGGGTACCTTGAACAGAAGTTGCATTTCTTGGCTTTTTTTTTTTTTTTTTTTTTTTTTTTTTTTTTTTTCTGGGGTTGGTT
>VFFE01007679.1:7864029-8006879 GCA_008921705.1 Burhinus oedicnemus
TTTTTTTTTTTTTTTTTTTTTTTTTTTTTTTTTCTTTTCTCCAGGGGTAGGCACTTGTAATGATGTGTAGGGGACAAAAAAGTAATGGAGAGGTGTATGCAGCATAATGTAATAGGGCTGAACTTAGGTCTGGATCCAGCCTTGCTGCTGGTGGTGGTGTTATACATCAGCACAGCTTCTTTCTGACATGATCTGAAGTACGTGTTTTGGGATGGAAATACAGCCAACATCTCTTCCGTCATTAGGACATTCACCCTGGCTGCTTCATATACCAGCTACAGGTAGTTTTCAGTAACAAATCCCCTCTTACAAACATCTTAGTAATACGTTTCTGACATAATATGCTAGAGTCAATACAGTCCCACTGAGTAAAGACCTATAATGCTTTAAAGTGACTCATGCACAGTAATTTAGAGGGTGGCTCCCTGCAATTTCCAGGTGTCATCAATCTCCTTCGTAAGATAATTTCCTGCCTTCATACATACGGAGGAGGAAAGGATACACCATGAATTTCTGATGATGGGGATGATACTTAGCCTTCATGTAGTGTTTTTTTGCCTTCAAGGCAGTTTACAAGTATGACTTAATGTTCATCATATCCTTCAAAGTTGTTAAGTATTAATATTCCCATTTTATAGAGGGGCAAATTGAAGGAAAGAAGTTAGATAACTTTCCCAAAACTCTGGAAGGAGTCATGGGAGTAATTTTCAATCCTTTGCCTAGACTATGTGTCCCTTCTTTTCCTCAGATGCTTCTGTATTTATCCCACTGTTTCCTGGTGTAAAGGATTCTGACAGTATTGGACACTATGCAGTGTCAGAGGGTATGCTGACAATAAGAGCAAGTAAATTGCTCTTGGACATTTTTTTACAATTTCATAAGCTAAGAATTTGAAAGCTTTTGAAAAATGTTCCCAAATGGTGTTTAACGTAAGCATGAGAGATTTAAATGAGGTGGTTAACTCACTGGGAGACGTGGAAATGTCTTCAAAACCCCTTCAGCCACAAAAGTGAAGCAATGGAACCACTTGGTTGAAATCCTACTCAATTCAATGTTGTTGGGATTTTTCTATTAACTTCAGTGAACTTAAATGGAAATCTTGGAGGTAGCACTTGCAGAATTTTTTTTAATATCTATATTTATTTTATTTTTGTCTGTGCCTGCTATTGCTTTTAACTTTTCTATAGCCTGAAACCAAAATAGAAGTGTAGGCTGCATATACAGAGGATTTCTTTTGAAGCAATGGGGAGTCTGTCAGGGAGACAAAAGAGGAAAACATTGATATTTGCTTACAACCCCCTTGTATCTATCAGAAACATGTTTTATTAATATAAGAAAATTCATAAAAGATCAAAAAAAAGAGAAAGCTTATTTACACCATTCTCTTAAGCAGAACATTGGCACAGTTGAATAGAAGTGCCACATCTAATCAAATATTTCATACTCTGTGTTCTATATGATGATCATTATGGTACAGAAATGTATGTAATATTGAAGAGACTGTTCAGGAATTTACAAAAAGTAAAAGATGGTGATTTCTGTTATGTAGATAACACCAGTTAAATGTTCTTCGGAAAGAGCTATGTTTTGCTACTTAATTTGACTCCTGTCTGGAACTTTTATACATTTGAGTCCGTTCACTTGCCAAGTCAAATGCACATGCAGTTGAAGGGTACGATTTGTCATACAGCTGATGAAAAGAATACATTTAAAGTGTAAAAATTAGCAAACTGAACGCATTTCATTGGTATGAATTCAGTGGCTGAGAAAGCCAGAATTGGTATATAGTCATCTATCAGCTCCTTTCCTAAACCAGCTTTACAAGTGGGATTTGAGTCCCAGGTTTCAGACTTTATTTCATACACCTGGATCCCTAAAATGAAGAGAGATTAATCTATGCTGAATTAAATCAACCAGCTTTGGTAAGGTGGATATTTTATAAAATGAGTTTTGTAGTATGGCATTCCTTTGTAATGCCCTCCATATCGTGGCAGCTAATGCAGAAGTTGTGTATGGCATTCAGGAGATGACAGGAGGCCAAGGCTTTTAATTTGTGTTTGGTATGCTCGCACAGATGGAGAGAAGGGGCTGTAAAGCAAATATACAACCTTGACTGTCCACAAATGAGAGAAAAAAGGCATGAAAGAGAACAGAAAACTAGTTAAAACAGCTTTTTGTTTCAAACCTGAAAAGATAAGAATGGTTTCTTAATGATTTCTTGATTCTGAATATTCTTAGAACTCAATTTGTGATTTCTGACTGAGGTTTCATGTTTAAAAAAATAAGCATTTAGTGAAACTAATTGTGTGCATGTGGTCATAGCCATATTTTTGCATCCATTTCTAGAATTTAAAAGTAATAACCTTGTTAACACTTTCTTCTTTCACTTTAGTGCTAGCGTGGTCCGCATAGACTCAAAATACTTGAATGTTTATTTTTTCCCCCCCTCTGTTCTTCTGGTCATTAGGAGCTTTTGAGTCCTGTCTTTGTGCAAGTTTTTTGTTCTTGTTTTTTTTTGAGTTAGTTAATTTTGGTTTTTTAAAAATGGATCTAGTAGCTTCTCATTCCTTGTCACATCATAGTGAAAGGTTGCCTATTTTGGACTTAAATGTCAAATTTTTTTCTCTGGTAAAAGGATAAAAGTATCTTTTTGTAGCTTTGAAGAGTAGCTTTTTGTATTGATGTGAAAGCTAATGTTTAATTTTTAGTCAACATATTTTTTAAAAAGTTTTTCATTCATTAATAATTTGTTCAATGCAAAACCAAAATCATTCTAATGATAAGACTTTTTTAAAAAATTGAAAATATTGAAACATATTTTAAATTTTTTCACTCTTTCTGCCTACTTTTAGTCAGTTTCTGAAATTTTCAGGGATTTAAAAAATAGTGAAAATATTTTCACCAGCTCAATTTTTTAGCAATTTAGTTTCATTTAATTTCTAAGTGCTTTAATGGCAAGCATTATAAAAATTCAAAGTTTTTAAGCTTTGCGCTCATTTGACTCTCCTGTAGAACTGACATTATTAATGGCACAAATTATGCTGCCTTCTGTCTTTCCAAAATAAAAATCACCTGTGTCTTAAAAAAGATCGAGGTCAAACTGGGTGAGAACAGGCTAACTGGTTAAAAACTGACTGGGAAGGAGTCAAATAGACACATACTGATACAGAACCACATCTCTTCGCCCAGACATATCTACAGCAAAATATTCTCTGGCTTAATTCTGTTTCTTCCTCCACTTTATGGAAAGATACTGTAGTTATTTTTGATGGACTATACTTTAGATGGACCATCAGTTCTCTGATCTGTATACACCAAAAAGTTTAAAACTCAAAAATGTGTAAGATTCATTGAGCTTGAGAAGTAAATGAGTGCACGTTCACTTTTTGTTTTACAGTCCCAAATCTGTGTATAAGCTCTGTTGAATAAAAACAGTATGTAATTTTTTGATTCAGAAAATGATGTCATTTAGCATTAACGGTGCATTTCATTAACAAATGATTTGCAAGGTGAATATATTTATTGACATTCCCTGTGCTTTTTAAATGTGATTGGTACAGTCCAGCAAACGAGCCAAAGTGAGGTGCGGAATGCCTGAACTCTCTTACCTGGCTGAGAGTGCTCGTTTTTTCAGTACCAGTGAACCTTTCTTTAGAGTGATGGGCATCCTTTCAAGACAATTAACAGCCATTCTTTTTGCAAACTTAGCAACTACTACACAAGTAGGTGTGGAAAGGAGCATTACCAGATGTTCAGTATTGGTGGATGTTCGGTGTTGATGGAATCTTTTACTGCCTTGGAGGGAAAAGTTATTTCTTTTCAATTCTGTTGCATCTGATGAGCTGAATAGTCCCCTGCATCTTTCCTTCAATGGAAATTAATTCATACAGTCTCTCTTATATTCTGTTCCCAGTGTTCACAGAATTTGTAAGAACTTTGTATGTTTAAGAGCTTTGCCCTCTACTAAAGTAGGCCAAAAGAAGCTAGTTGGGTAAAAACTAAGAAGAAAGGAGACAAATTGGCACTTGTCTATTTGCACATATACAAGTGTGGGAAAACATTATGATTTTCTAAGGAAATCAGACTTAAGAGGTAGGCTAAAAGTAGCAGAAACCTTCACACCCCAAACACAGCTCTGCTCCTCTAAACGTTCTCCCCTTCTCCCTTCCTTGTGGAAAGTGTTACAGGAGATGTGAATAAGTAAAGAGAAGCTTCATACAGCTGTTTAATAAAGCTCTTGGGGAAAGTCTACCAAAATATGCTTTCATAAATAAAACAGAGTTAATTAAGAACCACTTGAAAAGCTAGCACAGGGGAAAGATGGGAGAAAATTACCATGTAATGTGTATGTGGTTAGCAGAAGCATAATTCTAACTGAAATGAGGCAGATACCTTACTGGAAGCTGGATTCATCCATTCTTTTTCATGTTGCGTGGTATCTTATTAAACAAATGATGCCATTAAATTTGATTGAACTACTTGGCAATAATAATGGCAGCAGCAGAAGACCTTCCCTAAGCAACTTGCAGCTAAAAATGCAATAAATGTCTCATAAAGTTACAGAGAAGGGTACTGTGTAATTATAAGAAAAGACAATTTTCATGCATGTGTTTATTTCTCAAGTCAAAAGCGATGAGTTATATAAGAAACACCAAGGGGACAGTGGTTACCTGTAATATAGTAGGGGAGTTTAGTACATTTCCTAAATTGGGTTTTATGTGGCATAGTTGGAAAAGGAAAGCAAACCTGGTCCTTGAGAGTAGGGTGTCTCAAAAGTTAGTAACTAGAGGTGTAGTCTGTGCCAACAGACATTTAGACAAAGGTGGCAACTTTTAATGCTGTTACCATCTGCTGTGTGATGGCCTCCGAGAAGGCAGTTTGGTTTGAACCCATTTCCAGGTGAGAGCAGCGTAGCCCTTACCCCAACGTATTTGAGAACTGGGCTCATTTGTCTGAATGTGGTGCTTTAAGTGATGCTATTAAGTCTCTGGATAAATATGCCTGCCACAAGAATGAGGTAGTTTTGGTATGTTTTAAAATTGCATTAGGGAAAAAAAGAACACCTTTGGGGGCTTTAGAGAAGCTTTCTTTTGGGCTTTCAGTGCTTGAAGGTACTAGGAGATGTCAAACATAGAGGAGAGGTTCTTGGGACATTGTGTTTTTTAATGTCCTCTGGCCTCGTGGTTGGTTTCTGCGTACGTTTCGTGTACATGGAACACACCTGACTGATATTGGCTGTTTTTATTAACACTAAATTTTGGCATTTAAAATTCGTACCATCATTTTTTTTTTAGTTCAGATCTGCTCATTAATTGGCTAATATTGTCTCAGTGCTGCAAGACAGATTATGTAATGACTCGGATCTCTCTATCTCACCTGGTGGGAAAAGGCCACAAGACCACACATTTGGAAACAGATGTGAAGAGAAAAGCTGCAGATACCTTGTCTCTTGCAGAAAATCTTTGTACTTGCTGTGTTGTGTAAACACCTAATTTGTTAGTCCCCTTTGGCATACTGGCACATACTTATTTCATCCAGTTGTGCTAACAAAATCAGTCTTGATGAGGATGGCGTCACCTTCAAATGGGGATAAGTTACTTCTTCTCACCTTACATCCTAAGAGCTTCTTAAGTAGAGAGGAGTCACAAAGTTTGTAGACATACTTCCTGGGAGGACTGCCTGCTGTCCGATATTGGGACTTTCCAAAGTTTGGGATGCTGATCGGGTCTAGGATTTTGATTCAAGAGCACCTCTGGCTTGTCTTTAGGTTTTCTGCTGCTGCTTTTTTTCTGAAATGTTTTACTTAGGCATAGCACTGGACAAGCCTAGCTGCTGTATTCACTTTTGCTTTTGGTAGGAAGCCTGCACAGACACAATACTGCTCTGTAGGAGGTGTATTTTTGAATGACAGTTTCTCCTGCAGCATTTGGTGGAGCCTCAGCAGCAGGTGAACTGGGATTGGCCAAGCCTACACTTTTCTTCTGGTACAGGTACAGGAGAGAGACCGGTAGGACTTATGATGGCCGGTTCTCTACTGAAATGCATTTTCTTCTGTATTACATAAAGCAGAGTTCAGTTATAGCAAGACCTGTGGCTATTGGCTTGTGAAGTGAGAATTTTAGGTAAAAATCAAAAAGAGAAACTATTCAAACATTGAAAAATAAGACAGTTGTAGCAGTTCTAGCTGCAGTGTTTGGTATAAGGAAGCATAGAGCTGGAGTTTTCTCTTGATACAGAAGAAAAAAAGTTACTAGCCATATTTGCCCAATTGTCCAGGCAAAGGACAGTTACTAGGCGTTGCAGAATTTACATACACACATGACAACAAAAACTATTCTCAGAGTATTTCTAAGACTTTTGGGCTCTGGAAGAGCAGCAGCATGGAACACTATGTAAGACCTAAGAATTGTCACGCTCCCCTGTATGAGGTGGGCTGTCCTGTCGGTGCGCTGCTGAGCCATCTATTTAATTCAGACAAATACTGGCTATTCACATTTCATTTAATGAAACACACTTGTTAAAATCCCTTGTTTTGAAAAATCCATCTGTATTTTCTTTCAGTTTTGGTATTTCTAATCTTATTTTATATTCATATTCTGCAGTTTTTCATCTCCAAAGTGCTGGCAAGTTTCATGATTTCACCAAGACCCCTAGGTGGCATTTCAAATCAGCTGTTAAGAGAATAGTATACAGCACAAGGGAAGAAAACCAAATTGATATAATCTGTTGCCTATACACAATCTGCTTGCTGAATTAATTTCACTGACTGGCAGCAGGTGAAAGGAAGGCGTGAATGTCAGAAAGGTTTGGTTAAATGGGAAGCCTTAACTTTATTTTTCAATCTAATGGTCAGGTTTGAAATCCGCCCGTTATGCCTGGAGCCTGTGCTGTGTATTGGGGAGATGGGAGGCAAAGCTGATTCCATTGGCTTTGGTGATTTGGGGGGGAACGTGGAAAAAAAAAAAGGTAGGATTGTTATAAGTTTTAGTCCCTTCGCACAAAGTTTTAGTCACACATCAGAACTCCCTGATGTGTTAACCAGTTTTTTATGTTTGGCTTTTTGCCTGCCCCCCTTTTTTATTTTTTTGAGAACTGTGTGTAACATACGGGCTATCAAACTGGACTCCACAATTAAGTGCCATACACCTCACCTGTCCTAAATATTACCCTTTTGCATCTACCAGAAGCTAAGTGCCTTCCAGCCATATGTATTTACACACGATAAAAGGTCATAGTCATCTCTGAACAACTTTGCATGCTTAAAACACTTGCTACTGTGTTCACTCATATTGCTGCCAAATTCCACGTCATATTAGCAGCCTTCTAAACTGCCTTGAAATACGCTACTGAATGTTGCCATTTCTATAGAGAAGGATGTGCCTTGAAAAACTGAGTTTATACCAAGTTTCAGGGAGATGCAAGGAAGTTAGAATCTATGTTATCCCTTCATCCTGTTTGTTCATCTCACAGTTAGCACATAGACTTGATTTATCCTGAAAGGTGAAATGAGCTTGGCCTGTTGTAATTAGCTTTAGGTAGATTTTAAATGCACTTGATGACATCATCTCTGGCTGTTTCTGCTTTTCCTGTATTTCTGAAACATCTTTATTACTCATTGTGCTGAACATGTGATTTGTAGTTTATTGACGTGGTTTCTATATTTAGTAGTTTAGAGTCTCTCTTTATTGGAAGACATGCTGATTTTACTCTTTGATCCCGGGGAAAGAAACTTCTAGGACATAATGTCATTTTTTTGGTCCTGGAACCTCATCATTCACCCCTTTTGCTATCCTTTTGACAATCACCCATCTCTTTCTCTGTATCATTGATACATCTAACTGTTTATGTTTTGTCATGTGCAAATCTGTGGGTTTTTTCAAAGCCTAGTTTTCTCCTTACACTGACAAATTTGTAATCTATTGCATTACTTTAACCTAAGACCACTTCATATTCTTGATAGCCTAATATAGGAAGTATTAAAGTTGCGTAGAACCTCAGATCAATTGTGGGTTTTATTTGTGGCCTGTAAGAAGCTTATGTATTCTTTGCCAACATCTGGCACCTCAGAAGCATGGATGAAACCGAATGAAAGTTTCTCTTAGCTGCGAAATGTGTTTGCTTCAGTGCCTAACAGTGTGCTTTTACACAGTGGTCTTTCTACAGATCAGGCTTTCTTCTCTGGGTAGGATAGTGGCAGTAGATACTGTTGCTGTGAGAGAAGGGTGGAGAGAAAACTGCAAATGGAGTTTGAAGGAGTGCTTTCCGTTACCCAGCCTAAATGTTTATTGCAAATTACTGGCTTTTTTTCTTGTTTTTTTTTTCCCCATTTGTTATTGATAATGTTGATTATTACTCTTTTTGCTACAGATTTTTATCAAGTGGGGGATTGTTCTCTCATTTCCCTCAGTCTTTTCCAAATTGAACCAATTCAACACATCATAGGTAATTTTAACAATATTTCTTCTAATTTTGTTTTCTCTTCTCTAGATTATTTTAACGTTTTCTTTATTTTCCTTAAAATGCAGTATCTGCAACTGGATGCAGTGTATCAGCTCAGGTCAATTGGATTGAAATAATTCTGCTAGACTTCCTATGTTTATATAAAATATCCTGGAGCCAACATTAAGTGCTTACCTTATTGGAAGGTAACTCTGGTGTCTGTTCTTTCCTCCCTCCAATTCCATTTTTTATATAATCATTTTCCTTGAGAATCCAGATTTCCCATCAGCGCTGTTTTCAGCATTTCTTGAAATTTTTTTTTTCTCTCCTAAATTTAAGTGTGCTAGGCTAATCTGTGGGGCAGAATTTTAAAAAAGATGCTCCCGTTCATCCGTGGTTGTCCTGAAATGTCACTGAGTGACAAATGTTACGGTGCCTTATGCATAAAAATTTTAGTGACCCATATCCATAGTACTTAGGCACCATGGGTTAGGTAGTTTTGATGCCACTAACCCTTATTCTGACCTGTATTTCAGATGTTTTAAAATTCTTCTGGGTGAATTAGTAGTAGGAATCATAGAATTTCTGAAATATTTGTTATGGGAATCAGCTTTTCAGACAGTTATTTGCTTTGGCTAATCAGAATTCCTATCTCTTCCTTTCCCCACAGCCCTTTCCTGGCCCACTAGAAATCACAAAGAGAGAACACTAATGGTCTCTGACACTGAAATGAAGCTAAGGCACCATCCAATTCCCATGATAAAACACCAGCAAGTCTTTCACTACTTTCACAAATGTTATTTCAGAGTGAGGACAGTTTTCTCCGTTAAATAGCAGAAGGATTATTTCTCTAGACTTGCAGCTTGAACTATATTTGGGTCTGATCCTGTATTTGTTTTTAGACAAGATTCCCGCTGTAGTCAATTACACTTATTGTTAGTTTATTATGGGCTTGGGGATTTTTTCTGTTTGACAATGTTTTCTGTTTGACAATTAATTGGTGTGTTAGCAGTAAATACCTCCTAACACCACGCTGGTTTGTACTACTTAAAATTAGTAATATTTTAAAATTAAACCAGTCATACTTCTTTTTGTATGAACAAAAGGCTTGCTTGCATCATAAATTCAAAACACTTTTCAAACATGTTTATGAGGTTCATTTTGCTTGACTTTCTCTTGTGGGCAGTATAATAATTATGTGCATGTGAACTTTGGGCAGGAGAACGAGTGTCTCCCTGACTTCCAATACAAATACATACTGCTCCGTTTCTTTCGTCTTTAAATGGGAAAGATTACGCTGTGAACTCATTTACTTGCTAATTGAGCAAATATGACAACATAGAGTTTTAAAGCATGATAAATGAAACTGTGACCATGTCTACTTCTTTGTTTATTCAGCCACTGGCAGCAGCATAATCAATTACAGCCTCCCCAGGGGTGCATTTAGTCTGCTAAGGGCTCCACTGGGGAATATATTGTTTCACAAGCAGCCTAGGGTTTCTGTTCCAGCCTTTTTAGAAGCTCTGGGTTTCTGTGAAGCTGAAGCTTTGTAAGGATCCTACCTAAGCTGCTTGTTGGCAAAGGTCAATGGAATTAACTGTTTTGCATTATTTTTATAAATTAGGCCTCTACACCTGTTTATATGCAAAGATGTTCCTCAGAAGGTTGTTTCCCCACTCTCCTCTTCATTTTCCACTGAAGAAAAAATGTCTTTGTCCTCAGGGAGAAGGAACAAATGAAATTTTCACTCATCCTATTCCAATTACCTCTTTCAACTCTGTGACATTTAAAAAGTTGTATTTTCTATAAACATACTACTAGGATATTCCACACCGCATGTTAACCTGGGTAATGAAATGTTGCAGTAAATATCTGTTAACTATAGTTGCGTTACATAAAAAAGCAGAAAGAAATGATCTTGTCATTTGTCATCAAGCGTGAAAGAGACACTCTATGACAAATTGAGTTTCACATTGACAAGGTAGAGAGTTTTTATTTTAATTCATGGTTATGTAATCATGTTAAATGAAGATCAGTCAGCTCATCAGTGCTAGCTAGTTTTGAACAGAACTTGTTTGTTGTAAATCACTTCTGTCTATGCTGTCTGGCAGATATTTGAGACTTCACAAGGTGAACACAGCACTAGAGAATTCTACAGTAGTTTACAAAACTTTTCCACTTACTTCTTCCAACCATGTTTCAAGGATTCAGTGGTACCAGCCATCATTTCAGACCTATGGAGGTCAATATTTACAGCATTAGTTTTCTTTGAGTCACTAACTTGACTTCTATTTTACTATGAAATGAAAAGGGGAAGAATAATTCTTGGTGGTTAAGAAATGTGGGAAAATATTACTTTCTCTTCTGTTCTTATAAGAACAATCTGATTTCACTTCCCAGTAAAGCAGCTGTGTTAGCGACTCTATTTTGTCAACTCTCAAACAACATTTCATTTAATGATTTGTCTTAACTTTCTTGTTTGTTCTCCGTGAAGCCCAAGAAGCTGGATTTGGTGAGATTAAGACATGTGCTGTAATTACTTTTATTATTCACCATGCTACACTGAATTCTACTGGAATTCATAAAGTGAAAAATCATCTTTCATAAAGGTTTTGTATATAAAGTGTTCTATGCGTAGAGCATAACGTAATTCCTCTTGCTATCAAATATACTGTGATAGTACTGATTAGCCTAAGCTAGATTTGAGTGAACCTGAATGGTACGGCATATTCATGGCAATGATGATCCAAGAAAATGCTGAAATATTTTCAGTTATTTTAGTGTTCTTGGGAAATATCAGTAAGGTAATATTTTTCATAGACTTATGGCTTAGGAAATGATTAGATAATCTGTGCAAAACTGGTCTTAAGTGTGTTCCTAAACCCTTCTCCGCGAGGTTGAGCTCCCAGTATTCATCTGCATGTGCACATCAATTTTAGCATGTATATGGATTGGCAGTGAACATACTAAATTTCTTGGTTAAGTTCAACCAGGAGTTTTCTAAAAACTGTTAATGTAAAAGTAAAGGCAGATATGAGAGTTTTAAGGATAGATCTATCAAAGATGGTGTTTGTCAGTTGCTATATGCTCACTCTCGACTTACGTGGGTCTTGCTTTCTCTGTTTTAGTAGTGCTATTCCCCTCAGATTTCATTAATGTTTCTGATGCATTGTAGTGGAAGAATTTTACGGTTAGACCCATATGCTAAGTGGTAGCTTCCATAAAGAACATTTCATGCTAATTTTTGGCAGTAGTGACTTTGTTTCTGGATTTGTCTTTGGCTTGTAATTACTTGTGCAGTCTCAATTCCAAGAGCTCTTGATATAATCTGTTTCCTTTTCGCCCAACTCCTCTCTCCTTATTCCAGTTGAAGTGAACTGTGATGCACTTCCTAGAAGGTCCTACAGCTGAATAGGAAGCCAGATTCTTTCCGCAGGACCCCTAAATTATTGTGTTGGTACCTCTGTGCTTTTTCAGTTTAGTTATGAGTGAGACCAGGGGGGCTGGAATAAAACCGAACAAAAAACCCTAGAAGAAAACTTTGTCAGGTATGGAGCTAAAGATGAGCCAGAAGGCGTGACTTTTAATCAGCTAAACAAGGACAAGGGTCTAGAGAATTGCCAAAAGGCAATTCTTGCATCTGTTTAGTGTCATTGAGAAACATCAAAGAGCTTCAAAGATGGTTTGTCTGAGCAGGTTCTGAAAAGAAATAAATTGCTTATTTACAGAGAAATATAAATGGCAGTTCTACTTATAAAGAGATTCTTATTTCATTTTTGAAGCATTACTGTTTGATTTGCAGAACTGGAGCTGCTGCCATTTGAATCCCTCTTTTAGTTTATCACACGAGTTAATTTCTGTCCATTTGTATCTGTGAAGCATGTAGTCTTCTAGCCAAAAACCACAAAGACATCAACTTTAAATGTCAGAAGTATGAAGTCTGTTCTGAACATCTATATAAAATAATGAGATAAAGAACTGAAAATAGAAAAGCGACAGATTTCTAGAACCTGAACAGCTTTTTTGCAAATTGACTATTTATGGAAAACTCATAGTTAAATGAGCTTCCCCAGTGCCTTGCTAAACTATGTCATGTTACTGGAAGTCTAAAATCTATCTTCACTACACATTGCATACGTTGTAACTGCTTGTTTGCAGTCTGGTAGGCACAGAGGCTTTCTCTCCTGTAGCCTACTGCTGTGAATAAAAAACCTTAGTGATTTGAGCAGGATGGAAATGTTTGTAAAGTAGCAGTGGATGGGACTTCTTAAGAACCACAGGGAGATGCTATAAAAGTAGGAGAGTTGCCCAGGACCATGGGTATTTTCTATCTTTTAGGTGGAGCTGGGGCCTTCCGTTGTGCCTTCATACCCTGTTTAATCTAAGTGCACGCTTGAGGTGCTTGGGCTGAGCCAAAGGAGGGAACTGATCCAGCCTAGAAGTAACTCAATCAGACTTTAAAAAGAACAGAAAAATTAGTTTTCACTTGAATCAGTGCCCTGTGTGAACCCCCAAATTCTGCTCAGTGTGCCCAGTACCAGGTCTAGTGCCAGCACGAGGGAGAGAAAATCTCGACTGTCTTTCCCATCCTCTTCTGCAATAGTCTGTAATTAGGTCAGTTTAAAGTAACTGTGAAGCTGCAGCCTGGGGTGGAAAAGATCAGCAAATTCTCCTCCTTGATAACAGTTTCTTTCTCATTATCTAGTCTGCTAATTTTCCTGAAGGCCTTGCAAACAATACATAGACTTTGATTGTCTTGTGCAGTGAAAGCATGCTGAAGGCTCAGTCATCTTTCCCCCATCCTTGCCTGCCTGCAGCACCCTGGAACTTCCCTCTGATGCTCCAAGCCTCCTGGTACTGCTCATTAGCACCTTTCTCCTCACTTCTTGACCTCCTATCAGCTACTCTGTTGCTCCTTAGGATTTATTCCTGCATCTCACTGCTACTAGAGTTTGCAGCTGGGAGTATTACTGTCATCAGGGAGCTTGGAGAGTAGTTTTGCATCTGCAGTTGCTTTTGGAACCTGAGGTAGTTGAGAATAGACCAGCAAACTAAATCAAAATCACAGAGAAATGTGTTTAATTTTTTCATGCTGAAATTGAAACACTTCATCAGCTGGATGAATCAAATCAAACAAATGATTTAAAAAAGGGAGTAGTTCAGACACTGATTTGGGACAGTGGTGATAAACTTTAAATCCCAGTTCTGCCTAATTTGAAAATAACAGATTTTATTAAAAAAAAAAAACACAACCAAAGCCACCCAACAGTCTGTGTCTCTGTAGTTATCGATCTCAGGCAGAGCTCAGGACTTGAGTTGATTTTCTAAGGAATGTTTAGAACAATGTCCCAGGCACAGGGAAAATATCTAAATGGTCTGTCTTCATCCTTTCCTAGAACAAAAAATGCTCAAAGCCTCACCTGTGTTTTGTCGGATCTAAATACAAATTCCCACTGGAGAAGGCAATCATTAGCAGTACTCATTGGTAAGTGATAGACCTCACAGTGGTTACCGAAGGGAACCATTTTAAACTGCCAAGTCATTGTAAATCTTTTCAAAGTTTCTGTTGTTTCAGGACAGTACCCTGCTGGCTCGTGAGTATTGGTTCTCTTGCATGCAACACTGCTTATTATCCTGTGTTCTCCGGGCAGGAGGGAGAGTCTTGAATTTGCGGGAGCTTTGCTTGTCATAAAGATTTTTTTTTTTTCCTATTATATTTCCAGTCTTCTGTGTTTTCAGACCTAGATAGTGATGTCCTTAGCTCCTGTGGGGACAAGTTACTCATACAAGTTTATGGAAACACCATTGATTAACATAGCCAATATAAGTAAGGGGATCACAATCTGACCCTTCAGCTTTGTTTTTTCTTCTTTATAACAACTTATAACACATTTAGAGGAGACATTTTGCCCTGGCTAATTCTAGACCTAGGAAAATCCTTCACAACAAATCACTTGCTCTAGACTTTATTTTTGCTTTTGGAATGTTGGGGTGTGGATCCTAATGCCATATTAATAAAATTTTCATTTATATTCTTTTTTTCGGTATTGTTGATCAGTAATGTAATTTTTCTTTGTTGATGTTTGACTCTGAAAATAAAAAAATGAGGGAAGTTGTTTTATTAGTATTAGATGGATGAGTCATGTGGGAGAACTCGAGTTTCCTGACTGCTCAAGTAGGTACCCATTTTTGGCTTGCATACGGATATAAAATGTTTTCAAAAAATAAGTTTGTGACTCAGGCCAGGAAAGCACAATCACTCATAAATGATGGGAAGTAGACAGAAGAAGGGTTGTTAGATTGGTAATAAGGAATACATTTTAAAGGACTGTTCTGGAAAATCTGCATGGTTTGGGCAGTCCTAGTGCTGTTACAATGAAATGCAGATTGCATCTATGTGCAGAGCTTTCATACAGCAGATTTGTTCAAGAATCACTGCAAGCAGGATGAATTCCTATTTGCACCATTGACAGGCCACACGTACTTTGAGCTGATCTTTAAATTGTGCACCTCCTTGGAATTATGTTAGTATAATGATGCAATATAAACCTCATGAGAATATCTTTCTGAGCAAAATTCTCTCTCAGATATTTTTACTTAAATGTTTGGCTTCCTCAGAGACCCTGAACATGAGGCCCCTTTGTGTAGTTGGCTGATAGGAACTGTCATGCTGCCTTTCTGCTTTAAAGGGAACACTGCATTGTTCCTTTTTGTATATTTAAACTGCAAATAATTTTTAAAGCATGAAAAATAGAGAAATTAGAAAGCATCATCCCTGTATTTTGAAAGACTCTTGTTTTGACATAAGAATTGCTTGACGTACTACCCTTGCTTCTCTGAACAGCAAAGTTGAGTCACTGAAAGTGGTATGTTATTTGAAAGATGGTATGCTTCTGATTGACATGAAGTGTAATGTATTAGAGCTTCTCCAAAGCTGAAGTTTGGAACTACTTCTGTATTGTTTCATTGAAGCTGACTGGAGAATCTGGTAAAACCAAGGAAGTGTTTTTTCCCATGCACCAGCTGATCTGGCAGCTATAGCTGCATTAGAGCGCTTACTAAATGAAAGCACTGGTGGGTTATGGGCTATGCATTAATGCACTTATATTAAAAATCTTCTGAAGATGTTGGCAGAATTCTCATATTGCTAAATGAAATACAAATTAAGGTTTAATTGCTAAATCCAAGTCTCTTCTGTATTATAAAGCTTTTCCTTTTCTTTTACTGTTGTAAGAGAAGAAATACTAGCATAGCATATTAAATTAACGTTTCTTCTAGAAGTCACAGTGGTGCTATATAAGTAGAGCTGCTGCTTGTAGAAGTTAATAGAAAAATATTTAAAAGCTTTGCAGCAGAAGGTTTAATTATGAGCTGCCTAACATGCCTGGGCAGGAAATGAATGCCCTTCAGTTCCTTCAGTTTCCTGAACAGCCTCACAACAGGGAGAGATTACTTCTCCCAGGCCTGTGTTTAAGGCTGAAGACTGGGCAGGCATGACTAGGAGGAGGGCTGAAGGTCTCCATCTCATTGACTCCTGAGACCGTGGGCAGCACAGTTAAGCCAGCTTGCCAGGCTAAATGGCCCACACTAAATAGGAGAGATGCAGGGAGAGAGATGCAGACTGCAGCATCAAGCACACGGGCTGGGAGATAGGACTCAGGTCGCTGGTACCCACAGACATGTAGAATTTCTCAAAATCTGAGCATGCTGTACAACCTTTAGATATTTAGGGTGTAGCTTTAAAACTAGCCTAAATCAGTTAGTTTCATTCCCAGGCTCTGTTCAGGAAAATGGCGATTAAAGTGAAGGTGGTGGCTGTGAAGGGCTGGTTTTGGAAAGAATGAGCATATCCCTTGTTTTCTTCACTCATTTTTTTTAGAACAGATCTAAAGATCCATTTGTAATTTTTTTTTGCTTTGAAGTGTAAGTGTGACACACTATGCCTAACTTTTGTTTAGATTTATAAAACTGCAGTGCTTTAGTGAATCTCTAAGGTTTTTGTGGCTGATCTTGATTAATGCAGTGCCCTTTCAAAGAAGAAACTGCTACAAGGTAGAAGCAGAAACCAGCCACCATACCTGCGTTTTAGTGCAGTATTTAACACTGCTATATTAGACTGCAGAGCTAGTCATCTGTGGTTTGTTTTTGTTTTTTTTTTCTTTTACTCCCTTTTCTTTCTCCAAAAGTGCTGTGATTCTCCTTTTCATTATCCTGCTTCCCCCCCGCCCCACCCCCCATTAACTTTACTTTTTCTTTCACTTGTATTTTAAAAGCTTATCAACAGGGATGTGCTGTACAAAACCAGAAGCTTGCTTTGAGGTCACGGACCTTGGGCCCCGTGTGTGGGTCAACAGGGAAGCTTGAAGGGGAAAAGGGAAAGAGCTGCCTTCTGAATCAGGCAGAGGTAGCTTGACTTTTGGGGGAGAGGCAGGAGCAAATAGAAGCAGAGCTTCCTGGGAGGGGGGGCTTTGTAACAGGGTGTCCCCCTGCCCCTCTCCTTCCTCCTCCGCTGAGCTCTTAGTTCAGTCTTCCTTGTGGGCATCCACTTACATACAGTCTTCCCTTTGCCTTGGGAGAGGGTGAGTTCATAAATCTTCACTGCCTGGAAACTGGCTGTCTTTCTCATCAAAAACTTTAAAAGTTTATTTGTGTTAGTTGTCTGCCATGTTGTCAGCTATCGAATACCTATTGGAGTGTGATGAATAAGGACTGGGAGAATTTTGAAGGTAGGGGAACAGTAACATTGAAAGAAAAACAATGTGTGTATTTTAAACTGGTAACTTGGGATTTGTATAATTACGGTGTTCAAGCAGCAAAATAACACCACTCCAGGAATTAATTTTACCTTGAAATAACAGAAGTGAGTTGGAGGAAGTTGTTAGTGGAATGGCTAGAGCTAACTTTGTCACAGAACACCACCGTCAAAAAATGCTAAATTCCAGTATTTAAAGAGGTACTCATCGGTGCCCAATTCTGTTAACCTTTGAAAATCCCAGCTGAGAGATATGGGATTGAGAGTCTAGAAAGCTGGATTTTATTTTGTGTATGTGACAATTTTGATTTTACATCTCACAAGTCGATCTCTCCACGATGGACATACTGTTAAGAAGTTTCTAGATTTTTAATTAAGAGCTAGTTGTAAAGCTCTCCCAGCTGTTATTGGAGTCCCACATAAAGTTTTAGTAGCTTTGTGTGACTTTGCTTTACAAAAGTCTCCTTAACTCTTTGTCAAGACTCTGTAATTGTCCATTTGCCTATTACTTTTGTTCTTTATTATTGCTCCTACCATTTCATGTTAGATGGACATTGTGTGTACTGGTCCCCAGTTCCTCATGTTCAAGGCTTCTTAATAAGAACCTGTGTCATACGTGCTGCCTCCTGATCTTCTGATACAGGTACAGTTTCAAAGCATTAGATGGCATGCCACAGTGATTAGTTTACTTATTTTGGCCTTTGTTCCTCTTGAATTTGGGGGTGAATTCTGGCTGGCGCTGATGAGTTTCTTACAGTTTACTTTTTCAATTTATTCTGCAATGAAATGTCATTTCTTTTTTGGTCAGATTTTCAGCTGCATCATCCTTTGGGAAGGTTTTATTTATGGAAACCTCCCGAAGATTTTCTGCACTAAATTTGCAAGAAGACTCATGTAGTTTTTCTACAATCACTGTGTCTTCTGTGATAGTCCACCTTGATGATCTCACAGACTATGACAGCCTTCCTGCTCTTGAAAGGATAAAGAAGATGTGTTGTAGCTTACTGTATTTCTTCAACTTGCTCCTTAAACTCTTTTGTGGTCTGTCATACTGTGTTTTTTGCAACTAACCTGCCATGATTTATATTCCTTTCTGCTATACTGATATGCATATGCCATGATCTTTTTTGACACTGTTGTTTTTTCTACCCTCTCTTAACCTGCTGTTTAAACACAATGGCTTTTTGCTGTTAGACTTTCAGCAGTTATTTTGAGGTGGGTGGTATACACTTGCTCTCACCTTCTATTATGCTATGCTAACATAACCTTCATGCTACTTGCCAATGCTTAACTTTTGATTGTTTTCTTTTAACAAGCTTTCATTATTATTTAGCTCACCTTTTTAAAATCAAGTGGATTTTTGGGGGGCTTTTATCTACTGTAGAGAAATTGAATCTGAGTATATCAAAGTCCCTCTTATGGACTGTCTTCTTGGTAGTAATATTCTCAATGAGGTCCTGGACATTGATGACAGTGTCACAAGTCGGTTTTCTTTTAGTGGGTTCCCTGTCTAGCTACTCTATGAAGTACAATCTACAGATTAGGTTTGGCACCACAGCATGTCTGCAATAACTAAACCCTACCATTATTGCTGGTTTTCCTGTGCTAGAAATTATTCTGATTTCTCTGGGCATGACAGAGTTGCTGTTGCCAGATGACAGAGATAAGATTGTCCTTCATAATATATTTTTCCTGTATTTGGACACAGACTTTCGATTTTGTAGAGGCTCTGTGTTATTTATTGCTACATTTCACCAAGCTCTGATTTGATTCTAAACTATTTGTAATATGATTTCTTAACGTGATTTTTCTATTGACGTGAGTTATCACGTCTTTTCTTTATCCTTTATGCCCAGGTACCAATGATTGATCTCTTTCCTCCAAGTGTTTGACGTGCTTCAAAACATACTCTTACAAGTAGGTCTTCTAGTTTACCCATCTCCTTTTTAACCTTCTCAGCATTTGTATAGAAACACATGGACATCTGCTTTAGTTTTCTTCTACCTCTTTTGGGAAATGCTCTCGCTGTTTCATGTTTGACTTTGGCCGATGTCTTTTCTACACTTGTGCCTGTGGACAGATGGGGGAAAGGAGACATGAAGTCGTACCACCCATGTATCTTTCTCTGGGGATCCTCT
Source organism: Burhinus oedicnemus (assembly GCA_008921705.1). Lineage (NCBI taxonomy): Eukaryota > Metazoa > Chordata > Aves > Charadriiformes > Burhinidae > Burhinus > Burhinus oedicnemus. The sequence goes on from VFFE01007679.1 coordinate 7,883,359, forward strand.
GCTTCTTTTACAGTGTCAATACTCAGAAGAATTTTGTGGGTAGACTGATGAGTGCCCATGCTCTATTATGGATTTATGTTTATGGGGGTGGGTGACTCAAATTAATGAAATTTCAGTCAGTTGCTTAAATCAATTCCTGAGTCAGCCTTAGTTAATAAGTTTGTCGTGATTGATTGTGAGCATAGTTGCAGATGCTGAGGCTGAAGACTTGCCCTGAAATCTTCAGAAGGCCATGGAACATTGTGATGCATGCTGCTTGTTCATAGCATTAGATAAATTTTTTGATACCATTCCAGTTTCACTTTAGAAATACAAGGCAGGTGAAACAAGGACAAGTGGCAGTTGCAGTATTTTGAGTGAGAAAAGAGAATGTTTGTGTCATTATGCACACTAGCTAGTCCCAAACAATTAGGGTTAAATGTTTTTCCATATTGCTTTGCTCTAGAAATTTGACCGAATCATTTCCTAAAATATTCTTAAAATTATTGCCAATAATGTATCCCAGAGAGAATAACTCAAGACAATCTTGAGTCTTATTTTTGCAGTGAGATGTATAAAGCTATATAACGAAATAGGATTTTGAACCACAGCAAATTTTGGACTCACGTGGCAATTGTGTTCCCTCCTTTCTCTCACCACCAGGTGCTGTTTTACATGTACATAACACTTTACATGCAAGCAGAGAACAGCTGATTTATTTCAGAAATGAGAGAATATTTAACCTTCTAGGGGACTGTAAGGACAACACAGAATCATAGAACGGTTTGGATTGGAGGGGACCTTAAAGATCATCTAGTTCCAACCCCCTTGCCATAAGCAGGGACGCATTCCACTAGACCAAGTTTACTCAAAGCCCCATCCAACCTGGCTTTGAACATTTAGCCCAACATTAGCACAAATACATCTGATCTTGATCTGATAATAGCAGGCAGATGAACAAACAATATTCTGTATTACATGGAAATTTCTGTAACCTAGTTGCAAATGTTTTTTCATTTAAATTTTGTGTGCTTAAATTGATTACAAAAGGAAAAAGAAACCCTATTCTTTTGGCACCTGCAAGACAGATGTTCCTCTGTTTTTTTCGTAAATAAAGGTCTGCATTTTATCGACTATGGAAATTACAGTATTTCTACTCTTGCACGAGACAGCTAGTTTTCTGAAGCGTCTCTCTCAACAGGTGTGTTATAATGGCTTCTTATTTCGAAAAGGTATGCTTTTCTAAATATATATCTGCAAATACTTGAAGTACAGTAAGAATGAACACTATACAGAACTGTGAAGGGAAAATGTATATGAACAATGTTCAAACCAGAGCTTAGCTTTTAAAACCCTGTTTTAGCCACCTGAAGAGAAATTGCCTGTGGGGACCTGAATCTTAAAAAAACCCAACCTATTAAAGTAGTAACCCAAAAGTTATTTTAAGACCATCCATCACCTGATTCAATTTGATGGAATTAAGCAGGACTACTCATACCACTAAGATTTTACTGTGTCTAATTTAGATGGATGTATGATAAGGAACTTCATTCATAATTTAGGGATCGTGTTTGCTCCAATGAAGTTAGGTGTGGTTGCCTGTCCTTTCCTCTCCCACATACCTCATGTCAGTAACATACCTCTGGAATAGAAGTTAAGGTGCTTGTGTTTGGATTTGGTAGCCTAGCTATAAGCACACAGGCTTGCATCTTTTTATGTGGATTAGCATTCAAAAGAAGTAGTTCTGTTTGGATTATAGTGCCGTGAAGCTACCTGGAGATATCATTTAATGGTATCTAATTGTTTTTGTAAATAAGCAGTGGCTCCTGGTTTTATATATGTAAGATGTATAAAAATATGTTTACTTAGAATGTGTTAATCTATGGTGTATCTATCTGGAGCATAAAAAGGGCAAATGATCTCCGTAGTGAAAAATAGCTCAGAATAGACAGTATTAGTTTTGGTAAGATGGTATTTTAATAGGCTAGCCAAAAATGTGACTGATTTCATATATGTGTTTTATAAACAAATAATTTATATAATGTTATTTTTCTTCTCTTTTTAATCTAGGATGGAGGCATTCGTGCATGGATTGTTACAATAACAGACATTACTTGAAGTAAATATGTCTTTATCTGAATATTAGCTATGCTTGTAAACTTGCATGCTATTTGTATCTAGTATTACATAGACTTCATTTGCCAACTGTAAAATAAATATATTTTAATTTTTGTCATTTACATTTGCATTGTATGTCAGTAAGACTCTAATCAAATTTAATTCTACATCCTGTACTGAATGGTAGTTTTTAACATAATAAGTCTTGATTTTCATATTCATCTCACTGATTTGCCAAGGGAAAGTGAAAGAACTGAATTCTCCCTACAGAATGATAGCTTTGTAATAAACTTTCCTAGTTTTAATCCAGTGCATGTGAATGAAGATAAGAGCTGTATCTTTAAAATCTGTTAAACCTTAGTGCTTTGCAGTATGTCTAGCCTCATATAAGCACATCCTGTTGGAAACTAGCACTAAGTGTAACTAAATAAGAAAACAAATAAATTAAGGATAACCTTACCGGGTTGGCCTGAACTCACCAAAGAGAAAAATTTAGAACCACTGCTGGAAAGTCCTTCTTATCTGTTTCCTGGGAGATGGTATGGTAGACACTTGAAGTACTGCACATAGCTGCTTTTTATCAGTCTCCTAAATGTTATGTCAAGTAACTGTGGTAAATGGGGGCTAACTACTACTGTCTTAGGTGCTTAAAAGCAGCACCAACGCAGAAAATAATTTCTTTCTCTAGAACATCTTTACCACAATAGCTAATCAGTACTGTCTGACACGGTAAAGAAGAGCACGTTGACAGAATTTATCTGAACCCTCAGAAAGCCTTTGCTAGGGTTCCTCCTAAGAGGCTATATAGGAAACTAAATAGTCCCGAGGTGAAAGGGGAACTGCTCTTCTGGGGTAGGGACTGGCTGGAGACAGAAAACAAAGAGAAGGAATGCAAGGTCAGTTTTCCACGTGGCAAAAGGTTAACGGCAGGGAGCCCTCCGGTATTCAGGTTAGAGTCATGTGGTACAATTTAAAGTCTCTGTGAGAGGGAAAATGGCAAAATGTGCAGATAATATACATTTGTTTAGGTCTGCCAAACCTAGGAAATGCAACTAGGACCTTCCAGAACTCAGCAAAGCTAGATGAATGAGCAGTACCATACCAACAATTAAATTGACAAATATAAAGTAATGGCTGTTGGCAATGGTAGGAATAATTTGAACTATTAACATCTGCTGTTAGTATTTAAGCAAAGTGTTAGCAGTGAAAAAAGAGTATGCGGTGTCCTTCTGGACACCGTGTTCAAAAGGCTTGTTCAGAGCACGGCGATGACGTGAACAGGCTTATATGTGATAGACTGGAAAATACACTGAAAATTAATAAATGCCTCTGTGTAAATATTTCACCTTTTCTCTTGAGTCTATGTTCAGTTCTAATTATGGAATATCAAGGAAGTTCAGTTGAAACAGAAATGGTTTGGAGCTTGCTGAGGAAAATGTTTAGAAGCATTTGATTCAAGGGATAAGGAATTGATTTTAAAACGGCCTATTAAAATCTTTATTCACAGTCCATAATTCATCTGTAGAACTTGCTGCCAGAACTCAGTGATGTTGTTTCAGTAGAATTTCTGTATAAAAAGATTTCATTTCTAAATGTATAATGAGAACAATTACAAGTATGATACGTGATCCACGTGCCTGAAGGGGATAATATGTTAAGGGCTAAGACAGTAGCACCTTTTTCTCTTACTATTGTAGCCTGTCTTTTATTATTTTTTTTAAAAGTATCTGCTTCTACCTGTTGTTAGACACTAGTTACTCACAGTTAGAAAGCCTGCTAGGGAGGTCTAGTACGACATTTCCTAGTGTGATTGTGATAGCCTTAGCTTAGGAGAAAGCATGAATAGTTAAATGCCCTGTATATATATTCCTTCAATTTATGAGTTATTGCAATTGTCTGTGCTTCTGCAAATGCATCCCTGAATTTAAGGTAGATTATTGTATCATCTGTCATCATAATCTGAGCTTTTTAAACAGTCACAATGTGAATAAAGAAAACTAATTTTCATGTTGATATTTGTTTCAGTTTGATTCTGAGTTTCTCTAGAGCCATAATCTCCTTAGCATTCCAACTCCTTTGTAATGCCAATGTGGTCAACGGAAGTTGGAACAGAATTTTCAACTTGTTAAGCACCACTTATACTCCCTCCTCACCTGCCATCGTATTTTGCAGCGAGAGATGGAGAAAAGCGGCATTTGGCAGCATGTAGCTGGTCCCCATTTAGGAATGTAGAACTCTCCTGAGCTACTTCCACTGTAGAGGATGCGGCTTCTTTGCGCGGAGGGTAGGGTCGCAGGTTGCTTGGTGTCATCTGGTTCCTTTTTGAAAATCCCCTGTTCTTTCTGCATGGATAAGTCTGGCTCTGTGTGGTCAGCATGTGTCACTTTCTAATAATACTTCTTATATTAAAAAAAAATAAATAGACTATTTCTTTCAAGTTGTCTGGCTTTTGGATGACACATCTTTAATTTCTGTATGTAGTAGTAGTGGTGAAGCATAATACTGACACATGGTCATTGCCAGGACAGATTGCTGCTTGTCTTTATTTAAGCTGTATTTCGTTAGTTTATCATAGACAGGCATATTTCAATGCTACTTGTTGATAGTAATATAAATACTAGGATCAAAATGGGTTGCTTTTGAATAGTAAACTTGGATCTTTTGGAAATGATAACCACATCATCAGCATGCTCTTGCTAAGTTGTGTTGGGCAGGACAAATAGTATAAATCAGTATATAGGGATTAGCAATGAAACTGAATTTTGTCTGGCACTATAAATACAAAGTTATTATTTCAGCTGTTGTTAATAAAAAAAAAGTTTCTTACTACTAGATTGTTAGATGCTAAATAAAAAATCTGATTTTAGTCTTTTTCTCAATTTATAGAAAGTATTCATCTGAATAGATATTCACAATAATAATTTTACAATAACCTAACTGTACGTGAATCTCTAAGCAATCATGTTCACATCCGATGATGAGCCACTTTAGAAAGAATAGCCATAATTCACAAAGTGGAATGAGTCTTTTAAAACTAAAAACTCAAACTTTGGATTTATTATGGTGGTCATAATTGCTGGGATGGATGTTGTGAGAGTTTTAGTTTGTTTTTTTTATTGGAAGATATACAATACTTTCCGATGCAGTGTTGTTCTGCTGTCAAGCATTATGTTTCCCCAAAGTTCTGTATCATCATCTGTTTTATATTTGTTACTGTAGGAGGAAAGCCTGCCAAACCACAATAGGCCTACGTGATTTCTGTGGTGAATTACAAACTCTGAGTAATTTTATTTCATGGTTTCACAGGCTATAGAACTTCAAGCAACACTTCTGAAAGTGCGCTATGATGGGATTAAGGTTATATCTTAATTTAAAAAATTCTGGACCTTTCTAAATTCAGATGATAGTGTCTGGGGTTGCTCCCTTGCTGCTGCATAATCCTTCGCTCTCAGTTCGTCTGACTCATGTCTCCTACCCAATTTCCACTTCCTTTGTGAGTTAGAAAAAACAATAAAATAGTATTAATGAATAACCTTTTAAAAATGGAGTGTGGATATAGAAGGAATAATATATAATTTCCACTGTATAAAATGAGATTATGTTAATCTGACAAGCAAAACTGTGATCAGCGCTGCTGCTGAAGTAGGGGCTAGACAGTAGCTAAGATGAAGATGTAATTTTTACCATGTATGTTGAGGTGAAGGCAAGTCCTGTTAGGCTTTCCTGAACTGCAGCTAAGAGCTACAAAGTTTAGGAGAGCCAGACTCTCTTGCCCATTTAAAGCTGTTTGGCACATGTGAGAGTTACAGCATACCTGCCTTTGGGAAAAACCTATGAAGTTGCCCTGATGGTTGTGAGGCACCCATCGCTGTGTGTGTGTTCTTCCCACCCATCTCACAAAGAAGTCACTGTTTAAAAAAAGTTCTTAAAATGCAGCGAGGAGTAGCCCTTTTCCCAAGTACTGATAATGTACAGCATTTATATGAATACTAGTTTTAAGGCATAAACAGAAATGGAAATTCACTCTGGCTCAATTAAGCAAAGTTGCCCTGAGTTGTGTGGAATAGGCAGTCACACAGATCCAATGGTCAGAGCTGGGCAGTGGCAGTGGGAGGCTGAGCATCTGCTCCCAGTGCTGCCCTAGCCTGTGAGAAAACAACATCAGGTGTCTTTTCTGTATAAATGGCATTTATGTCTTGTAAAATGTTTCAAGACTCTCTAATGAGAGGTGCCTCAATATTTTTGTTGTTAAGATTACTTTAAGGAGTGACATTTATTTCTAATTGCAACTAATTAATTCTATTATGAAGCAGCTGGGGAGGAATGTTATAATCTTTAATTTATTAATTAATAGATACCTGACTTGATGAGCTGTTTATTTTCAGTTAGAAATTCTTGGAAAATTAAGTAGTTTTTTCTATATTTGATAATAAATCTCTGAGTAAGAAGAATAATTACGTGCCAGATTGATGAGTTTTATTTCTGCATGCAGCAAGCAAAGAAACAAAACAAAAGAGAAGTAGTTCTGTTCTACTTTGTTCTTGTTGAGGGTATAATTTAGAGGAAATCTTTGTCTTTATGTCCTTGTCTACTGCCTTCCCAAAACCTAAACAAATGTGAAGGTGAGCAGACAAACGTCACAACAGGTATTTGGCTCACTGGGAGACTGACTTGACTTGGAAAAGTGAAAATAATTTGGTGGGTTTTGTCCTTCTTTGGATTGGGAGGGATTGGGGGCTGGTGGGCAGCAGACACTGCAGCGTGTCAGAACATTGCCTGTGTCTGTTGCCAGACCTTCCCACCTGGAGTATTAAACACAGGCAAGACAGTGATATAAAAGATTTACAGAATCCATTACTGAAAGCGATAAGCCTCTAAAACTCAGAAACAAAAAACCCAACCCTTTTTACAGAGTGTGGCGGCTCTAGATTCTTCTTCCTGAGGAGGATTTGGGACATGACATAAAGGGTATTATCAGCTGTTTTTCACCTACAGGTCAAGATGGCCTGAACCTCCTGAACCTGATTTCTAAGAGACATGAAGAATCAATGGTTGAAAAATAGAATGCAAAAAGGGCTGTTTATAATGAAATCATCCTTTCTCTGTAGTGCTAGCTTCCCTTGCACCTTGTACAGTCTTCGTGAATTTTTTTAAATCTTAGACCGAATGATTCTGTACGTTTAATAAGGGACTGTAATTTCAACAGGAATAACATTGCATGTCGCCTTAGTGTAGTGCATGTCTATGAAGATATGTGTAAAGTGTAGGCTGTTTGTGGTTTCTGGGTCTGTCCCTCAACAACAGTAGCATAATGTTTCAGCTTCTCCAGCCTGGTCATGCTGTACAGAAGTGTGTGGATGCTATGGAAAGCGCACACTTCAACTGCTGTATGTTATGTGGAGAAGGGAAGGTGGCATGTTAGGCTTCTGTTCCCTGTCTCCTTTCCTCTCTCAATGGGTGTGCTGAAAAGCTGATACTGAGAAGAGTGGCTTTGTTGCAGCCATCACAAGTCATGCTTATTTAGTGAGGAAATTGTTAAATGCTAAAGCTTCTTGTCAGCATGATACCACTGTCCTACTTTCATACCACTGATTTACAAACTGCAGCATATGACAGTCTTCTGTAAAATTCAGCTAACCTTTTGGAATGCTTTGATGTGTGAATTAGTTATGAAGGTTAAACTTTCTGAAACACCCTTGTGGCTTTATGGTAACCATACCCACAAAGTCCCCGTGCCAGTGCATTAATAAGCTCTGTCTTCCTTTGAGTTTTGTGGGGCATTTATCCTCTGGAAAACTCTTAACTTGACTTGAGTTCCAGTGGACCAATCCAAGTCAAACGAAAGGAGAGAATGAGGGTACAGGACTGATTTCCTGCTTTTTAATAGCAGTAGAGTTTTCTGCTGGACTCATATGGATGGCAAAAATGAAGAGATGAGTATGCTGTGCGAGCCATCCAGCCAGCCCTGAATCATCCAGTCCACTGACGAGAAATTCGGAGTTTGAAAGATAATCAGGTGTTGCCTACTCAATATGACTTCTCGGGGAGGTTTGGGGACTTACTGACCTGGCGATTATCAAACCAGAAGACATTTCTTTGTTACAAAAGCAGATAGTGTCTGCTGTGCAAAGTTAGTGGAGATTTTATAGGATTCTTAGTGAAGATTTGAAAATCTCTCTCGCTCATTTATTTGAAATCAAAACTCTGTCATATTTACTCCAAGTAGGGAAAAATATCTTAAATGCCTTAAAAGAAATTTTGCATTAGGGCTAGAGGAGATGACCAGGGGCCTCAAGAAAAGGGCTTTTTTAACTTGTGCCACGCATTTGCTCCTTTGCTATATTTTACTTTAGTCTCAACTCTGCAGCCTGAAGGCTGCAAGCCTGAAATTAAACTCCTAAAATTATAAAAGCTTAAAATAAAGCAAAGGTTAATGGTCACTGGCTTCTTTCCCGCAGGCTGTGCAAGCTTTGATTTCTGGAATGCTAATAGAATAGGAAAGCATAAGGCTATTGCTGTTATATATTGGTCTCCTTAGAGTCAGTGTTACTACTGTCAAGCAAAACAGCACTTCCTCAAAAACAACACACCTGAGCTGACAGTTAACCTGAGAAAGTTAATGCTGCTGTTGAAGACCCTGGAAAGTGCACTGGTTTGCCCATTAACAAACTTAAATAGAATGAAACCAGTGGAAGAGGGATGTGCAGTGATTCTTCACTGATTTGTGTTGCTTCAGTGGCATAAAAAGAATGTAAAGGTATTTGCAAAGGTAATTGGACTGCCCTCAACACCCATTCAGTATGGTTTTGCCAATAAGGGGCCCTTTTGCAGGCTGCACCGTGGAGGTCTACCTGAATTCACCTATTAGAAAGGAAAATACAGCTTAGAGAACAGCTTCTTTTCAGTCATTTTTGGTAGGCTCATTGGATGGCTGAATGTAAAGTAGATGATACCTAATATATAATCTTTCTCTGAAGGATACAGAAGTTCGTCAACTTACTGAAGATTTCTAATACACCTTGGAAAAGATACATAGGCCAACCCAGTCAAGGTATTTGACTAGAGGTCTTCAGGTAGAGGTTTGGATTGGAGGATCATTTTGGAGTACTGTCACACCAGCTGGTCCAACATGTGAAGGAACTGAGTCAGATACAGTCAGAACTGAAATCGAATTGGATGTTTCATTTTCAGGTACCCACATACTTTACCATTATCAACTAAATGAGCCTTGTGATTATCACAACAATTTTTTACAATACATAAACAGAAATAGGAAGGGGCTGTGTTTTCAAGTGTCCACTAGTTTTGCCTGCTTGACTTTGAGACATTTGTTTATTCCAGACTGTTTTCCAAACAGTTTAATGCCTATATGTCTTCAAAGTTAATATTCCTTTGCAAATCCCCTTCTTCTTTCTCTTACTTACATTAGCATGCAGCACCACTGCAGTGTGTTACCCAGTGCTACATAGCAGGTGGATTTCCACTTTCAGTCCTGCTCCATCCTCTGCCTGGCACAGGTCTGCTTTCAGCTTCTGCAGTTCTCCCAGTTACCCTCCCCCTTCAAAGCTGTTAATATGTTCTCCTGAATTCATTCAACAAAACGGAACTTACAGATTTATGCTGGAAATAACATGCGATAGTGGGTTGGTTTTTTTTTTTCCATGTGTTGGGGATGCAGAGAAGTGGAAGAGGAAGTATTAAGTTGTATAAAACAAGCATTAAATTGAATGAAGGCTCAGGTAGGGGGCACAGGCTACAGATACTCAGAAGGGATCACCATGAAAATGAGTGTTTTTTCTGAAACCTTTTAAAAAGGGAAAGACTTCTTGTTCCAGAGCGTAGATTGGAAATCTTTGATTAAATCCTGAAACAGCCCTATTAAATAGATGCAAAGTGTTCTGTGGTACTGAGAAAAAAGGGATCATGAGTTATTCAGCTGCAATTCTAAGAGAGCCTGTTATAACCATGCATTTTAATTAACCAGATCAGCTGAAGAAATATTGTCTATATACTGCAGCATAGCTATCCTCCTTGAAAACTATCCTATCGATAAACAGAGGACTTTTATTTGCAAAAGGCTTTTTAAGTACATTAAAAAAATGCATTTCTGAGAGATTAATTAATAATTAAGCTAGAGTGGAATTAACCTTAGGCAAATCTGCTTACTATTTGGAGTGTAGGGACGTCCTGTCTGTCATACTTTATAGTGCCCCAATAAAGCATTGATACAAAAAATTCATTTGTTTGTAATTATCAGCATACTCTTATGTCAAGGACTATAATTTTGAGATAATGTTTGTTTTTCTCTTGTGTAACAATTTTTGAATATTATGTTAATTTTCACTTAAAGCCAATAGGATAGGTTTCCTGCAGAAGGTACAAATATTCGAAACTGATTTGTTTTATTTTTTTGTTCGTATCTGAGCACAAATCATTTCACTGTATCTCATTTTACTTGTTATTTGATCAATGAGTCTTCTCTACTGGGGGAAGTAATTTAAAACTATTGTGCAAATGTCTCTAACGTTTCTTTGTTGCTGAAAGCTTGGTTGCTGTTGGAGCTGAAGTTGTTTGTAAACAAGGCTTTGCAGGGGCAGAACTTGGTAGACTTGGTAGAAATTCAAGGACATCTGGTGCACTTAATATGTAGCCTTTGGATTCTCTTTTTATTTCTAGGAAATAGATAATCAAAAGAGAAGAGGAGCCCAGACTAGAGGAAAGAAAGGGAGTGGAGTGGGAGAGAGAAATCTGAAAAAAAAAAATTCAAAATAATGATACTTTTCCTTTCTATGAGAAGTGAGCCTGATCTAGGGGAGTCTTGCAATTGGGAAATCCCCATAATAACCATCCTTAAGGTTATAAGGATGCACAGAAAATTCTGCAACCTACAACAAGGATGAAAATTAATGAGTCCTGATGTTGCTAAACTGAAATGAATTTTGCAAGTTTTGGAGAACAGGGGTAAGTTCTTCTGACTCTGATGTCTCCCCCCATCCTGCTGTAGTAGTTCACCCGTAGTTCTGTAAACCTCTTTCCATTGCTCTTCTGAATTAATTCAAATAGAGGAACTATCCATAATCATTATAAAAAATTTATAAGCCCAGGCATGCCGTGCAATCTGCCATTAGTGTTCATATTACTTATTTGAAAAATTAAAATGCTGTACACTTAGCTTAAAATAGCATTTTGACAGTTTCCTCTCCCCTACTTAAGGCCTTGTCATCCATACAGCTTAAAAGACAGTCTCTTCTATTTTGATTCTGAGGCAGAATTTTGGTACTTGCCAGGTGAACTTTGTTATCAATTTTGGATAACCATGCTGCTGGATGGCTCAGGAACAGTTTAGGAATATGGAATACTTTTTGAAATGAGCTGCTGGGACTCTGCAAAAAAATATCAAATAGCTATGGCAAGCTCTGAGCAGAAGTTGTCTTGAAGTTTGAATAAACAGCAGATCACAGCTGATTAGAGTGTCACACTGGCTATTCTGGGAGCCCTCAAGGTTAGGCAAGAAGGTCTTCTCTGTTGGAAATGACTGTCAAGCCCTAAATATGTATACATGCATATTCACAAACAAAAAAGATTATTTTGGTATCTTTTTCTGTTAATATTGGAGCATTGACGTAAAGATGGGACACTTCCTTAAGTACGTGAACTAGGTGGAAGTAATGAGTACTTGTAATAAATTTTCACTACAGAATCTGTACATAGCAGCATTTTCTTTTCATCATGCTATTAATGAATTTGAGCCATTAACAGCTTAGAGTGCTGAATAAGGATTTACATTTAATTGAAGTCTTCTGTTCTTAGCTGACAAAATGTATTTTACACACTTGATGGATGTAATAAGTGTGATGAGGCTTTAAAAGAAATTGTCTTTGAATTTAGAATGTGCCATGTCAGTTTATACATGAAGCCAAAGCATACGTACCAGTAGTTCTGTGGCTTTGGAAAAATGAATTTTGTTATTATTACTATATAGGCATTTTTAATGTAGGATACTGTTAAAGTTCAAATACAGCATGCTTTCAGATTTGAGAATGCAATCTCTTATGTTACGATTTCAAATTATTTTATACTGCTACAAGATATTTCTTACATGTCAGAACTTACCATTATATGCTATGGCTACAGACAAACCTGTATCCTTTGGATAGCAAGGAATTGTGCATAATTGTTTTAAGTTGCTGTGCTTTAGTAACCTTTCATAAAAACAAACCTCCATGAATACTGCTGGACTTTAGTACATGCAAACTAAGGGCAACTGCTTACCACTCACAGTCACTTTTCCCCCTACAATGGTGTTGCCTTCTGCTCAGCCCGACAGGCAATACCTTCTCACTTTTAAATATTTCAGTGTTTGTCCTAAGAAAGGTCACATGCAAAAATTAATAAAAAAGTGAGAGAATGTTGAGACACCATAGCTGTGTACTGTAGGCTTCCTTAAGCTGTAAAATAGACACTGGATGAAGTTCAAGCTCTCAGTGAAAGGAACTTGGTTACTGGCAATTATGTGCAGACTGCCTCGCAAAGTTTATCGCTTCCCCAGTGGCAAACAGTTTATTTTTGACATAGGTATTTTAAAAATAAGAAGCCACTTTATGCAAAATGTGGAAGGCATAAAGATTCACTATACAGGATTCTGATTTAGAATATTAGAAATTTTTCCCCCATATTCTCTGTGATTGTGACTTATTCACAAAGAAAAGTGAAAAATTACTTTTGTGTTGCCAGTGTTACTAGGGATGACTAGAAATATGCTGTCCAGCATCATGTATGTTTGAAGTAAATCTGTTCTTTAATGAAGGACAAGTTACTGGCTAGTAATCGGAGCTTCTGAGCTCATATAATAATACTGCTAGTTTTTGCTGCAGGCTCACATTTTATATCAGTAGCGTAGCCTGGAAACTGTTGTTAAGGATAAATGAAAGGAGGGAAAACTAAACATTTAGTCCCAAAAGTACAGAGACTGTTCGTGATAGGTACAATTAGCCTTAGGAAAAGTTCCCACTGAAGGGTTTCTATCCCTATCTGTTTTGATACTTTGTTGTAAGGTGGATAGTAAGTATATTACACTGTGAGTCACAGGTGTAACATCACATGAAACTAATTTTTGAATTGGAAATTGCTATTATATGGAATGCGTATGTATTCTGGACAGTACAGTGGGATTCAGGAGAAGCTGGCTGGTACGAAGCAATGTAGAGTGAAGCCTGCACTGTTCTGAGGATATGACTCATATTATGGATGGCTGGAAGGCTAACACTGTGAGATGAAAGTCTTATATTACAAGTAATAGTGCACTGCTAACAAAACTCTGATGTGCTGGAATGATTATTTGGTATTCTTTTTTGAAGAGGAGAAGATGATCCCTTTCTCAAACTTTGGCTAAATATTTGTGTATAAGATTACTGTGATTGTTATTAGTAAGGAATGTGGGGAATAAACTTATTTGATTAAAAACCATACTCCAGAATCTGTAGCTGTTTTTTAAACTGAACCATAGGTGATTGTTTTTCTGAGGTCAGTTAGTTTTAACTGTGTGCCAGGAATTAGTGGCAATCCCTTTTGTAGTAGGTAAGAAGGCAGTTTCCCAGTATATACCCTTTTTCAATATGCATCCCACCCAATGTTAATAAGATGCATCTGCCACCATCTGCACATCACTAAGGTACAACTGCTTCTTTTCACTTGCAAGAAAACTTGGCAAAGTCTCTGGCAAGGTAATTTTTTAGACTAGCTTCATGAAGCTGGTCAGAGCACTTTGTACACCTTACAGTCTTGTTCAAATTTCAAATTCTGGGGAGAAGGGGAGAAGAGATAATGTTCTGTCACAAAGGTTAAGTGCTCAACTATTGCAAGAAGTGGGTGGAATCTGGGTGTTTAAATCCGCATTTGCAACTTCGAAAAATCTTTCCTATACTCTATTTTAAAAGAAACGGGATAATCTATAGGTAACTGAAAAATTGGTAACAAAACACTAATTAAGATGAAGTCTCAAGCGTTTTTCTGTTTGACTCCAGTTTGCATTTTGTAAATTGTATTACCTTTTTTTATACTTTTGTCATCTGCAGCTTTTGCACAACTTACCGCATGCCAAATAGATGCTTCTGCATCATGTCTTTAAAAAAAGAAAAGCAAACAAGAAACACTGTGTATGCTAGACTGTACATTATAAAGTCTGTATTTTAGAGTAAGGAATCTGTTTATGACAGTTGTATTTTCAGTGGCTCAGAGATTGTATGACTAATGTATTATTATTGCTTTTTATCTACACTCTAGCAAAACACGTGTTCAGTCTTCACGTTTGCTTCATCTACAGCTACTTTTAATCTTGAGGGCAATGAAGGGAAGAAATACAAAGGCAATTAGGATGCCCAGCTTCCATTGGAGATCTTATTTTGTACCTTTGAACATTTTGTGCATGTTTTCTCCCCTGAGTTACAGCTGAGCCAGGAAGGGATAGTAATCTCATCACATTATTTTGAAGTTGATTTGTGAGTTTTGCAGCCTTTAATGAAGTGGAAAATATAAATGCCTGATTTAAACTCAGAACCATGAGTTCTACAGCACCAATTATTATAGAAACTAGTTAAAGAACTGGTATTCAAACATTGAGTAAGTTGTTTTTGACCATAAAGGGCACATGCAAGACCCAGCAACACAACCCATGATTTGTCCTGAAGTGCAAAATAAATGCCAGGAGAATATACTCAGCTGAAGTAATGTATGTGTTACCACTTAGCAGTATCGTATCATTCCTACAAATGCTGAAAATAGTCATACAAGAAACAACAAAACAGTAAGATGAAATGTATTTTGATTATTTCCATATCGGCTCGATCCCACAGCTTCATAAAGAGGTATCTTACATTATAAGAAGGTATTTTCTCCCTCTCATTAAGTTAGGTGTGAAATAAAAGTTAGAGACATTTCTTATTTTATGTTTAAGGATGCCCAGAACCAGGCAATAGCAATTTTTAAAGAATAGATGCTTAAAATACTTTTAAGAAATGCACAAACATTTATTTAACATTCCAGTTGTGCTTTAGAATGTGATTTTATTTCTTTTAAAACCAGTTGTTTAACTTCCGGAAAAGCTGAGTGATCCTCCCTGACTTTTTACTAGCACTGTGAGCCATATGCAGTCCTTTCCCTGAGTCTTTTCTGTTTCCCATCTCTCAGTATAATTATGCACATGAACAGAAGTGCCCATAAAAATGCGAAGTTTTCATATGGTTAGTATATCACACTATGGGATATAGTGCAGGTATAATACATGACAAGTATAGGAGGTACTGCTGGATTTCAAATGAGAATAACTAATAAAGGCTGACTTCATGATGACAGCTTCTGCAGGCTGCTCCCAATATCAAGGTGTTTAGGTTGTTTTTTTTTTTTTCTTTCAGCATTAAGCAATTAGGTTCCTGAGAGACCTAGCTAGTTAAATGTTTTATTAGTTTGAAGAAGGAAAGGATTTGCACACAGAACTGGGCAGATGATTTTCTCAATGGTGTAGTGAAGCAATAAACCTTGTAATGCATCTATGTCCTTGTTTGGAGTGTAAGTAGATGAGTAATTAGGATGTTTTATTTTCATATGTCCTTATGAATAGAGTCGGGCTGTGCTGCCACAAAACACTGAAAATTTGCAAGGTTGAACTGTAATTATGAAGTCCTACATGATCTCAGCGCTACTGCTAATGTTGAAGTAATAGAAGTTTAACATTCAGTCAAGAGTGTAAGCTGTGACACATAGTCAATGTATTAGTCACAGAGAAACATTGTAAGTGAATGGTTTTAGGGGTTAAGAAGACAAATTTGAGGGCTCTTTGGAGAACTCTTTTTCAAGATTATACCTCCAGTCATGCAGTGTCTTCTTGGCAAGTGAAAGAGATTGTGAGAAACAGTAAGAATCTGTAAGTAGACAATGAAATATTTTGTTTTGTTAAAGAGTTTGGTTGATTTCAGTAACAAAGAATCTTAAACTTATGATTTTTCACAGGAATATAAAATATTTCCTGTAAGAACTTCAGTAAGTTTCATTAAGCTGTTCAGAAAGAGAAAGTTAATAAGTAGGGATTAACTGCCCTTTTGTCCCTTCTCAGTAAACAATGCTCATTCTTACATTATAATGCTAATGCTATGGTCATGATAGTCTAACAATATGAGCAAGACAAGAATGGTAGAGAGGTGTGATTTCTCTGATGGGTTGGTCAAATAAAAGAATACTGCCTACTACTTGCAAATCTTTTTTTATTATTGCTTTTATGATGTTTGTGCTTGTTCTAAATGAGATTTGCAGTTTCTCTAGTAGGTAAAATGTTGGCCATAAACTCACAGCTGGCCATCCCAGAGTGTCTTGAATAAACTCCTTTTCATTACTTTACGACCTCCTTGGTGATCTGTTCATAGCTGTTGAACACAGTCACTTTTTACTTTTGTGCCCTACTGTGTGCCATTCACCATTATACCCAGAAATAGTTTGGCTATAACCCTGAGGATCACATCAAATTCCTATGCTGTACTAGTGTGATAACACCCATTCTAGAAAGCCTAGCTAGGCTACATATCATGAACTGATAGGTGACCTCCAAACTCACATAAGTACATAAAAAGTTAGAAAATTTAGAAATATGACTGTATTTTGTTCCACATGCAGTGAGTTCTTGTGCATCTTCTTAAGGGTAATGAAATCTGCCTGTTATCAACAGAGCTATAATCCTGATTTCATTGGCTTACATCATTCACTGTGGTTTAAAATTACTGCCGGTAACATTGGCATAGAGTTACTTGGAGGCCTAAAGTAGTTGCTGCAAAACATACCAGCAAGCAACCTCTGCCCAAGCAAATATGCTGCATATTCATATGTCACTGGTGAATTTCCCATTGTTTGGCTTTATTATTGCTTGTGCATTTGACCTTTCATCATTTGCTTCTTGTCTCTTCTGTACATTGTATGTTTTTGAAACGAAGCTGTTCCTTTAACTTGTTCCCAGGTGGTGAGTGCCCTTCCTTTTGATGTCTAATAATATCTTTCTCATTCTTGTAAAAATAAACTCAAAACATTTATTTTTTTAAAAAATCATTTGCTGTTAGGAAGTTGAATGAGTTGTTTGTAGTCTGAATTTATTTTTATAGTATCTTAAAAAGTCACTTAGTGGTGTTTTATAGGTATTAAGTTCTAAATCAGTGGCCACAAATTTGTTACAGCTCCTGTCCTTGTTTACTTGTTGTACACTTGCCTTTTACTGAGAGTAGTGACTTACACAGTGGATAGACCTTTTCTTGCTAGCATTCATCTACTCTTATTTTCTCCACTCATTCCCTACATTCAGTTTATGACTTCTATACACAGCGATGAAGTTAAATTACAGTCGAATACTTAGTATGGTGAAAGGACTTGATGCTGCTAGTGTGTGATGCAGGAGAATACAAAGTAAAAAGGCAAACACATCTGTATGTGAATCGATATAGACAATAGATACCTGTGATTAAGCTAACTACCCGCTGGATGTCACTATTGTTCCACAGAAATGCATCTAAGAGGACATTTATCTAGAGTTGAGTGGCTGACAGCAAAGACCATTAGCTTGCAGCAAACTGAAAATTTCTAATTGTGTTTGCAGGAATATTGTACAGTTATGTTCATTTTGCAATTGAAATTTTACGTCAAGGTTCACTATTTCATAATAATGAAAAAAAGAGCATTGCCAAACCTTTAGCTGTGATGACTGTTTAAGTGCAGATAGTGAGTAATGAAAACCTACCAGCCAGTAGAGAAGCTTGCATTCATTATACTCAAGCCACTTATTCTCATTATTATTCTCTTACTCTGCAATTGCTGGAGGTAATCTCAACACAGTGAATGAACATTACCAGTCTCCTTAAATTTGCTTAGTACATTAGTTATTTTCTTTTTTCAAAGATGTGCATTCTGTGAGGTTTATTATTCTGAAATAGCACTTGAATATTCCCCGAGCTCAGTCGTTTAGTTGGGAGGCCAAGTAGTCCACTGGCTAGCAGGACGTCTTGATATGAGGAGTCTGGATTGTATTCCCAGTACTCAACTGGTGTGTGATCTCGAGCAAATTACCTCAAATCTGTCGTGTTTATTTGCCATCTTCTGTCTGTCTTCTCAACATCCCTTGTAAACATTTAATGTAAGAAATTGTTGGAAGGTGCTTGTACAGTGGCTAGCAGAGGAAGTCCTGACATCTTTTAACATTTTTGGGGTGCTACAATGAAATGAACCAGTCTTGTTTGGTGATTCCACCAAACAATTCCACCATTTGTCTCAACATTGTTTAAATAAACGTAGACTGCAAAAAAGACTGCAAAACCAATGAAAATGAAAACAGGCATGGAAGAGTACTGCACTTTGTGGCTTGAAAAGCCCTGGTCTTTGAGTGGTAGCTCCAGAACACCGTATGTGACTCTTCAGAAGGAATTGATTAAAACCCTTCCCAAACCACAACAAAACAAAACCCAGACACCTGCAAAATGCATTGTTGCTCTCCTACACTTGGAATATGTAGGCAGCATCAGATCCGTTAAGGGATAGCCAGGTCATGAGAGGCACTCAATCACATCTCCTTCCTCAAGTTGGTACCTGAAATACTTGTATGAAGGCTTAGGGGTTTGTAAGAGCCATCACAGCTGTTGTGCATCCTCTGAGGATTCCTCAACATCACTCCAGCAAGGTTTTAACAGTCTTGTGAGAGACTGGCACCAGAATATCCAAAACCCAAGACAAAGTGGGATCAGAATTCTAGATACTTGCTGCCCAAACTGGAGAGAAGCAAAGGGAGAAATTTCTTCCCTGAAATCTTTGAGACTTTAACACTTCATTTGTATTCAGGAAATGGGCAGCCTTTCATAGGGACTGAAAGTTGCTCAGCTACGACCATGCAGTTTCCTACGAGATGATTATAATTTGTGACTCTGGTGGCCAAGCCACCCAAAACAATTCACTTCTATAGTGTTTAGTTTGACAGTGGTGAGACTTAAGTTTAGCTTAGTTTGTGTAGTCTTTGCACAGATGAAAGCCTGGGTTTTGTAATGTTTTTTAACATGCTGTGCCGCTGGTTTAAAATGTTTTCTAAGCCATAGCCACTAGAGTGGGATTTAACAACTCAGCTCGTAGGCCTCAGGCTGTGCAAGAAGGTTGAAAGAGTTACACTGGGCATCTTATTTTGAGTAATCAGACAGTGGTTTCATTATCAATGACTATAGCAGCAATTACACATTCATCTGTGTTTGGTGTGTGTTTGGAAATTCATGAAAAGTGAATCTGTAGTTTTTCAGGCAATGAATTAATTAGTTGATCTGAGCATGTCTGTGCTTGAATATAAACATGCTGGATTTTCATTATTGTTTTTTTATCTATCTATGATTAATGACATACTGGCCTTATTTTCTTTTTCACGCCCATAATTAAATATTTTTCAAAGGCAACTAGTGATAATTTTACAGGTGTTGCTTTCTGTAGAAGGTTATGGCTTGGTTCTTTCTGAGTATTGTTATGGTTAGAGCAAGACATTAAAGAAACATAAAAGGAAGTATATAAAGTCAAATTCAGTTATATACAACTCATTCACAATCACAGTCCATTAAGAAGTTTTAGAAGATATATTGAATATTTTCAAATAGCAAAAATTCTAAATTAATAGTATGAAATAATTTTCTGATTGAAGTTAGCCCTCCCAAACCTAAATAAGCAAAATTGTCTTTTATTTATATATCTATACATATACATACACACACACACACGTGTGTGTGTATGTATATATGAGCCATATGTATGTTTTGGGCCAGATCTTTCTTGTTTTGGCTGTCACCACTGCAGACATTGAAGTCTGTAGAAGTACAGAGATGGTTCTTAACACAAAGTTGACAGGAAACTGTAATCCTTCAGTACAGAGCTACCCAAGACGTGTGAATCCCGTAATAGCTAAGATAATTCAATGTGTATTGACATTCTAATAGCAACTTTCAAGGTACAACTCAGGTTAAAAATCGCAGTCTGCTTAGTGCTGCTAAAGCATCTCAAGCACTTGCATTATTAATTGTGTGGGATCCCCTTTGTACCCAGTAAAACAGGCTCTCAGTGTTGCAGGGTTCAGTATAGTCTCAAGCTTCTACTCTCGGCTATTTTCTCACTAGAGTCCTTGAAAATAAGAATGGTTTCATTATATGAAAAAAACAAAGCAAAACAAAACCCCTTCAAGTGTATTAGTTCTTTTTAAGAGATGCTTTCTAGCTTTGTATTCATTGTATCTAGTGTATTTCAAGGTGATTGGCTGTGATTCGTTTTTTTCCAGTAGAAATTCAGGAGAACATTCTGCTAAGGTTTTGCTTTTTCTAATCTGCTGCAGTGAAACTGCCCTGTAGAAACATTCCCTCCCAAGTGATTGAAGACGTGCAGTTTACTAAGCCAAATCAAGTTATAAAACAGAGATAATTAAATTACTGACTTGCTTATTATAGGTGCTGCTGTATTCTTTCAAGAATGAACTGCCACCCCCCCCACCCCCCCCTTCCTGTGAATCAAATTAGGAGGTATGATTTATTTGGAAATATGGGGGATGTCATATTCTTGTGCAACCAACAAAAATACATGACTTTGGGAGAAGGAGGGCAGGGAGTAGCTGGGTTACAAATCTCTGTTTTGTCCAGAACAACTGATGAATGACTGCACATTAAAAATGAATATCTGTGAATTCTTGTAATGTCATTAGGCTTTTGCTAAGAGAGAAAAATAATTTGTCACTGATTTCTTTAAGGATTTTTGGATGCACTCTTCCCAGGTCAGTGAGTAACCAATTTTCTCTGAAAGCTCTTTGCAGTTGTAGTATTTCTAAAATGTACACTGTTTGGCTTTGTAAGTAATGAAGCTTTATTTAGTTATTAGAGGGACAGTGTGCAAAACACATCACAAAACCCTAACAAGCTCAGCCCAGCAAATAAAAAGAAATAGAAGAAAATGACAGATGTAATGGTTTCCTCAGCTACATTAATGTCTTTGACAGTCTTGAAAAGAGAATTTCTAATGAGGACTGAAACAAATGTGTACAGGAAGTGGTCTTGCTTTTGCTGCTGCACATTTGAGTTCCTCTAATTGCATCAATAAGGAATTTCTGCTTCTCATTTAATGAATGCCTTTTGACTACTTTCTGAAAGGCAACTGGATGTAAGGGATAAACACTGGCACCTTTTGTACGAAGTCACATAAACAGGTTTCAATTAATAGTTATCAATCAGCCCTAGAAACACTGTATTATAATGCAGTACAGTAAATCCCACTGTACATTTTTATTCTTCAATTTTAATTAAGTCTAGGTTTCCCTCTGCTTTGCTTTTGGTGTGATACCTCATGTCCTAAGACAGTGCTTTAACTCCTCACTGGCTTTTTATTATATCTTGTGCTGGGCAGAAATCAGGCATTCTTTCAGAGCTGTTCCTGCACCATCTCTCTCCTCAGACAGAATTCATATGATGCTACAGTACCTGGGTCTTTAGTTTGTTCTTGGTTCAAAAAGTGAGTTTCGGAGCAAGGGCTGGGGTTAGGTTGGGGGGGGCGGGGAGGAGGAGGGGCAGAGGGAACCTGAGTTTGATTTTGATTTTTTTTTTTTTTCATTGTTGTCATTTTTCTCCCTAAACAGAGGCACAGTCGCTGCAGGTGCAGTGGATTACTTATGAAAGAAGTTTTCTATTTAAAAACAAGAGAGACTTTAATGAAATCAGTAGAATGTTTGTACAATAGGTATTGTATTAAACCAGAGCTCAGGCTTCACATTGATTGCGGTATTTAAATTTCAATGAGTTGATTATGTATGAGAGTAAAATGACCAGTATTATGAGTGTACAAAAAAGTGACATGGAAGAGCTGTGCCAGAAAAGTGAGAAAAACGTTCCCTTTATAGTCCCTAGAGTTCAATAAAGCACCACTATTTCCCAGCTTTTAAAAGCTCTTTTATCACAATGGTTCATACCTCACATTCCCTGGAGCCTGATTTGTTATACGTGCAGGGTCCTGTTCCATTCAGCAGCATCTCACTGGTTTCAGTGTTGGTAGGTTTGTAATCTACGTAAAATTCCTGTGTGCTTGGAGTCATTTGCTTCAGTGACTGTCTTTTCTTTTTCCTGTGCCTTCGCATGAGAGAGCGCTGCTGCAGCTGCTTCATACTGGCTGGGTAACGCTTCCATGACACATAGATTACCAGCAGGATCACAAGCACAGACAAGAAAAGGGCCACGCTGCCTGCTATGATTTTATGGAAGGAGATGTGTTCTGTGTCGTGCTCAGGTTCGGAGCTCGATTCAGTGGCTCCAATAGTTGGGGGCAGAGGGGGCTTGCTGTCATGTTTAGGCCTGATGAGTTTTGGTTTAAACGTTGGCTTTGGGAGAGCTCGTGCTAATTCAAACCTTTCCGTGGTACTTTTGCCACAGATGCTGTAGTTTTTCACTGCATCAATAACGTTCACCCCTTGCAGCTCTTTGGGGCTTGCACAAATAATTGTATTTTCCCTCAGCCCTTTAAAACTTTTAAGCCAGTTTACCAGAGAGCAAATGTTTCTGCTGCATTCCCATATATTCCCAGCAAGGCTGATGTCATTGAGGGATATCCAAGAATCCAAAATTTCTTGACCAATAAATGTGAGCTTGTTTGAATCCAGGTTGAGGCGCTGTAAATTGGGCACACACTGAAAAACACTAGGTCCACTGAAAGCTTCTATTTCATTGCCAGATAAATCAAGTCTTTGTAATGAGCTCCAAGTCCAGGACATAGTTTGTCCTATCACACTGATTTTATTCCACTGTAAATAAAGGTTTTGAAGGCTGACTAGCCTTGGAAAAAGTGCCAGGTTGAGCTTAGAAAATTGATTGTGCTCCAGATGAAGCTCTTTCAGTCTGATCATGCCTGCAAAGACATTCCTTGCTAAACTTCGGATGCGATTATAACCCAGGTCCAACAGTTCAAGGTTCCTACAATCTTGAAATATTCGAACAGGGATGGTTCTTAGGGAATTGGACCGCAAATGTAAACTCAGCAGCTTCCTTAAGCCCCTGAACTGTTCAGATCCCAGAGACTGCAGCTGATTGTATGACAGATCCAAATTCCGGAGATTTGTCACAGGTCTGAAGGTATTATTAAGAAAATAGGAGATTCTGTTGGAACTCAAGATCAACTCTTTTAGTCTGCGTATTCCATTGAAAGCATTTTCGTCAATATTGCTGATGTGGTTATGGTCTAAATAGAGCCAGGTGAGTTGATTAAGACCTTTAAATTGATTGTATTTTAGTTTTTGGAGGCTGTTATATCGAAGGGACAAACCTAAACAACCAGCAGATATACTTGAGGGAATCTCCTGCAATTTCTGAGATTCACAATATACCATTTTGCCTTCACACCTACAGCCCTTAGGGCATCCTCGTTCAGCAGAAGAAAGCATTGTCAGTAATACAGTAGGGGCTATTACCAGAGCTACAGCTGATCCGCTCAGTAGCCTAATTACATTGAAACCTGGAAATAAAAACAACTTAGAAAAGTTATCCCCCCACACATCAGTCATTTCTTTCAATCATGCTAAAATCTTTTATCTCAACAATCATTTAAAAATCCCTATCTCGACTCAACTACTTTTCACATTGTTTTCTTTACTCAGATTTTTTTAAAGAATGCCTTTATATAAATACTGAAAAAACAGTTGGGTAAAAGGTGTAATCCCTAAGCAATTTAACTGTAATAACAAATCACATCAAGGTAAGTCTATGGAGTAATTAAAGCACAGGCTATGCAGTGGCTATGAACTATACATTAAAAAAATAACATGAAAAACATACCCATCCTTTGTGTTGTTCAAAGGTCGTCCTTAGGTCTTTTGTTTTTTGCTTAGTGTGCCACAAGCATGGCAGCCCCTGTCAGCTGCACTGTAGTGAGTCAGGGCTCGCTGACACCCAGGAAGAAAAATTGGACCCCTTGGGAGATGGACCGGTTTTGGAACATTATTCTTTGCCAGCCATGCAGAACACTCCAAGAATAAATCAATCCCAACGCAGCAAAATGTCAAATTCTTCCTAGGTAATAGGATCTTCATGGATATTACGTTTTTGCATCTTTATAGTTAGGAACCTGGCTTTTAAAATTTTTCTTTATAGGAAAGCACGTTGGATTCCTCCAAGCACCATTTAGCTATCTGAATTCACACATCTGTATTCCATAGCACAGCAGTTCCCTTACTTAGTACCCGATCCGGCTAGGAAGCTGCTTTGTAGCATAGAAGGTAGAATAAGCCCGTACAATGAACAAGCTCTGCTCACTTCTGCATACTGTCATTCTGAAAGCTCCGTCCGACTGTTGCTTTGGTTTCGGCGAATGCAGGCTTATGTAAAGCTGCCCCCAGTGGTGAAGAGTATTATGGGCATGTGCAGAAATGTCTTCCTTTTATCTTGCAAATGAGTAAGCTCTGCTGGGAAAAGAGTGATTATTCTGAGTGACTAATAGAAGCGGAATGGTCAGCTTCGATGTAAACTAGTGAGGTGTGTTGAAATATCCAAATCCTCTTAGTCTCTTTTGCTGTTTGTGAAAGCTGGTTTATATCCTCAAACTTAATAGCTCAGCATGAGCTGCCGAGACTTTTGTCTGAAGGGCTAACATGACATTTGTAGGACATAGATACAAATTTTCTGTCCTCGGGGTTTTTTTTTTTTTTCTTACTGCATTAGATGTGTTCATGTGACTTTTTTGCAATAACTCACTGTTTTTTAGTGAAGTATCAGCCCCTTCAGTGTGTCTCTTGTCAAGCATTTCAGTGGGGACACTATATTTTATAACATGAAAAATGTTTTGGAGCTGACATTTTGCCTTTTTGCTTTTTTCTTCCCTGTTAAAAGGCACAGTGCCAGGAGGTTAGAAGAGAGTATTGTGCTCATTTATTTCCCAACTTGCTGTCACTTCGTTCCACAACACTAACGCTTCAAACATAGGCTTCCATAACCCTTACAATACAGGGACTAAGCAGCTCGGTGTAGTACCTTAATCAGGGGAATTGTTTTTACTGTAACTTATGACATAGGCAGGATTTTACGTGAAGGTACAATATGCAGAGTCTTTTCAGGTGTGTGACTCTGGGCAGTCTTTATATATCACATAAAGAGGCTTTTTCTCTTTCCTTACTCTTCCCTTCTGTCCTGTATGCTGTAGAGAAAGGACATATCCTCTTATCTGGGCAGAGCAAAGGTAAGATGGCATTACAGCAAATGCAGCACGCTGGCAGTCTTCCTTCACCGAGAAATACATGATCAGAGATGATGGTGGAGAAGTGTAAAATCATGGCTCTTTGTCGTGCAAGAATGGGCTAGAACCTGAAGAGAAGTGTGCTGCTCGTTAAAAGAGGAGTACAGATTATAGTCCCTCAAATGCAACAAGACAGCTCTGAGAACTGCTTTTCCTTTCTGAGGCAGAATTCCTACCCCTTTGAATAATGTCCTTTGACTTTCCCCTTATTATTCACTGCTGTGAGCATAGAAAAACTTGAAATGAGGTGAAACCTGAAATTTTCCATGCATTAAAATGCCAACATTGCCTAGTACTTAGTCTGTGAATGACTTTAGGCTTAGAGTAATCCCACTAGTATTAACGCACCTATCTATAGTGCCTAAATTAGGAGCACCGTCGCCCCTGGCTACCAACTATGAACATCTTTCATGTCGGGAGTCAGAAATACATACCTGCATCAAGGCACATCCTGTGAAAATTCTCCCCTTTGGGTCAGATTTGTGGTGAGGGAAAGGGTTAATTCCTCCATTAATCTCTGTCACTGTCACCATCTCCCATTCTCTACTACAGCTTGTTTCTGGCTCTTAAATCTGATCTGTAGGGTTGAGGAGCCAGCGACAAACTGCAGACTGCACTGGGAAGTGTGATAGTTTGGGGAGCTGTTCTGCTGACAGGAGCATCACGTGCCAGTCCTGGTGTGCCTGTTACAGGTTTTCCATCACAGCCTTGGGGGCTCTCTGTACTTGATGGAGCAGGATTGGCAGCTTCAGAAGAGAATTCGGACCTTTGGTAAGCCAATTTGCCTCTTGGAATTGCCGCTCTTCCTCTGTTGACAGTAAAGGATGCCTGTGACAGGTAAACTCTTTATTGAAATGGCTGTTAGGTTCTGAAACTTAGATGGCATGAAATTATGTGTAAATCTTCACCCGGTTCAAACACAGCATATAAAGCTTCAGTCAATGTACAGATTCCTTCTCCTGAAGAGTTGGTGCTACTTGGTATACCAGCTCAGTCTGAGCCTTCTCCCCAAACTTTGCCTGTTCTCTGGCTTTTCTTCGTTTGTCTTCTGTCCCTGCTCCATCTTCATTGTGGAGTTAACAAGTAACTTCTCTGCCACCATGAGTCAGCAGAGCTTCAGTAGCTTTTCCAGGGTTTTAATAATTGCCAATATACTGGACAAATAAGAGGGAACAGCCACTCTTTTACCATGAGTTATTTTCATTTTTCTGAAAGGGGTAAGACATCAAGAGATGAACAGAGAGAGTATCAAATCTATGTTAATGGATTGCCAAATTCAATTTTCTTTACTGAGATCCTTTTTGAATTACACAAGCAGGAAAAGTGCCAGTGTCTGATAAACAGTTTCTTAAAATTACATTTCTGTATCTTCATACAGCTGAATGGGTTCTTTTCAAATTGTGGAAATAAAGGTGCTCCCAGTATGAAACATTTCATACAAAATTTCAGACCAGTCTGGCCATATTATAAACTATGAAAAATAGAGAATTAAGTTAAAGCTGCATTTTAGATTAGAAGATTCCTTTTGTAAGTGGTTTAACCTTTGCCTTATATCAACTACACCCTATATATCTGTGCAACCCCATTGCATTACCATTTAACTCATGTAACCAGGAAAAAAGAACTCAAGGCCAAACTGGTTAAATTATCTCATGGATAAGCTAGTTTTCATTAGAACTAATACTACAAAACCTGAGTGCCTAAAATCCAAGAGTTTGTTGAAAGTTTGGTGGGAATTAAACTTGTACTCCACGTGAGTTTGTGTGTATTCATCCTGCAGGAATTGTTGCTGTAGTCACAGGGCATTTTAAGTTCACCTCTGCGCCATTGCTAGGCAGCCCTGCCTCCTGTCCTGGAACAGCAGTTCCCCCTCAGGAACAGGAGGTAAACACTGCAAGTAAGAGAAGTCTCAGTGCCTTCACACTGACTGAACATTAGTGCTCAGAAACAATGTTACTCCTCTTCTGCCTATGAAGACAGCATTTTATGCAATTCTGCAAAGACAGATACTCTTGAGAGAAATATTTCATTTAGTTGTGTACTCTCGCACACGGTCTGTGCTTTGGGATTTCAGGCTTAGACATAAATTGAGATGCCACAGAACCTGAGAAGCTTATTAGTTTTGAATTGTATATCTCCATGATCACTCTGATTTGTTTTTCTGGGCTTTTTCTGAGGGGGGAAACAACATATCTCAGAAAATACGTTGACAAATGTGTTGCTAAACATTCATACAGATGAAAAGCAATATGTTGGGCGGAGCCTGTGATGAACACATTGTTTTCTTCATCAGCACGACAGGCAAATTAAATTCAAAGTTGTTTGGAAATGATGGACTATCCCAGGGTAGTGATGCCTAGATTTTTCTCTTGGTACTAAACTTTCAATAGGTTTTCTGCCTGGAAATTGTTCTAGATAGGTTTCGCTACTATCTGATTTTGCAGTAATTTGCTTTAATTTAATTTCATGTTTGGTTTTGGTTTTGCTTATGTAGTTGAATTCCAGCGTATTATCTTTTTCCGTTCATTCTGGCTGTGGTCTGTGTACCTAGCTACAACTTCCCTATGGAAAGCTTAACATGAACTTCAGCCAGAATAGTAAAGGGTGAATCGAAAGATGACATTCACTGTGAAAGCCTGTTCCTCCACAGAGCTGGTTTGGAACTGAAACATATTTGCAGAGGAAAGGGGAAACAGCAAATCTTGCATTTTTCAGGGCTATGAGAAAGCATCTATAATAACCAGGTATGTCTGTTTGCTAAGTACATTTGAAAAGGAGGGAAGACAGAATTACCAGGCTACAGTAAAATGGGGATGAGTGGTACAGGGAAGAGATATATACTTCCCAAAGCATAAGGAACCAGCAGTTAGTAGGTGCTAGTGGGATTCCATGTAAATCAGCAGTCAAAAGCCTTCCCCTGTTCTGTCACTTGCTTCTCATCAGCATTCCTCAGGACGTTTCATGCTTACCCTTTAAAATGCAGTTCTTGTTTAATGACATTGTTACAAAAAAAGAAATAATTTCCATTACTCCCACAAGAAATCCATTCAGAAAAGCACTATGATCCTTTCTAGACACAGTGCATTATGTTCTTAATGCACAAACTTCAGAATTTAGACTTCTGGATACAGCATTTTTATGTTCACAGATAGAGCTCCTGGGTCTAGGAGTGCCTTTATGTGTGTAACCACGTGTCCCTTTGGGGAACCGTAGTTAACAAGTGCTGCACTGTGTTCTTTTTGGGTTTATGAAGTGACAATGTATGTCTTTCCCTTGACTTATTTCACTATAAAGAAACTAGGAGTCAGCTGGGTTAGCAATAGTAGCTTGTTTTAAATGGTACTGTACTGTGCTATCACTGTATCATTGAGTAGATAAGTCTAATAAAATGTGTTTGCAATTTTTGAGCCAGTGATTAAATGAACCTGCTGCTCCATGAGGATCAGATTAGAGCTGGGGGAGTATAACTCCCAGTGTAAATATCAGAGCGTGGGAAGGCAGAGGGAAACTCAGGATGCAGGATTTGCCAAAGGCAGACATAAAGGAAGGGAAGTGTGGGAAAGCCAGGTTCAATGAACCTGCAGGCCAGGGAAGTCGAGGCAACCAAAAATGCTCTGAAGAAACAGGGAAAGAGGACTGAGAGTAAGGAGGGTCTTATCCCAGCAGTTTGTCAGTACAAACTTAAAGAACCATGGTGGTAAGTGGTAGATGGGGGAGGTGGGTAACTGCAAATATCCCCTTGCTCTCCTGCTGGGAGCAATTAGCTTTGCAAGGCCTCCCCTGGCCTCTGTCAGAGTGAAAGGATCCCATCTTACAAATTCTGTGATAAGCTGAAGGAACATCTGAAGCCGAATAGGGGCCATGCCCCCTTTTCTAGGAGTCAGTAAGCTCTGTAACATCCGATTCCTTGTAGAGGACATCAGGGACACATCTGTCAGTTTGTGTATACCCGGAGGATCTCCTCAGTGCCGTGGTTCACAGGGCAGCACAGGCTATCGCTTTCCTCATGCACAGTTACACACTTGGATAATGAAGCTTTTCCAGCTGTACAGTTTTGTCTAAAACTGTGCATTGTGGATAGGTCACAGGGGCCTCTAAGCTGTCCCAGGGTAGATAATGCTGCATACAAGCCTACAACCTTTGTTTGTGGCATCTAGTGGCTAGATTTTCTGGATCCTGTCATAACTCCTGTATCCTTAATGAGGCATTGGACATTCAACTGTTCCCCGGTTGACTTCTTGTCCTATGATTTTGAAGCCGTTTGAAGGCAAGCAGCCTGTTCTTCAGTCTCATCCTCTGGAGACACAACTACATGAGATGCAAAGCTATCATTTTACTTACTCTCTGAAATTGATAGGTGCCACTTCTGTTTCAGTGAATTTAGTGTTGATTCATTCAGGCTTGTCCTCCAGCATCTTGGTGAAAGGGGAATAGGAGTAGAAGCAGTAGAAGGCAAATGATCATCACTTGAAAGAAAAGAAATTAATTACATGTTACACATAGTGCTAGCTTCAACCTGCAGAGCATGAATGGTACATGCCATAAGTGTCCTGGAGATGTGCAGGTGCAAAATAAAAGGCAGTCATAGTGGCCTTGGCTTGTGATTCTGTCTGTAGTCTCTGTGAAGAGGCCAGAGAGATTAGGTTAGAATACACCCAGGCTTGTTGCAAATGCTTCCCACTCTTTTATGGGCCAGGATGCCATTGCTGGAAGAGTGCCTACTGTCTTATCATCCGGGCAGCACGTATAGGGTTTATGTAGCCTAAAGTATTCAGAGACTCCTAGGTGTCACCATGAAGCGTGCTTGCCTACAAAGTATGATTTCTGCTCCTAGGGGTATCTGACTTCTACCTTGCTATAACAATTCTGTGTATGCATCAGTGGCAGACTATGATAGATAGCAAAGGTAAGGAACTTACTTCCTGGGGAGCCAGATCAACATGGAGATCTTCTAGAGAAGTTTTGTTCATGGGGAACTCTGTAATGGCTGGGACATCAGGCTGGAGGCGTTGCTTAACTGAATTCAAGCAGAGTTGCAGCCTGGTTCCAGCAATGTGACATCCCTGGAGCAGCTCCGTGCTGCCATGTGAAGAATCAGATGGGATGGGGGGCAGCTGATTTTAGAACATATACCTGTGTGGCCCTTGAGGCAGCTCCAAACTCTCATTGGCTGAAAAACACATGACTTGCCAATGATGATCATGGTTGATGAGCAGCAAAAGGGAGGAGCGTAGGTCTTTCGTGTCTCGGTAAGACTGAGGAGAAAACCATGGGGCCATTCAGGATATTGGAATGTCTGCCTCTGTCTGATAGTCTACCCAGAACTAGTGTGATGAGTACTTTAACTATGGGTTGGTGGAGCATATGCATGCACATACTTTTTCTTTTTTGGAGAATGAATTCTGGAGGCATCCTCCAATGAAGTTTTCCTTTAAATGGATATGTTTCAATAGAATATTTATACAAGTAAATGTTTTCTGACAGAAAGACACTTTTTTGGAGGAAAAGAAATAATCCTGACAGTGTCCAGTTCTGGCCAGAGGGAAAGGAGGGAGCTCTGAGCATGTCCCGTCTTATTAGTAAGAACTGTAACATTTGACTAAGGACTGATGAGGTGGTGGTAGTGTCAGTAATATGGCCATTTTGACACTGTTTTATTTTCTTCCAAACCCTAGACCTTTTCTGTCTTCAATGTTGATGTGTAGTTAAAAACCTCAGGGCTAGCCTTTTCTCCTCAGGTGTTCCCTCTGCCTTCATGCCTTTGCCTATAGCTTCTCCTTAACTCCTACCCTATGTGTACTTCTCTAAGGAATTAATGTTTGTCAGTTGCTCAGCATAGTGCATATATATACAATGGATGTTCACACATGTTCTTAGGAATTTCAGACGTGTTCCCTATTACGCATTTAACTAGTTGCTCCTTGGCTCTCTAAATGAAACTGCCTTGGTATCTCACTATATGCTGAAGCTGTAGAGTTAGTTATTCTGTCAGGTCAATGTGGGAATATCTGTTGGCTGCTGTGGCTCCTTGATTGCTGGAGGGAGGCAGCTGACAAGAACTTTCATTATAGGAAAACCATGACGTCCACATCATATCGAAAGCCATTAAAAAAATGTTATAACTTGCTTTCCAAACTTCAGCTTTTACCCTGATTTTCTTTGGGTCTCAGTATCTCCACTTAGGAGAGAGGGATAGTGACATTTAATTATCCTCTAAGTTGATCAGCATAATAGATGACTTGCTTCACTTTTTGTCTGACACTAGTTATTTTCAAACATATGTCTCTTCCATCAGTTAAGCCATCTATAATGCTGTTCCTTTTTGGACTTCCAACACAAGTTATTCCATATATGTTGTCATTTTTATTACTTGCTATGGCTATCATTTATTTTGATGCATTTTTTCGAGCTAGAATGACCAAATAGCAAAACTCTATGTGAGGAAAACACAGTTGTCAAATATGGGAAAACAGGCTTCTTTTTAAAATGCAAAATTATCTCAAAACTTTGGTTAATAAGCTTGTCAACTTCTGTTCACTGTAGGACCTTTTTTCGATGTTAGAAGTGTACCATTTTGAAAGGCATTTAAAAATCTGCTGAGTATTACCTGTAATTTTCCATATAAAAATTGTGATGGGTAGCTAACATTTTTCAGCTAGTTGAAATGAAAGATATGAATACATAGCGTTTCTTAGGATCAGACCTAGTGTAGTAGATAAGGCAATTATTCTTTTACTTCCTAGTCTTATTGCTCTTCAGTGTAAACAGGCATACAGGTATAAGCAATTAAAGAGTGCAGAATAGCTTGATTTCATTTGACCTGTTGAAATATTCTAAAATAATTTCCAATTTCTCCTTTCACTTGCTTATGCATGAAGAACTCTACAGAGAGAAAAGCATTCCATCTTACCTCTATTAGGACTTACGCTTGGACTCAAGTAGTATTCTGAGATTGTGATTTCAAATCCAAAGACAGTGAGAGTGATGTGTTACTATACAGCATTAGTAACATTTTGAAGAGAAAACTAAACATGACAGTTGGGCAGATTTGCAACTGAAAGAGAAAAACATGGACAAAGTTAAGAAGCATATAATTATGTTCATTCACACTGTGACTAGCATAAAAATGATTTATTCCAAATGGTTGCATGCTTAGTCACTTAGTCACTTCCTTCCCTGGCTTCAGCCTAATTCTGTTTTCTGGCATTTTCCTGCAAAAAATACTTGTTCTCTTTTTCATCAAAAGTTTCAGATTTTTGTAGCTTTTAATAATTCAATTAAGTCTTTTTCAATTAAGCAAGCTACAGCAGTTTTCAGATATTCCACCTTTGGTAGCTGGTGTTCCTGAGAAAGCTCAGAATCTTAATTATACTGACAGTCTTGGTTAGTTAACCAGCCTGTAATCTGCTTCTACTTAGTCACAGAGGTCACTCGTCCATGCCCAGTAACGATGGACTAGAACTTTCAGGTTTAAAAAAAAAAAAGTATACAAAAGGTAAATTGTTGCAGATATGTTTTGACTATTCTGTTCTGTATTTGTCATCCTTCTTATTCTTTTCCCATTGGTGTGTCTGGCAAACAGAGCTCTGAAGAAACTGTATGTGATTTAAATGGCTTATTAGCTCATCATTTCAGGACTTGTGTATCCAAGAAAATGATCTTAAATGTGATTAAATAAAAAAATAAACATACAACCAAACCCCAGCATATTTAAGTGATTTATAAAAGTGCAACAGACTCCCATATAATTGATTTCAAAACAAAAATCTTGCTTTTTGCAGATTTATTTTAGTTTCTGTGACAGTATACTCTACTGTTTATTAAAACTAAGTGTCTTTTATCCAGTGGACAGGACAGAAAACAAATGACAAAAACAACTCAAAGGGACTCAAATATTATACATGGCATTTGCTTGCTGCATCACAGTGTAAAACAATAAATATCTGCAAGATGTTAATTTCCGATTGACCAAAATGTTGAAGAGTGCTGCAGGCACAGGGAGGAAGAGAGGAAGCTAACATGAAGAGAACAATTGGAGTTTTCACCCTTTCTTCTCTTTCTTGCAATGATAGTGGGGTAGGCATGTTGTAGTTTTTGCATTTTGTAAATCCTTCTAGCCAGCATTCTATATCTCCTACGTAAGTAAAAAGCTTATAAACACCTTTATTTCTTACAGCTTTGTTGCATACAGAAAAGGTTAGAAAGCAAGAAATGCTACAAACTGATAACCAAGTAGAGACTCTGGTCAGCCCACATAGTGGAGACACAGGAGAGCTGAACCTGAGCAAGTCAACAGCTTCACTTCTGTGTCCCTAAATGATAACAGGAATTGGGAGAAAATAGTAAGGACTTTGTGAGTTGAGTTTCAAAATCAAACATTTTGCCTCCAGACACACAAGAAACAGGTGCATCTCCATCCACTTGTTCTTACAAGGTACCTCTTTTGTCATAGATACATGACAGAAAAATCTTCTGTCTACGTAACAGGGAAATCATGTGGCATGCTGATTTAATCTTGCAGCATATGTTTGTGTTGTTATTTATTTGTCATTTGGACAAATTGACCGGACTGAAATCCAGAGCGTGAGTAGACACGTACCAATATAATTAATACAACAAAAATACTTCCTGTGAGGATTTCTACTGCTGTGTGTTGA
Organism: Burhinus oedicnemus; assembly: GCA_008921705.1. Lineage (NCBI taxonomy): Eukaryota > Metazoa > Chordata > Aves > Charadriiformes > Burhinidae > Burhinus > Burhinus oedicnemus. Next base: position 7,917,411 of record VFFE01007679.1, read on the forward strand.
GCAGTTTCCTGTGTTCCTTTGTAAGACTGTAAGCTCCTAGGAAAGGAATGTACTTTATTCTACCAATGTAGGACTAAAAAGGACCCTAATCTTAAGTTAAATATGTACAAATCTAATACATAGAACAATCATGAATAGAGTGATGTCAAAATGTTGTTTAGGTTGAAGTTCATAGGAAAAGTAGAAAAGGACTTTTCAGGGGAAGCTAAATATACGTTTGATTTTTTTTTTTTTTTACTTTATCAATATGCATGATTTCAGCTGTATAGTTTAGTTTATACTATGGTGATTGAACCCCACAATACAATCTCTGTTGGATTCCTCCTAAGGTGCTGTGCCTTGGTGCTGTTTGCATGCATAAAGAATTCACATAAAAGCTAAAAGACATGAAAGTCTCATGTTTCAATGTAAATGCCAGAAAGTAACTAATGGATGTTAGGAAAAGAAACAAAAAAAGGTACTGTATGGCTGTGTTACTGAATAAGAGCTATCTCCTATGAAGATCTTTGCAGTTTCCTTTAAAATACCTAGTACTTGCCATTCTGAGACAGAAAGCTGGAAGAGATCCAGTGCTTTTATCTGACATAGCAATTTCAATGTTCTTCTCTGTGTGATTTAAAGTCAAGTAGAAATATGCTGTTAGAATAGAGATATCTGTAAACAGATAAAAGTCCTGGATTTGTTATCAGAACACCACTGAATGAGAGAATCTCCAAGAAGAAAACTATAAATGTCCTTGAATGTATTTGCTCCTTACGTAAATACCTTGGGACTTGGAATTCTGTATCAGATGCTTGCTGATCAAAAGATTAACATTTTAAAGAATTTGATAATTCATATGTTCACGTAAAGACCAGGGTTTAACATTCCACCCTTTCATACACACAGAAACATGAGAGGAGCACAGGAGTGAATATGCCAGGCTCTGTAACAGCTGAACTGCAAGACTTGATTTTGCAAAGCTCCTTAATTTTGATAAAACAAAGTTTTATCCAAAGTCAGATTTAGAAAACATTTCCAGTAACAGTTACTACTCTGGTTATTCATGTCTGTGCACAAAGTCCAAATCCAGTTGTGATGGTTATTGTACCTTTAGTGAGAAATGTGGAAGCCTACTTCTGTCGTTACTCATTACTGACATGGTGGGAATTAGCACAGTACTGATAAACTTCCAACTTGGATCTTCTACTTTAAAAAGGTGGTTGTAAATGAGATCAGGGACACGAAGAAAGAGAGAACTCCTACTCTTTGTAGCACAGTTTTTTACAGTCAAATGTCTTAACTGTTGACAGTATTAATTATCACATAATGAACGTGGTTCATTTGCAGAATTTCACAGTAGGAGAGGATTCTCCATGGGTACATTTTTCTCTCTCTCTCTTTTTGAATATTTAATCCCATATCATATCCTGAACTAATACAACAAGTTGCACCCAAATGATTAAGGAATGGAGTTGCTGATCCTTTTAAGTCTGGCAAAATTAGCCTTTTAAATGTTCAGCATATAATTTAATAGATATGCCAGTGACCTTTCTTCTGTTGCTGTTCTTTTTCACTGCCTTGGAAGTACTTTATGGCTATTTTATGTCCTTTTCTTTTAAAGTGTTTATCTAGTACATTTGTATTCTTTGCTTACGTTGCCACTTACCTGGTATTTTTCACTTTAGGCCACTTGCAGCAAAAATGTATGAAATCCTGTATGTCCCACTGTGCCTAGAATATATTTCAAAAAGAGTAAAAGCTTTCAGTGCTCTACACGTTTGCAGCCTCTGCCACTCTTTGCTAGTATTTGTCTTTTACTTTCTGCACAATTTGCTTGGTACTGTATGCTACTTCCTTGTCAGAGGCTGGCTGGAAGTGTCATGTGTGTCGGTAGTGGCTTATTTTACTTGCCACAGTTTAAAAGCAGTCAGCAGCAGAAAAGGAATCTGCTTTGTTTCAGTTCCCATTCTTTCCATTGTTGCCATTCAAGAAAGGTAGAAAGTGCATATGAAACTATTTATGAAATCACCAGGGAGTTTCTCATGTTCTCAAACAAAAAAGTATTTAAAAATTACGGAGAGTTTTACTCATCATTATATGGAACGATATAGTATTTAAACACTTTCCAGGAGGGCTAATGACTAGGCATATCAGTGAGTCAGATATGAATGTGTATGTCAGAACACTATCCTTCAGCACATCTTTTTGATATATCTGTCAGAGGTCATTATTAGGAACTTAATGATGAGTTTCATGATTGAACATAACAATTACCGGGAGTATGTTTTGCTGATTTCTCTTCCCTGTGGAACTGATGACTGTCTCTAATTGTCTCTAATTTGTACTCTACATGATTAGAACTAGGGTCAGAGGTAAATATTTTATGCAGAGTCACTGTTTGGATAGTTTTACTCCTGATATTCAAGGTGATTCATCTATCATACTTTATACTAAGATTCCATTTATATATTTTTAATTTAAGCATTAATAACTCTCACAGAACTTGTGAGTGTGTGTTAGACTTGCTTGTGCGTGCTATAGGTGATGTTTTTAGAAGACTGATAAAATCCAAAATGGAAGTATTCTGTTGTCTTGGAGTCTAAGACAATCTATAAGGGGTGTTGCTGGGTTTGAAACAAAATGAATAAATGGGAACTCACTGCGAAGTGCTGCTGCCTCTCCTGAGTTTTGTCATTACCTTTATTTAATGGAAGAGGCTTTGGCATTCATCAGTCAGCTGTTCTGGCCTCCTGTTGTGTTTACTTCCCCAAGAAAGGGAATTATTTCATGTTAAGAAAACAGTATGAATCTGTCTGTTAAATGGAGACCGTCTTCATAAGTTAAGAGCCATGCAAACACTACAGAGTTAAAATTTGCTTGGCTCTGGTTACCACAATTCTAAACCATTAATTCTAAACAGACTGGCATAAAAAATGTTCTTCTGTTTTAAGTAGCTGTCCTTCATACCATTGAATGTCTTCATTTAGGGTTAGGGAGATATGCTGTAACATTGTGTCTTCAATCTGCATCTTAATTAACTTTGAACTGAAGCAGACGACTTATTTGACATTCTAAAGGGGAGCTTTTGTGTCCAGTTATTCCAGGGGGAAAGAGGCCGAGATAATCACATTCTCACCACCTTGTGAAAAGTCCCTCAGGTACTGGTTAAAAGTCTTGTTTGCAAGGTTCATTTCTCCTAAGTAGTATGAGAATATAGGATGTCATGTTTCACCGTTCTCAGCTCCTTCTTAGATCTACAATTAAAGGTCAGTTTAAGTCATGCATATTCACCCACACTACACTTAAGTGACTACTTTCTGTGAGCCTATGTGTGTATCTGAGTGTACTGGCACCAATTTGTAAGGTACCAGCCTTCAGGTTCATCACAGCCTGGTGACAGCGGCGTTCTGTGATTTGAGGTGTTTTCTTTCTCCCCGCTACTCCCTTTAATCAATATATAAATCTAAGTTGAATCACTTTCTAATGCACAAAGAAGTAAATAAACATTCATTTGATATTTATGTATAGGAGTTTTGCTATAGTAGACAAGGGATGTGTTTTGATTTTTCTGAAGACTGTTGCAAAATGTTGTTGCTCTGGAAAAAGATTACAAGGGAAATGCGATAATTCTTTTATCAAGATGGTTGTCATTCCCATTTAATCATAGCTGAAACAATAATGAATGCTTCTGAAGACAATCAGTCTATCTGTGCTCACAGCATTTCTTCAGTTCGTTCAAACACTGTATAGATAAAGAGTTTTGTGCGACTTTCAAGTAAATTTCACTGCTATTCCTGAGCTGTTCAAAAGTGGAAAGCTCCTAAGCACACAGCTGGAAAGGAACTGAAGTTATTGTAAGAAACAGGCATCATGGTTCAAAAAATTAACATAGAGTTTTTCAAGATAATATAACATTCATGAAAATTCAGTGCACTTTTCTCTGTAATGCATTTCCTGTGACTCAGACCTCTTGTTTCAGTTGAACCAAATAGGGATTATTACATAAAACAAAGCAAAGCATTATCTTTATTGCCATATTTAATGTCTTTGTCTCAGTCTATGGCATATAATTATTCTTGCCAGTTCGATAGGATACTTAATAACAAATTCAGAAGAGGTTGTTAAGGAAATTTCTATTTTTAATGCCTAATTTTTAACCCGTTGAGTTTAACAGGTCAGATTAACAAAAAAACCCAACCAAACAAAAAATTAAAAAATTGTGAATTCCAGATTTCTTGTTCAGGAAATGCAAATGCAAATAAAATATGCTTGAAGCACAGCAAGTAAATACAACAGCTAGAAAAAAAGATATGAATTTTATTTATTGATTCAAACCTTTTCTAACCATGAGGAACATTGACAATCTCATTTCATCCATTAAAAACAAACAAAAGCACCTGATTTTCTAGTTGGCTGCTGACCACGGAGGTTTCCATCTCATGAGGTGAAGGTATGTTTTCAACTTTCTTTCCCTGAGACAGTATCTTATTTTGCTGTCCAGATGGTCACTGTTGTTTGTCAGCCTACCTTACTGTTGCCACCTTTAAACTGGGAACAACTTCTCTAGACCTATAATATAGCCGCTTTTTTTTTTCCCTCTCTCTGGACAGGCAATACATTTTACTAATTTAAAACGATTAGGATTTTTTTGCACATGTAATTATTTTTCTCAAAATCCTGAAACCTCTCCTCTCTTAAGTCTTGAAAATCCTTATAAATAAGGGCAACATGTGTAATAAGTAACTATAACCCTGTGTTTCCAGTCCTTACATTTTTAGCCTTTTAATGGTTTGGGTTTTTTCCTCCTTCGACTTTAGACTTTCCATGTTTGAAGACAATAGCAGCTCTTCAGTGCTTTCTTTAGTGGCTGAAGAAAAGAGAGAGTCACTGAATTTTGAAACTGAGACTTTCATTTTTTTCCTGACATCAGGACTTCTCGCTGTACAGTGTCTCTACATTGTCTCCTCTCTCTGAGGCTGAGGTGCTGTCTTACTCATCATCGTGGACTTGTGCAAATGGGCCAGAGTCTCAACACTAACATTTGTTACTGTCAAAGAAGTAAATCAACAAGAACACACGTGAAATGAGTGCATTATCACCAAGAAACATTTCTCTCTGAAGAATTCCATTCCTTACACTTATGTATGTCTTTTATGGCCAAAGAATTTTTGTGTAATTGCCGTAACTTTATTTAAAAAGGCAATAGCAGGTTAAACTGAGAAGTAGTATGCATTATTATATGCCTGTTTTCATCTCTAAGATCTTCCAGAGCTTTATAATCAGACAAACATGTTTTGAATGAAAAAAAGAAAAAAGAACAGCTTTGATTTAAAGCACAGAATGGTTAATATTATTTCCCTTATTTCTTGTCTGCCAGATAAAACTCCCACGACTTCAGTGTTGCCATGCAATAAATTTTGTTTTGTTGGGTTTTTTTCTTCCTTTTACTGGTGATTCATTGAGATTAAGCATGTGTAAAAACTGCACTTATAAAATTTCTGTTTATTATTTTTCTATGGTTGGTATTCTGAGGGCTGCTTGAAAAAGTCCATGCATTTTTCGACCAGGCTAACCCTAACTCAGATTTTCTAGGATTAATTTTATTTAAAGAAATAAAACTTAAAAAAATCTTGCAAGGTGACTTTTTTTTTTTTCATAGAGAACAGACAAATGGATGTTATTTGTTATTGAGCTTGGATGAATACTGGGGAAAATTACAATGTTCCTCTCCTCCACTCAGTTCCAAAGCATTTTCTTGTCCCCATGCTCTCATCAAAGAAAGACTTTTTTCAATAATTGCTGTCTTGGGTAGAGTTTTTCAAAGCTGCTCTTTCATTCCCTGGCTTTCCCATGCCTGCACCCAAACAACCCTACCCTATAAACCTTAATTTGCTTAACTGAGGTAAAGAACAGGCATATGGTGGACTCAAACAGCGGTACTGAAAGAGGGATCAAAGGAGTGTGGCTAGCGTAAATGGAGTGCTGGATTATAGTCATTGTGGAATTAGGGTAGAAGAATATAAATCCAGATACTGTGAGGGCAGGAAGGTTTGAGATGACCCCATGGTGTAGCAGGAGGGTAAGAGAAAGGAAAGAGAAAGGAGACCACTGGATCTAGAGGGAATTTTGGGAAGCAAGGAAGAGTAGGACTTCTGATAGTAAAAACACAAATGTAAATATGTAATCCTCTCCTTTAGCACAAAGACGTCATGATTGCTTTAATGAAAAAGCCCAGCTCTTGTAAATGAGAAACTGGGAAAGTTTAGGGCAGAAGGGATATAAAGGACTCTGTCAGACAGGATTTGGGGTAGGAGGGGAAAGTTCTTGCAAGGATTAGAATTGTGAGAACTCTGGAGCAGTCACCAGGCAGTAGGGGTTGAGAGCTGTGGAGAAGGTTGTGGTATTGAATAGGGTTGGAGACTTCTTGGCTATTAGAACAGGAAAGCAAGAGTTTGTAAAAAAAAAAAAAAAAGGGTTTGGGATGAGAGACTGATCGCAGAAAATATAGTCTGGTCATCTTTAACACCCTGTTTTCAGGTAGCGACACTAACACACTTGCACACTTTCTTAAAGGCTCAAGAGACAACCTAATTTTCTTTTTGTTTTACATATGCCCACAGGATCTCTGATATTTTAATAGGAGGACTTTCCATTTATTAGACCATTGCCAAAGTCCAGGTAGTACGAAAGTATTAGTGCCAGGTCCTGCATTTGGGTCACAACAACCCCATGCAACACTACAGGCTTGGGGAAGAGTGGCTGGAAAGCTGCTCGGCAGAAAAGGATCTGGGGGTGTTGGGCAACAGTCAGCTGAATATGAGCCAGCAGTGTGCCCAGGTGGCCAAGAAGGCCAATAGCATCCTGGCCTGTATCAGGCATAGTGTGGCCTGCAGGACTAGGGAAGCGATCGTCCTCCTGTACTCGGCACTGGTGAGGCCTCACCTCAAATACTGTGTTCAGTTTTGGGCCCCTCACTACAGGAGGGACATTGAGGTGCTGGAGCGTGTCCAGAGAAGGGCAGCAAAGCTGGTGAGGGGTCTAGGGAACAAGTCTAATGAGGAGCGGCTGAGGGAACTGGGCTTGTTTAGCCTGGAGAAAAGGAGGCTGAGGGGAGACCTTATCGCGCTCTGCAACTACCTGAAAGGAGGTTGTAGTGAGGTGGGGGTCGATCTCTTTTCCCAAGTAACAAGTGATAGGACAAGAGGAAATGGCCTAAAGTTGCGCCAGGGGAGGTTTAGATTGGGTAGTAGGAAAAATTTCTTCACTGAAAGGGTTATCAAGCATTGGAACAGGCTGCCCAGGGAAGTGGTTGAGTCACCATCCCTGGAGGTATTTAAAAGCCGGGTAGATGTGGTGCTGAGGGACATGGTTTAGTGGTGGTTTTAGCTGTGCTATCTTAACAGCTGGACTTGATCTTGAGGGTCCTTTCCACCTAAATCATTCTATGATTCTCTGATAAAGCTCATTGTCCCTGTTGGCTACCCTTGGCATCAGCTTTATCCTTTGGACCTCACCACCTCTACAGGAGTAAAGCATTTACAAGCTGTTTGGGACTAACAGTCACAGTAACGTGGTTACTTCATTTATACTAGGTTAAAAGTGCAATTGGGAGAAGCTGTCACTTGATAGGGAGTAATTTCTTGGTGCGTCAAAATCCTTAAATGCATTTGGATTAGGAAACTTTCTGACATACTTGTTACAATAAACTGATAATGGCTGAAGTTGTACTTCCATGCAGTCCAAATCCAGCTGTGTGTTTTGATGCCAGACACGTAACCAAGTCCAAAATGTGGTAATTTAATATTCTGTACATAATTTCTTCTGAACACCACTGCTGGTATGATTGTCATACAATAACTGAGGTGGATGTGTTTGATATTCTCAGATACTCACTGGTTGCTGATTAGGGCTTTTATATAACACAGACTACAGAATAGGTTCTGATGGCCTTTCCTTGTTGGGAGGTCACGTAATCTTTCAGTGTAATGAAACCATTTGGGTATACTGAATAAGAGAAAAATAAATTTTTGAGGTATTGATTGGAACACAATTCAAAAGGTCAAGTATGATGTTTGATCTTGAAGTCTCTGGCTTAATACTCTGTTCAGCTAGGTATTAAGTATTAGGCTTGGCTGCTCATCATGGTTCAGAATCACAAAATAGAGAATGAAATGCCTATTTAGGCAAGAGTAGCTGGCTGTCTGCATTTAGGACCACTGAATAGGGAGTGTTCAGGATGAAATGGTTCTAGATTTATCAGTCTTCAACACTTGCTAACATAATTTTAAATTAAAATACAAATTCAGTGTAGGTCTGTAATGCATAAATTATTGGCTGGAGCAGTGACAGTGGAAAGTATACAGAAAGGGTTAATCCAGCCCTTGGAGTTTATAATCATACTGAGAAAAAGACATGACAAGTATTTTCAGAAGACTGGAAGAAATGATAGTTCTTTTCAGAACTGTGCATAGACTGACTTTCTGTACAGCTTGATGGTTTGACATCATTGACCCATGTTGACTTCATTGGAAAGTTGAGAGTAATTGCTGCCATTATTTAATTGATGCTATGAAGCTATCACAACAGACAGAAAATATTTACAGTAACTTCACTGCTGTTATAATCATAGTGCTCCATTTTCATAGTGTTTTATACACTGATAAATCAGTGTAAGCTACCAGCTTTCCCTGAAGAGTGGACCTTAGCACAGGTAGGAAAAACATATTATACAACAGACAGGCAATTAGAGAAAGAGGAAAACCTGACTGTACTTTGGATTTCAGTCTTAGTGTATTTACATCTTTAATGCAGACTACTGATGTCCACATTCTGTGATGAAAGATTTTTGAGAGATTTCTTTGGATTCGCTAAATATTTAGTAGAGTTGTTACTACTGCTTCTCTTTTCAGAGTTATAACTGCGTTTATGGAATGAAATGCGCATTTCTCTCTCCATCCTCACTGTTTTAGTTAATGACAGTATGTAAGGGTGTTAACCTATTTCTTTACTGGGTATGGAACGCACATCTCTAGAAGGTCTCCTATAGTTGTCCTACCCAACATAACATTTGTTTTCTTCCCCACTAGTTAGGCTTATGTGAAAAGACAACTTGGGAAATGGAAAGGCATGGTCAATCTTTCTGCATAGAGCAATCAGACATAACAAAAAGAGAGGAGGAAGGGAGTAAACAGACTCCAGCAAGATACATTGGATGGAGCATAATGTAGTCAGGCTGAAGGTATTGGACACTGCATGGAATGAGGTAAACTTCAGTCCTGAATCTTTAAAATTCTGTTTATCCTGCAGCAAGAAAAGGTCTCTCTCTTTAAGGGAATTTAACATTATTCAATGGTAATATAACTTTTATGGCAAAAATTGTTCCCTGAGGAAGAATGGGATTATGGGAACATAGAGACTTGCCTGCCAGTCTGGTCTCAGTGGGGATGACACCTTGTAGAAACAGCATTTGTTCATTTCTGAGTGTGTATTAAAGTGATTTCTTTGGATGCTTGTGGTGATGCAACTCTCAGACTGCAGCCAAATTGTCTCCCACAGTGGAAGCTATTTGAATTGAAATAATTAGAAAAGTTCTGTTAGAAACATGTTACTCACAGAGTTTTGCTATTGCAGCAAAAGGCAATTTGTTCCTTAGAACTATAGAAAGGTATTTACTTTAAAATCATTTGGCAAAGTGAATTTAACCAATGCCTAATAAACATGGGATTAATAAAAACTAGTGCTTATACAGAATAGTCTTAATTTATTATACTCATTGCATTAGCACTTTTAAATGACATTGAATTTTAAAATGTATAATGTTTGAATGCATACATTCCCTGAGATTGCAAGCAGCTTAACATTATTGCAAAATATGATGGGCTGATAACGATAAAAGAAATCAGCAGTTTTATCATTTTGTTTAGATTCTGAAAATCAGAGATAAGGAACAAGATAGCTGTGTTCATAGATTTTATTGGTAAATTCGTCATCTGCATAAATGCGACTTACTTAATGACAGCCAAATGGTTCAATGCTGAAGTAAGGCTGCTTTAGAAAAGGCTCTTTACTGAGAGGTTTATTTTTCTTTCAAGGAAGATGGTATAAATATAAATTATATTAACCTACTGATGATAAAAATTATAGCTTTAAATGCCACCAGTGCTAGCAAAATTTTTAAGGTTGGTTGACCTGAATATAACTGGCAACTATCACCTCTGGCATGCTTGTGGCTGCCGCTGAGGTGACATACTGAAATCAGTGATGAGGTACAATTTTTAATCCACAGTGTGCCTATGGGGCTGGACAAATACTCTTTCCCTGAAGGTATACTGCATTTTCAGAGTATTTAAAAAGCTAATTAGGGGAAGGAGGTATGCCGAGCTTCATGCTTCCACTGTTTTATAATCCCAACTCCTCCTACAACTGGTAAATATCAGTGTAGGCAGAACTATATGGTTTGTGTTAAGCAGACTTCTCTGTTAAATTAATACTAGGTATATGACATCTTTAGATGGGCTGTAAATGAAATGAAAATAGTTATGTTTTTTCTGCTTTGATAGAAATGCATTTTGGTTTACTGGTTTGTCAAATTACCATTGATTAAATAACTAACCCATATGATTTCCACTGAAAGCCAGAGAAATAGAACGTTGTATTTTATATCTTCCATATAAGCTAGGATGATCTGAGAAATCTGTGTCACTTCAGTGAGCTGCTTTCCTTAAATCCTCTGTGGGCCAGAGGGCATTAATTGTGATCCTTCGATTAGGCATCCCACAGCAGCTCTCAAATGCTTATTCCACACTCAGGACCAAATTCAATTTTTAGTAGAAATAGTTGCAGTTCTATGCACTGTAGAAGAGTTTAATGAGGTTTAGGAGGCCAGATTTAAAGTCTATATTCCTGGGTCATTTTTGTAGATGTTTTAACTGTATCCAACTCTATCATTGTGTTGTCTGGAAACTTTGTTTCAAAGTAGTGATAATTGTTTTGAACACCTGATTCTCACCATAGGGGCTAGAAATGAAATGATAGGAAAAAAAAGGGTTTATGAGACATCTCTAGCAACTGAACTATATTTTATAGAAATAAACTTGTAATTGCAGTGTGTAAAGTATGAAAATATTAGCTTCAGTGTTTAGCATTAGGTTTGATGGGCAAATAAACATAACAAAAGTTGCAACTCTGCAGAATTGTCATCCCAGCGTCAAAACTTGAAATGTAAGTTGCTGAAATGTTACTAGTAGTTTGAGCTCAGATGCTGAACATCAGAAATAGGCTGTAAAAGTATGAAGTGTTCTTTTTAAGGAGGCTTAGGTTTCTACATTTCAAAAATAATTATACTTAGCAGTTGTTTGATTTTAATTTTTTGTACAATCAGACATAAATGTGAGACTATGTATGCACATGATGACTAAAATCAATTTTATAGAAATGAACACATTTTCAAGTGAAGTCAGATCCTTGGAGTACCACTTATGAGATGTAACAACAAAAGCAAAAGCATTTATACCTCTAGATGCCCCAAGCAGGCATGCAACACTGTGTTTTGGAGTGAAAAGACAGCATCTGGGCTTATGGATTTGTGAGCTGGGAACCACAGAGGGGTGAAAGCACAAAGAGGAGGGATCCAGACTCCGAGGGAGGATAACTGAGTAGTGAAGGCTGTAGGATAGGATGGATTGGGAGACAGAGTGGGAAAGGCAAGGATTACTTGGGGGGCAACATTTACTTGGCATCTGGAAAGGCAGACACTTGAAGATGACTGCCCAATACCCCATAGGACAGCTGGGTGTCTGTCCTTCCTCCTCTGTTCTCTGCAGCACAAGGCTGCTGGGTATGTCCTTCCTGTGCTGTTCATAGCTCTCTCACAATTCCCAGATCTCAATTTTGATTATAGTATAAATATCTGTTAAGGCAACTATCAGCTATGTTAAGGACTTTGCTTTATCAGGAAGCGCATTAAGCAGGCATGTAAAACTACAAGCATATCTGTTCATATGCACGGGCTCCACATTTGTGTTTTCAAAAACATTTAGGTTCATAGTTAAGTATTTGGGCTATTTACTCATGAAAAAAAATCACGTTTTTAATGTGCATGTTTCACACATATTTAGTGTTTGCACTAGCCTGAAGGCCAAGGAAAACATTGTTTTCAGTGTGTGTGGCATAATATGGTTAGTCTGATGACAAAATCATTAGCCCTGGTATATTTTGTCTTCATTGCTGTTCAAAACAGTGAGAAATTCTGATGTGTGAGGGAGTGTATTTGTTACTGGACTAAGACATACTTCATTTTAAGTGGTATCTAGAAACACATGTGCTTTCTGCTGACACTCATTTTATTTGAATCCATGTGGTGAAGACTGAAAATGGCAGTGGTATGTACAGTGAATACTATTATAACGGCATATACACATTTTATGAACCGTGAAACAAAAAGGGTAACCTACTAAGTTTATTTTGGTGAACAAGATTTGGAAGGATAAGAATATATGTATGAATTCTTTCCTAACTGGCAGACCTATTGGAAAGATTCTGTTTCTCTGCCTTCATTTACTATGGGCTCTTTTCAAAAAATGTACATTTTAGTTAATATACTATGTTATTGTTTAGTCCTTCTTAATAGATGAGGAGACTTTTGTAGGAATCTTCAATATTTCAATATGAAATTTTCAAAGCAGTGCAGGTCATTTAGAAACATAACTTAATGGAATGTGATGACAAATCTAGTAGCTAAGGCTTGTTATCATCATGGAGTTTATTTGGTTAACTTGAATAGTATGGGGTCAATATCCCCTCTTGTTGTATTTTAATCATCTAACAATGTACGTGATACCTCAAAGAAAGGAACAAAACCAATGAAAATGAGGTTTTAGCTTGCAGTATTGCAAGTCCAGTCTTACTTTGACTTGGTATCCCCTTTCTAGAAGTAGACATGCTTTGATTTTATTTTGGACTTGTACAAACAGGGAAGAAAATGGAACCCTACCAAGTAAGAACAGAATTAAATAATCTGTCAGTATTAACAGAATAAGCAGGGGGTTTGGTTTTCATGTTTGATGCAAAACAGAACTAAGATCCCAAATGAATGCTGCAGTGATGTGAATACTTACAAAGAAAACTTATCTTGGGGACAGAGTTCATGGTTGTCCTGTTAACATTTAAAAAAAAAAAAAGAAATACAACCTGAGTAATCTAGTGAAAATAAAATCTGGTTGCTTAGAAACTGAGTCCAAATGTGAAATTAAGACAAGAGATTTTTATTATTTTTTTTTTTCCCTGCCAGATTAGGCCCTCACAAAACAGCAGTGTTCCAGGAGGAGCTGGAAGCCACACCAGTGCTTAGTAATGGAAAGTTCTCTTTTGGAACAGCTGTACACTGCATTTAAAAGAGGGATAACTCTTGACTTTGCTGAAGCCTGTAGTTAAATCAGAGATCTAGATAAATGTTGGAAGTATAAAGCCACTGTGAATCCAGTCTCCACAGCATACAGTTCCCCTGTGCATGGAGAATGAACCTGAGCAGTGTTGAGTGAGTGAGGTAGGTGCACCACACGGGAGTGACTGCAGGAGTGTGAATCTCTGGGTGCCCATTTACAAAGAAGACATCTGAGTTCTGGTTCCATCTTAATGAATTTTTTGGCTTTTCATCTCAAGACTGATGAAACAGTCCTGTGAGCAAGGACCAGGTGGTCTACCCTGAATTCTGTCAGTAGTGCACTCTTGCCCCATGGTACCTGCATTGTCACCCTCCTTCAGTGTAAGGGACAAAAACACTGCCCTACCTAAGCTATTCTGTAGTCTGGTAATCAGGCCCGGAACCAAGAGGTATGGGCTCAAACTATGTCAGGCTGAGTTATGGGATATCCTGAGACATATATCTAATCTCTGGAGTGAGGAGGGGAATTGAATGCGCTCTTTGTTACTTTCTACTAGCTACCTCTTGGTAGCTGTTCTTTTTGTGTATCGTGTTTCTAAATTGCCCTGTGGGAACTAGCTGTCTCTCTGGTGATTATATAGGCAATGTAGAGTGCTGTCGATAGATGGCATCTAATTTTTTGCATTGAAGTTACTTGGAGAAATCCACATGGGTGTCTGGATCCAGCCTGAAATTTCCAGTCTGCAGTACAGAAGGGGATACCATATTTAAAGATGAATCCAGTTGTGCCTCCAGTCAGTAGAAATTCTTTGTTTAAACCTTCTAGCTGTTTTGAAAACTAGGTTGAAAATGCTGAAAATTGAAGGCAATTAACAAGATATGCATGGAATTTAAGACAAACATTTAGAAGGGGCTTCCACTGTTTGGTACCTAGTGAACATCAGTGTCAGCAGTAGGTAGCATGGTTTTCAGCAAATAGTTTCTAGTAGTCTGCTTTTCTCTCAGATAGTAGCATTGAGACGTGATTAGAAATTCCAGGAGATATACATGTCATTGTCTTGTCTTTTTGTTTCACAGGTTAGGTAGCAACTTGAATTGAAGGGACGGGAAAGAGGAGAAGAGAAGCATCTTTGAAATAGCTATAGTACACAGAAAATATTAGCTGTGGAGCTGTGGTCCTGGCTGCTTTCTGTTTGCCTCATGCTGGGGGAAGTAAAGGAGTCAGAATGATGAGATAGACTTCAGGCGACTTAGTAGTCCCCATCCCTCAGTCATGGGCATTTCTCCCTGTTGGGACTGGGAGGGGTGAAGAGACCACCAAAAATTAGCAGTTCTCTCAGAGCTGGCCAAACTTTTTGTCACAAAAGAAATATCTGGCTAAAGTAGCATTTGTTTTGTCTGTGAATTGTTCATGAACAGGCATTCCTCTTCACTTATGTATTATTCACAAATGTTGAAATATTTTGTGAACAAATGTTAGCCCATGGGCATAAACTGTTTGCTTGAATTATTTGCAATTTATTTTTCGTGGTGTGCAGCTGGTCACCTAGGTCACAGAGTATTGTTTCTACTTTTAGATTCAGTGACTAAAGAGTAATGAATTATGTGTAGCTAGCAGTAAAACACATTTTTATTCACTGCAGCTGTGGATTTGTACTAAGAGATGGATACCACCGCTGGCTCAAGAAGTTATGCAAGCTCAAGAAGTTATGCTGCATATTGCCAATAGGTGGGAGCACATAATTTAGAAAGTATCAGTGTGTATTTTTTCCGTTCTACATAATTTTCCAAACCGTTCCTGGCTGATCGCTGTCAGAGATAGGATACTGAGCAGTGGGGACCTGTGGTCTGATCTCTTACACATGTTCTTGTATTTATATAAAATCCTGAACACTTGTATATATGCCTTTTTTGATGTGGTTGGGTTTAATGTAACACTAAATTAACTGGGACTAAGCTTTTGGAGACCAACTGAAAAAGCTTTGCACGTGAGCACTAACATCATACGTGGGGTCATTTTTATGGGTTGCTTTTGCATTAGGTAGATTGTTCTGCTGAACTACTGCAAAGATTGTTTTTGCCCACTTTTCCATTATAATCTAAGTGAATGGTTCTTATTGGACCTGTACTGTACTCTTAAAGAGAGAGAAAGTCGTATGAAAATTCAGTGAATTGCAAGTCTGGGAAACAGGGAGTAATACAAATGTTTTGTCTTTTTTAATGATTTTTCAGTATAGTTTAGAGTAGCTGAATGGGATGAAAGAAACTTAGTAACAACATACTAAAGATTTGACATCTATTCATTTGAATCTTTCTTTTCATATTTATTCTCTAAAAGCGTTTCTTCTTCTTGTTAAAGGCTTCCTCATACCAGTCTATGCCTGCACTCCCATTATAAATGCAGTATACGTCCTATACAGAAATGGTAAACTTTTTTGCATGGCATTAGATTTTCCATTGTTGTTTAAAATTGAGAGGAAAAAGGGGGTGAAAGATAGTAAAAATACAATGTCTTTTTAATGGTACATTAAAATTGTTTATATATTCATATGTATTATAAATAATTGGTTACTGCATACAGTAAGTATTTTTTTATATGACACTATTTACATTTTATAGTATACTCTTGCAGGCAATATCATTAACACAACTCTAGCTACTATTATTGAGCAATGTAAAGCCATATTTTACTGGTTATATCATCAGTAAGAAATCTCTCTCACAAACAATTTTTCCCCATCTTGAAATTTTGTTTGAGCTTTAGATTAAAAATATATGTCTACATATTAGAATGAATGCTAAAACAACACTGTACACATTGTTTTGGGGGAATCGGGAAGAAAACCAGGAAACCCAGGGGTTGAAATATAAACAGATTTAATAGAACAAGACTAAATAATTAACAGTAATAACACTAAAGAACCAATAATGATCCCGATACCAATCTAAAGATATATAAGGATTATACTCAGCCAACTTATCAGTAGGAAGCTGTGCACTCCCAGCAGTGGACACTGAATGTCGGACACTGCGAGTGCTATGGCTTCAGGAGGAAGGGAAGGCCTCAGGGATCCGGCACCGGGGCAAGGAGTTCTCTGGATCGCCGCCATCAAGGGAGAGCCTTCCTCCTCAGCAAACTTTCTAATTTATATTGAATGTGACGTTCATGGTATGAAATAATCCTGTTGGCCAGCTTGTGTCAAGTGCCCGGGTCTTGCTCCTCCTCATCCCTGCACCTGGCTAGCCTGAAAACACTGAGACCTTGACACCCACACACCATAGCTGGCTATAAAGTAAATATTTTCACAAATTCAGACACCAGAGTCCTCCAAAAGTACAATTTTCCCAAGCATTAGAAAAGAAATTAGTCCTGTGTCGCTCAAACCAGGACACAGCCAAATCTATCTGAGTGTTGAAGTATCATGGTTTAACTCCAGCGGGCAACTGGAACCATGCAGCCACTCGCTTTCCCCACTCCAGAAAGGGGGTGGGAAAAGGGGAGGGGGGAAGGGGAAAGGGAGGAAAAAAACCCCTCATGGGTTGAGATAAAGACAGTTTAATAGAAACAGTAACAGAAAAGGAAAAATAACAATAATAATAATGACACGGGTCACTGTTGTTGCCCGGTGAATTGGCACTGTCCTGAGCAGTGATTGTGGATTCCTACCCCCAGGCTAACCAGTGTTTATATACTGAGCATCATGTCTATGGTATGTATGGTTTGGAATATTTCATTGGCTGTTCCATCGTTCTGTCTGTGCTTCTATGGGAAGCTGAAAAAAGTCCTTGAATAGTCTAAACATCACTTAGTAACAACTAAAAACAATAGGTATTATTGACATTCCTTTCACAGCAATCACTAGAAAGAAAATTAATTCTTTCCCAGCTGAAAGCAGGACATTAATTCACTATGATGAAGATTTTTAAAAAAATCCATTGTCGACTGGAGAAGTCCACATTAAAGCTTCTGTGGAGCACAAAGCAATTGTAACTACACATTTGTCATAGGAGGGGAGTCATCAGCCTGTTGGCCAGTCAGCATAGTTGGATGGGTGAATCAGCACATACCTTACATCAGGCTTCCCATGCTGTGTGCTACCACGTGGCCTGTTAAATGAACAGGGCACGTGGGAGAGGCAGCCGACAGAATGTGAGAGGCTGTTAGGCCTATATTACAAATCCACGGGAAATCACACTGCGTGGATGTTCTGCTCATTTTTCAAAAGCCTGTATAGTCTTATATGTCCTTCTCAGAAGAGCCAAGACGGTGTGTCCTAAATATGAGTTGGTTTTACTCTCAATAGGTTTTGAATCTCACATCATGTCCTACTCAGTAATGTATTGAATATATGCTATAATAAGAAAAAAAAATCTGAAAATAATTTGTGAGAAATGTTAGTGCAATTCTCAATATACTAATGGGTATTAATGGAGGATTAATAGAGGAGTCTTGAGAACATTCTAGAAACCTCACAAAATCCATTTACTTTTCAAGGTATTCAGCATTGCTATTGTTATGATGAATTGGTTTGTCTCAGTAAACAAGAAATCCTTGTACATTAACTGTAGCAATGTCAATATGTTCTTAGTACGCCAGTCAGCTATGTTGTAATCTCAAAGGTAAGAATATTGATTTGAGAGCATACTTAACCTGGAGGATTGTGCTTCTTTCACATACTATGAATCTTCTCTTAAATAAAGAGAGTAAGCAACAGACACCCTCCCACTCCCTCTCAACCTCAGCAACGTGAAAGTACTGTTGTGAGGCTTGGCCATGTTCCTTCCACCAATGAGTAAGTCCTTTGATGCAGGGCACAGCTTTTTGCTTTGGGGCAGGAAGGACGAGGGGGAGAGGGAGGGGAAGAGAGTGTACTCAGGGTACTCTTTGCAGTGTTACCTAACTTTAGTGGCTTTCATGGGTACAGGACTTCTAAAACCTGATATCCTCCTTAATTCTCACCTCTAATTGTGCTATAGAGCAACATGCAAAAATGACAATAATGCATCTAGAATGACTTCAAAGGGACAGAGTTCATCAGATGCCTTCAAGAAGCATTTTGGGTGACAGGAAACTTCTGTTGGGTTCTCCCTGAAGTCTCCCAAGAGGATCAGGCTCACCAATTTTGGAGGGCTCAGTTGGCTTCTTCACAGAGGGTGCGCAGGGGCTGGGGCTACTCTCATGGTCATTGCATGTCTCCCAGATGAGGGGTGAAGGTGAGACAGTAAACTTTGATTGTCTTTATTCACATGTGACTGTCTTAAGGCAGTGGAATGGCCCCAAATCAGGTGCAGTGAGATTTTTTGCAGTCTCTGTGATGAAGGGATGCAGGTTCACTTCTGAAAGGGAAAACCCTACATAAAAGACCTCCAGTGTGGGCTCTGGTTTTTAAAAGATATACAAAGACTGTGAACGGGGAATTAGGGATTTCATAGCAGATGAAATGAAGGTAGCAAAAGAGAGGCCATGGTAAACGTAATCAGGCATTCATTCTCAGTGGGGGATGACAGAATAGGCAACACTGCTGGAACTGCGTGCCAGTTACATTCATAGCCAAAGTATGCATACAGCTGTTGTTTTGAGATAGCACTTCTCTGTAATGTGCCATTTTGTTTTATTCCTGTGAGTGGTGAAGTGATAGCTAGTTTATTTGAAATCCATCAATGTAAAATGTATTGCAAACAAAGGCTGCGCGTGCTATCATGTTATACTTTTCTCCGTTTTTATAGTCTCTCTGCATAAATATGTACACCCTCCTTCAGATTGTTCAGTTGAGGGGCTGTACATGAGTGACTTGTGGAGTACACTGGGCTCTTGCTCTGAATAATAAGCAAAATTACCTTAATTGTGTAGAAAAACACATTATTTATGCTGGTTTAGAATGAGCTAGCTCAGGTCTTAAGGGAAATGTACTGTTGTATCTTGTTGGATACAAACAGAAATATATGTGCTGATGATTGTGCTCCCTGAGCACTGAGCTCTCTGTCTTCAGGTATCCTCAGTTCAGCTCTGAGGAAATGGCTTTTGCCCACCTGTATTTTCGCAGTTGTTGTTGGAGACGCAATTGGAAGTGTTCTCTGCGAGAAGGTTAGTCCATCACTAGGACAGTCAGGACCATCTTCTGTCTCAAAGACTTCCTATCTGAAACAGCCAAAGAACCAAACTTAGAACAGGCAAAGAAAAATTTTAAACCAGGATTTTCACCTTTAAAAATCAGAATATAGTATCAGGCTGATTCTGAGGAGTAGGGTAAATAATTTGCCATAATTTTATCATGTATTTTCATTCCACATTTTTAACTGTAATTAAAGTCTTAGCATAGTCTCTTTATCATATTCTGCTGGAAAAAAATAACAAAAGCAGCAATGAAAACCAAAGAGATGAAAATTTGCATACACAGCAACACAGTTTCTCTCTTTCATCCTTTGGATCAGTTAAATCTAACCATCTAGGCCAGCTGCTCTACAGTAAGCTACACTAATCAGGGTAATGTCTACAGGAAATACTGTAAGATATATTGTAGAAAATTCAGCTCTAACAACAAAAAGAGAATGAGCATTCAATTAGTTCTTTGAATTAAGTTATACTAAACCTCTCCCAGTTTTTTTGCAAGTATAACAGTGAAATATTATTAAAACTCACACATCTAATTGATAATTATATATTGCTAAAACGTCTAGTTTAGACTTGGCCTAGTGCATAACACAGGCTTTTCTTTGGCTAAAAAAATGCTTGCTTCTCTAAACTAACAGGCAGTAAGGGAGACTTAAAGCGAATGGATTTACAGTAGAAAATAGAATTAGCTTTATGAGCAGAATTTAAGAGCTATACAAAGCATCAACCTCTGTCCTGTTTACTCATCTTTGGCTTTTTATCAGGTAAACGTTATTCGCTGCTTTCACTGAGTTAATATTTGCTTTCAGTTGCCGTATTCTTTCTTGGTGAGTGTTACAGACTGTACCTGTAGTTTATTTATATTAAATTATCTCTAAGCTTCATAATACGCTGTAGCTGTCAATGAAGATACAGCCACAGGGGAAGGTTTTATCTGTAAATCTGAGAAGGCTTTTTTGTGCAGAAATCTGCCTTAGAAAGCAGTGCTAAAAACCCCCGAAAGTCTCAGCCCTGGTTCCTGGAACACCACCGCCCCCCACCCTCTGTGCTTGCTGGGCTGTTCCTCACACTGTTTTTCCACATTCCTCTCCTTTCTGGTGTTTTTGCCCTTTATTAAATCTGTTTCCCCAAGGTACCACCGGTGTGGCTGAGGGGCTCAGCTGCAGTGCTCCAGAACCTTCCAGAACCGGCTGGAACCGGCTGTGTCCAGCACAGGGCAGCCCAGCCTCCTCTCACAGAGACCTCTCAGCCCTGCTTCCAGCACCTGGGCATGAGCCCTTGGCATGCTTTTAAATGGCACTCCCAGTAGTAACGTTTATTTTTCCATAGAACATACGAAGCACAACATTTTGGTTTGAAATTGCAATTTCAATCTTCTGAAGAACTCCCAACTTTAAATCATTATTCTTTTTCTGAAAAGGGACTTTGAGGTAAGAAAATGTTGACAATGCTTGTGGAAAGGTGGGCGGTTTATTGTCACATTTCTGATTGGAATAGAAAGCTTTTTACTTTTTAAAATCAAGAGTGTATTTCCCTTTGCCTGACTAACCCGGTGGAGATCCTGGCCGAGGTCAGTAGTGGGGAGGGAGGCAGGGAGGGAGGCACCAGCTGCTTTGGCTCAACAGTCCCCTCCTGCCACGTAGCCGTAGCCGTAGCCATAGCTCTCCAGCTCTCTCTCCTGCAGTCTACAGGTTTTCTCCTGTCCTTTTATTATTGTGAGGGAGATGTGTAGGTCTTCTGTGGAATCCTAGCTGTAGTTCCAGTTACGAAATGCACTGGAAAGAAAATACGACGTTATGCTTTTTTGTGCGCTAACTTCAAACCAAACTCTCCGTGTCGTCGTAGTACAACAAAATCTCCGTATTTGGCTTGAACTGCTGAAAGAGAATCTGTTGGTATGATGATTACATAGGGAAAATCTGGATTTTTTTCAGTAACTTTTCTCTAAGGCTGCCCTTTTGGTTTGAAAATCATTCAAGCAGGAAATCCCAGTTTTCGTTTCATTTTTAGTTTAGAAGTACTTTGGAGTTTTTGAAATGAAAAAACCTCAGGAAAAAAAGTAATCTAAATTGAATGTGTATTTCTAAAAAAACATATATTTTTTGAAAAAAGATGTTTTAGTTTCAAAATAGTTCAAAACTTTCCTGTGAAAAAGTTTCATACCCAGTTCCGCTTCCATTTAAAAAAGCAGTAGTGTTCCTGCTGCCTTCAGTGGATGCAGCATTATGTCATCTACTATTTTCTATCAAATCTTTGAAATAATTTCTGTATGTTCTGTACATTTTCATCCAGGTTTGCTGACAGCTAAACAATTTCAGGTGTTTTAATTTAATGCCTAGGGAAGTTGTAAAAAGTTCTCTTGACTCAGGGGACGTGCCTTTTATGTTTCTTTGCAAAAAAGGAAATACAGAAAATACTGAAGCCTTTAATTTACAATTATACGGTGAAAGAAATTTTTATAATGACATCATCAAACCCACCTAAAAGTAAAGGGACCTCTGCTTTTTTGACACTGAGAGTGGAACTCATGTTGCTTAATTTTCAGTATCTCCAGTGTAATGATCTACACCTATGCTAGCTGTCTAGGTTCCCATTACAGTGCTGGGAGGCTGAGCCAGTACAGTCAGTGGAGTCTACAGTCGGACCAAATATAAAGGCCAAATTTAGGCTGAGTTTAGTTCCATTGTCTGTGTTGATTCTATCTCCACTGGCACGGTAAGAGTTCAAAGCAACTCATTCAGGTGTAGATATCAATACTGTAGATACCAAAAGTCAGATGATTTGAACAGAGTAAGAAAGGTGATTTTTCTGTATTGCAAAGTGTAATTTTCTCATTGTTGCATTGCCAAGCATTGACAAGTCAATAGACCCAGACATTAAAAACAGATGACTTGAAATTTAAAGTAACAAACATTTGATACACTAGGGTCTTTCAAATATTGACTAATAGTAACTAGAAAATAGATCAGTACTTTTAATTTAATCCATTAATTTATACTGCTAAAGATCAAGGGGGTTCATCAAAATATAAGGAGTTGAAGTAGAATTCAGAAGATAACTAACCTTTAAGATCAGAAGAATAAATTCCTGTACATATACTTCCTTCCTCCACCCCACCAACTGTCAAATGCTATATTGTCAACATAATGCAGACAGTAAAATTCTGAAATCTCATGAACTAGCTGGAAAGTAGGTGAGTCGTTTGAGACTATCGTAAACAACATAGGTTGCTTTAGAAAGATTAATTTGCAGTTCTTCATGTGATGCTAGATGTCCAGCCAGCATTTATTCCACTTTTATTTTACATTCTATGCAGCTCTTAAGCCATTCAAAGGGAATTGATATTTCTAAGATCTATGACTATACCAGTCAGCTGGGCCCATTTGGGTATAAATCCCAAACACTACACAAATCATTTTAAAGTAAAAAGAAAACATACAAATTTAAGTTTTGTGGTGGTCAAGCACAAAATCGTGAAAGCTTGAATTTTTTTTTTTTCTTATCCAAATTGGAATGACTATGAACCTAATCAAAATACTCTGTGGAGGAGAATTAATAGCAGGTTAGAAACAGAACAAATAAAAAAAAATAACTAAACACTGTGTAGCACTACAAGATTTGTGGTCTAAAGGCTGAGAGAATTAAAGGGAATTTGGCTGTAGTAAAGGTACTGTATCATAGTGAAGTGTAGCACAATTGTAATGTTAAGTCCATTTTGTAGGAACAATAAAAAAGACCCTAAAAAGGATTTTTAAAAAAAATCCTATCCTATGTGACATCGCAAGTAAACCATACAAATATTTCTCATTCGTAATAATTACTTACTTTAAGCAAATGGACTTGACACACACATCAGTAAATTCCCATTAGGCATGTATCAATACTAAATTAGGCTCAGTATTTCCTAGCAATCTAAACAGCTTGAAGGTACTTGGTTTTATATTTTATTTGTATAACTATTGCTTCTGAAGTAATTGATTCTAGGTGTCTGAGAATCTTTTTTTTTTTTTTTCCCCATGCTGAAGCCAGTAAAAGTCTTGTCCAGAGATATTTCTCTGTACTTAGCAAATAATTGTGTTTCTGTATTGGCGATAAACGGTATTTCATGTGCATGTCTCATAACAAGAATACAGAAGCAAAGTACGAAGAGCATCAAGACTATGCCTTTCACATTATATGAGACACTACATTACAGGATTGTCCTGCTGACTTATTAACAAAGGCTTGGCTGGTCATAAACATTCCACAACTGCAAAGTACACTTCGCAAACTGGATAATACTAACAGCCTTTTAGTCCAGAGTATTTATCATGACTAAATGCATTAAAAGTTGGCTTATTATCTCCGTGATTGTACTTCTATGTGGCAAAGCTACTCTGTAGAACAGCGAAGCCAGAGAGTCACATAGGAGGAAAGGCATCCCTGTTGCCAGGCCTGTAAAGCAGCTGTGGATGTTTCTTCTACAGTCTTGATGTGACAGCAGGTTATACAGCCTCAGTATTCAGCTTCTTCACTGGAAGACAAAAACAGGACAGTCCATTTCTGCATCCACGTTGCCCCATATGACTTCTGACATTTAGGAAGCCACAGTACGCTGGAGTTGCAGTTTTGGTCTCAGCATCATGGAATTGCGCTGTTTTTTCTGCCAGGTGATCTGTAGTGGGAGAGGAGATGTCATTGTACTGAATATCCCACCTGATGAAATGTTTTCAATTGGGGGAGGTATTGACATGACAGTACAGTTAATAGATTTTTTTTTTTTTTTTTTTTTTTTTACTGCTCAGTGTTTTTGTAGACATAACTTGAATCCTCAAGTTATTAGTGACTGAAGAATGCTGACTCTGTGAAGGCTCAATATTGGTCCACATACAGCAGCAGTCATAGTTTGGACTATTCAGATGATTGGTTCATAAATCTATCAAAGTCTGGATAGATTAGCTGTTGTGGTAGCTAACAGATATGCATGAGTGGCTGCCGCCTCAGTCCCGGCCTGAATGTTTCTGGCTTTTCCATCCTGTCATCTTTTGGACTTCATACGATTTTATACTTAACAGATCCTGTGTTAATACTTCTTATCAGTCTCTCTAAGCCATAAAGTACTTCGCTATTCTCTTTCTGTCCTCAGACAGCTTTTATAGTGATGGTATATTTCAGGGGTACCATTGATTCCTAAATCCTGTAAGAGCTGAAGATCTTTAAAGCTTCATGACATCTTTCACTTTTTCCCGACAGACTAATGGGAGACCTCCGCACACTCCCCTCCGACCATATGTTATCTGTGAGTGCTATGTGCAGTGGTCCTGCTTGTTCCCTGCAGGCTGCAGGGTGGTGCTAGGGCAGCCTTCTGGGTATAGACCCATGGAGAATTGCCCCGTAATGGCTAATAAAACTCCTCTGTGCCATTGCTGCTGTGTAGGGAGAAGTTGCAAGGACAGCGAGACAGTTTGTCCTTTGCTGTGCTCTGGGAAGCACATGGATCCTTTCTGTTTTTGGAGAACCAGATCTCAGCATACACGCACAGTTTCACAATGGAGATTCACCACTGCTCTGTAGAAGAGCTGGAATGGCAGCACCTGAGAATCTAAGTGCTAAGCAAAAGAGCTTCTGGGGTCAAGTTGTACGTCCTTAGAAAACAGGAGGAAAACTTAAATGTCAAAACATGCAGCTGTGTTTGGTCTGCTGAAAAAAAGAGTAGAACAACTGCAGTCAGAAGGGTAGTGTTTACTTTTATTTACTAGCATCTTTGTTCATTATCTTAACCCCAAAGCTAAGGACTGTGTGGATGTGTACAATGAATTAATTTCGTTCTAAGAGTTATTTCCTAATGTGAGTGAAGAAGAAATCATGAATGATAGTTTGCTGTGCTCTGACCTGCTTTTTGACTGCAGTTTCATAGCTAAACAAAGAACTGTTCATCCAAAACACTCTGAACTGTCACTTTAGAGAACTTAAATAAGATTTATCCATCCCCAAGTCCATGGAACAAAACAGTAACAGAAAGTGATTTTCACTACTGCTTGTTTAATGACGACCAAGACAGACAGGGATGGCACTGCTCATAAGCTTAAGTGATGTACACTGTTCCAAAGACATTGAAACAATTTGCAAGGCCTCATTCATCTTGGAAGTGATAAATTTAAGCTTTTGATGTAATCTTTAATTTGTGTCTTAGTTTGTAACGTGCAGCAGTACTCCAGCCAGCTCAGATTCTTTCTATAGCCCCAACTCCATAACACGTGCAGAATACGTTTCTGGAATTTATAGGGTTAGTTCAGGAAAGTATATCTGATTTGTGGGTCCTTGTTAGGATGAGTAATGAAACAATTAGTTCATTCTTCTAATGCCACACAGAGTAAAATCCAGGTTAAGCAGAATAAATGTATTTTAATTTTTCTAGTTTGCATGACCTGCACATTATTTTGTTCTCCAACAGTGAGTTCATTGCTACCACAGTTATCCTGCTCTTACTTTCCAGTTGCCTGATATCCATGAGCTGTAAAAAGACATCTCTACAACTCTGTTTTACTTTTTTTCTTTGAAAGGTTTTATTACTCTCAGAAAATACAAAAAGTTTGTACTGATTATTGCTCTAGGTGGATCTTTGACTGAAAAAAACCAAGGAGGTTGGGATTCCCTTCTTGTTAACCTTGTCTTGAGCTGGTGGAAGGTACTTTTCCATTACTCAGCAAGTGAGACTGGCAAAAGCAGAAGTTGGACTCTTCTGCTTTTATGAAGGGGGGAAAATGATTATAAGATTAAGACATAACTGTGTAAGCACAATACCAGGGTGATTGAGAGATACCATTTATTTGGATGTTCAGTAAGCGAAATGATTCAGCTTTTGGTAAATTGAGGCTGTCTATTCAGTTTCCCATGTATGCCTCTTCAGTTTAAGATTGTTAGCTGGATAATGGCAGACTTTTATTTGATATTGTATTTCATTGTGTTCACAGCAGTAAGTTACAGTAACAACTGCTGCCAGTGGATACTGAGTTTGTATGGTGAAATCCTGGCATGTATTGGGAGTGTTGTGGTAGGAAACAAAGATTATCCCATTGTCTGCACTGTTGGTTACCCCATATATGTATTCAGTCGTGCTTTCAAATGTGACCCCTATGAGTTAAAGATTGTTTTTTTCTAGTTTTATTTTCTATCCCTGGCTTTGCTATTGCTCTGAAGATGACAATGGCCAAGGAACTTCACCATTCTGTGCCTCAATTTTCTGATGGGAAAATAAGGGAAGAGTACTTGCTTTCTGTACAAAACACTTTGAGAAAAGCTCAATGTAAAAGTTAAGTATATTTTACAGTTCTGCAGTGGTAGTCATTACGATATGAATGATATATTACATTAGACTGATTGTATTGACATACTAATGAAGTCTGAATACTGATGAGTCAACATGTGTCCCCCAAGTCACAGAAGACTTTTTCACTATAGATTTGATTCTTTTGCAGGAAGAGTAAAATAAAGCAACAAAGCAGTGTATCAGTGGCTGAGCTGAAGGTGTCTCTCAGGAGTGTCTCTATGCATTTTGTAAACTGTAGGCTGGTAGCTTTCTATTCCGGGTTCACTGAGAAGTCTAGGGCACTGCTTATTAGGTCTGGCAGATGATGAGTGCTTAAAATTGTCTCATTTCTGTGCTTAAAAGCACCAGAAGATATAGTTAGAGAAAAGCTACTGTTGGTCTCATGCTGCTGAGCATCTAGTTACTGTGATTACGCTCAAGTTGATTATTTGCTTTGGAGGTTACGAGAGAAGTAGGAGCAAGGCAGATAATAAGATTTTAATCTTTTCTGTGTTTACGTAGGCTTTAACTAGAGTGGGTTCTAACAACAATGTTAAAATTGTATGTGTCTTCCTCCTGTATTGCTGAGATGGTTTGGTGTACAACTGAGCTTGTGCTTTTGACTGTAAACTTTATAGCTAAAGTGATCTGCCTTTATATTAGACTAAGCTGCCTTAATTTTTCAGTTTTCATGCCTATTACAGCTGGGGAAGTTATGTAGCAGGTGGTATCTGTATTTTTTGTTATCTCTGAACAAGCTTATGTTGTGGATTTGTATCTCAAAGAAGGGTTTCTCTTCAAGTAATAACATGCCACTTACATCCTTAAATTGTTTTCTCATTGTAAAAAATGGCCTAGTCAAAACCAGGCAGTTCATAGAATTGCCTCTGAATAACAAAGTACCCAGGTTTTTGGCTTTTTGACTTTTAAAATATCTTTCTTTTAAACTAATGATACAAAATTGTCTCTAACAGAAATACACTTGAAAAAGCATTGACATCTTTAGAATAGGATTAGCAATTCCTTTAGAAAATGCAAGGAATTCACATAGAAATTCAGTTATGAATTCACTTCCTGTGGATTTTAGGTGATTTGGGGTGTTTTTTCCAGCAAACTAGTGATTTTTTTTAACATTAAATATATATTAAGGAAAGCATTTTATAGGGGAGATACATGCGCTCACTTACATGGATGAATAAAGAGGTAAACTTTACTGAAAATAAAAAGCATCTGAGTAAAGAATCATAATGGCATTCATTGTGATTCAGAAGCACCTTGTATGTATGTGTTTAACATGGGCAATCTTGCCTCTTTTCATTGGGCTTTTTTAGTTCTTTTCTACTACCTGTCCATTGAAGTCCATGGAAATGGATCCTATTGACTTTATTTCAGGCTCTTAAAGCACATGCTCATTTTAAAGGCCTATTTTTATCATGCTTCAGTGATAAAGATGGAATTATTCATATGATGAAACCTCTCTACTGAATAAAGCTCATAATTAGAGCTATAGTGAAAAATAGTTTGAGTCTAGCCAAGTTCTTGTTTCATATTGTCTGGGTAGATTTATGTTTTAGTTAGATACCCAGAAGAATGTTTTTTAAAAAAATTTTCTGAAGTCCTTCAAGGTTAGATGTGATTGTACTCTGAAGTTTTATCTAGGATAAAAAGCACTATGACATAGCATCATTCTATTGGCATAATTATTTACCTGTTTTAATTCTCATTAAAAAGTTAAAGTTAAATCACGGTATGTAAAATAATGAAGCAAAGACAGAAGTGGGAGTAGTACCTCTTAAAGGAGTGCACGTCAGATGAGAAGAAATACAGTAGGCAGGAACAACAAGAACCACAGTTAGATGTCGTATATGGAATGCAGCTATCACAACAAACACAGTTTTTGTCTTTAGATGATTGTGCTGCTGATGTCAAAACTGGAGTCCTCTGTGTGTGTGTAGCTAATTGGTTTTTTGTTAACCAATGACAGAAATCAGCAACAGTGCCCATGTTAGAAAACTTTTAAATCACACAATGATTGACTTTTTAACAAACAAGCCAGGTGATGAAAGAGTATGAGCAGAAACTGAATTAATCCTTTGCCAGCAACTTTCATTGGCTTCCTTTAACATACTATTCTTTAACACACCATACAAATTGGGCAGGTCTTTGATGTAGAAGCACTACAATAGCAGGTTTCTATAGTCTTCCACCTTCTCTTGAGAAGCCATAAATTAACCTATGTTCACTTATAAAGAGATTTCCTATGTGAATATAGAATCTTCCAATTACATATGTTTGATGCAGCAAATTATGCTTATGCAGAAGACTGCAGCATAACTCAGTCCTGAGGGTGTATCACAAATCCCTCCCTCCCTTATACCTGTTTTCCTTTATGGAGTGCAAGAACTGGCTGGTGTATGTCCTTAGTTGCAGTCTGCATCCCTTTGACTGTTGAGCTACTTTGTTGCTTGCCCTTCTCCGAGTTGTTTTTTAGGTGTAAAATAAGAAGAAACTCCTCAGTTATTCCTGAATGGCACGCTGAACTTAGTTCAAAATGTTCCTTTTTAAGAGCTACTTTGGATTTAACATCTTTGCAGAAGCAGCAAAAGTAAAAACATGTGATATGCTAGTGCTTCATGTGGAACAGAGGAATTAAAGTAAACAAGAGAAAGAAACTAAAAAGGTCAGTTATGAGTGAAGTCTTTCATGGAGACTGTTTGAATATACCATATTAGAGGCCCAGAGCAAGTGCACAGTACCTGTCAGAGAAGACTTTGAAACAGCCGCAGAAAGCTAAAATGGCTGAAGAATAATGTGAATACAAACAAAATAAAGTTAAATGACAGTGACTTTAAACTAAGAGTGTGCAGAAAAGCTTGCAAGAATTGCAAGAAGAGAGCCCTCTTTCAAATAAGTCAGGTCCAGCAAGTCTTAAGAGAGTCTGTAAGGTGAGCCAGGAATGACTGAAATATTTTCAAGAGTGCTCAGCGAGTTCAAATTCATCCATGTTCATTATGAAAGTGGTTGGTAGGATTCTTACTCCTACCTTTACAGTAGACATCAGAGGTCTTCCTTAAGAAGCACTGGTAAAAGAAATCACAGGCAAACTGACAGAATGAATAGCAATAAATCTTCAATACCCCATATTCTTCCTTCTACTAAAGGTGATTGCCAAACCACTGGCTGTGGTGTGTAACTAAGCTAAAAAGTGCTTCTGTACTAGACTACTGCTACCCTGTCTCTGTTTCTGCAACATCTTTCATGTAATCTTCTAGTGCCACATGATAAACATCATCAAGGCAGTAGAGATGTTTATCTGAAGAGTCTTAGTGAGAATCTTGTTTGCTGGTAAACATGGATGTAAGGCACTAAATAGGTAAGCTGAATCTACTGCATGATGTTTCATATGACTAGACAATTTGACTTTTTTCATGTGGTGTGGTTTCAAATCAAATCCCTATTTGCTTTTGCCCTCAGAGACTCCCGTATTACCAAAATGTTGAGACCAAATCTATTAATGCATTTATAGTTGTATCACAACCTCATCTGCTGTCATAGGAAGGTATCATTATTATTATTATTGTGTAGGCTATTTTTATGATTGTCACATTTTCTTCCTTGGTTCAACAGTCTGGCCCTCTGGGTTTTGGCAGCCTGTCTGTTAAAGTTGGATGTTACCTAGTCAAGTTTTCAAGGATCTAAAAGAGCCTGCTAAATACAGCTTGAATATATAAATGTTCTTTCCTACCAGTTAACATTAAAACACTTGTTGTGTAGCCTGTGAAACTGTTTTAAGGTACAGTTATGAAGAAATACTGAACTGTGATGTTGAAGCATAAATATTTCAAACTAAACCTAGTACTTAGGGTACACATGATATTATTATAACATATTTGGTATATCAGTTAAGAAATGCTTAGTGAAGATGTTGCAAGTTGTAGTTGTACTGTTTTCTTGCCTAGTCTTCATTGTTTCAACCTCAGTATTATAACTCATATTTTATAATAGACTAAAACGAACATTTCATGAAAATCTCACAGCATTAACTAGTGTGCAATAAAAGTTGATGAGAAGAGTTTTATACCAGTACTCCATTACTGTTAATTATTATTACCTTTATTGCACTTACTTGTTTCCAGCAGGAGCCTCACTTTATTTGATTGTGTCTAAACAAATGAGAATGATTTTCAGAGTTTATAATATATGCAGATGAATGTTAGAAAAACAGGATAATAGCATGATTAATATGAAAACTGATCCTGTCTTAATAATACAGTATTGGCTCTTTGCTACATAAACTGCAACTATGCTTTGTCCATCAGGCTGAAAATACTCATCAGTCAAATTTTCTTGCCACAGTAGCACTGAATCTTTGGAAAGAAAGGACTGTGGTCCTGCAGACCGAAGCAGGATGATAATTCCACTTGTACATGAGGTGGCCCTTTCAGAGGCCAAGATGCGCACACACCTCAGTGGTGTGCCCTGCAATAACACATTAGTCAGAGTGGCTAATACTGTTCACTCTTTGGCACTTTGCTGTTGTCTTCCAGCTTATCTATTCTGTGTTTACTTGTGCCAGCTTCCGAATTACCTCCAGTGTTACATTTGAATAGTCGGGGGTTTTTTGGTTTTTTTTTTTTTTTTTGAGATTATATCTGTGGCTTGACCTTGCTTTTATTTCCTGGCAGACACATTTCCCTGGCAGTAGAAGTAATATTCTGTGATTTCAGCTGTTTCCTACCCAAAGTGAATTTGTGAGAGTCTGGCTCCATCCATATACTGTATTTTTTTATGTTAAGCTATGCCCAGTTAATACTCACTGGTGAACAGGTGTCACAGACCATGCTTGAAATTTATTTCTTATTTTCTGTTGAGTGATAAAGATGAAAATGTGCCTCCGTATTTTGTAACAGGCCAACACACTTTATTTATCTCTTTTCCCTTTCAGAATGGAAATACTGCTTTAATCTAATTGAAAATAATTTGCTAAAATAGTTTAAAAGGGACAGGTGTTTCATATATTTTTCAGTGACTTCTTCATCACAGAATCACAGAATAAGAGTCCATGCTTAACACCACAAGATAACTCCCTCTCACTCACAGGCAGGTTGTCCAGGCTGCAGATTAACTGTCTGTCAGGTGTGGAGGCCTCTGACTGGTTCCATGCACCGAGTTTTGCACTGTCAAAAATACCATGACCCCACTGGAGCTGGCTTCGTGCTGCTTTTAGCGCTTTGGGAGCAGTTATCTGCCTTCTGGCTTTCCTCTGAGGAGATCTAAATGGAGAATTGTTGTGGTCATCTGGATGTTATACTTAGGTCAGTGGAAGACAGATGCTCTAAAGTCACATAATGACCTTTGCCCCCCCCTCACCCCCATTATCTTTGACTTCTCTTATAATTTAAATATATTCTACGTAATTGACTTTTTTCCTCTACTTGGGCTCTCAAACATCTTTCTCTCTTATTTTAGATAAACTGATGATGGTATCGTATAACAGAAGTGTTAATGAGAGAAGCATTGTTTGCTAATTCTGGATTAGACTATTTATTTTAAAGCCATTGTGCTATGTTATTAACTTCTATTTTCAGAGGAGTGTTGTCATTCTGAAATGAGCACCTATGGAAGAGCATTCATCTGTAGTGTAACCTGCTCTTTTTGTCTTGGATTGTTTCACTGTGGGCCATAGAGAAGGTACATAAAGTGAAAACAATTTTTTAAAAAAGGGTGAGAGTTATATAGAACAAAATGCTTGCACACATATGTATTCCCTTTCTCCTTTCATTCATCTTCCCTCTTGGCTACATAGAATGCTAATGCTACAAGTTATGTGCAGGAGAAGACATAATTTAAATAATATCTTCAAAGATCCTACACAGAATCTACCACATGAAAGTCCTGTAAATCCATGAATGATGAATGCAAAGGTAGACAAGTAGCAATGACCAGAGACTATCAGTCTGAAAAAAGCTGGGTATGGAGGAGACTGGTATAGTATCTTTGGTTATTATGAGAAAAAAGAGGACTGAAGTCAGCGTGTGTAGAGAGAGAAGCTGTAAGGAAGATGCTCAAGCAGGACCATCCTGAAGCAAATACAATTCAGAAAAGGACTTGGTATATATATATAGGAGATGAGTGAAGCTTATAGCAAGTTGCACTGTTCCAAGCAAGGACTGTAGTGGTTTTGCCTTCTGCTTTCTGCAAAATAATGGTGTTTCTAATTTGTCTGCATTTTGTTTCTCTTCACTGAGGTTTTGATTTCTTCCTCACTCTTATCTCTTCTTGCTGTTGCAGCTTGTGTGCTTTAAATTTCCTGCCACATGAATATTCTTTATGCTAATTTTTTTATTTGCTTCCTTCTAAAAATTGCTTTCCTAATCCTATATCCATCTTTTCAGTCTATAAAGAGTGTATTATGCATTTTTTAAAGTAACTGTATAATATTTATGAACACAGGCAGATCTCCCACTTGTATAATACAATTGTGTAACTTAAGTAAAGAGCCCATACAGTGCTCAGAAAGCTGAGGTAATAACATCTCCAAATAGTCTGCATTCCTTGTATTAAATTATCCGTCAGGAGTGCGTTCTTGTGGACAGTGTTCAGCCAGTTTGATTACACACTGTGTATTCACTCACGGAAGAACGATCAGTAAGATTGCTACTTGCTATGGTCTCTCCTAATTTTCTGATTGTCGTGGTTTGGCCTCAGCCGGCAACAGAGAACCACGCAGTTGCCTGCTCAACCCCCGAGGGCGGTGGGGAAAATCGGAAGAAAAAAGGCAAAACTCGTGGGTTGAGATAAAAGGCAGTTTAACATAACAGCAAACAAAAGAGGAGAACAACAACAACAACTGACGGAGGGATGCACACACAGGGTTACTGTACCGACGCTCACCGACCGGACCGCGCAGCCCCAGCCCGCTCCCGAACCGCGTCTTCCTCCTTCTCCCGGCCAGCTCCCTTTTATGGACTGGGCATGGCGTCACGTGGTATGGAATGCCTGTGTCCCGGGCCAGAAAATTAACCCTATTCCCGCCGGAACCAGGACACTGATGAATAACATTCTTGCACTAAAGAACATTCATGTTAAGTTTTTGCCATTTATATTTCTCCTGTGGCAGCATCTGCATTTTCTTGTTGCGAACTGGGCCTCTGCTAGGCACAGTATAAACACATTGATGTCCTCTCCCTTACACTGTTTGGCTTGGAGTATTCCTGTTACCGGGCTGAGGACTTCTGCCCCCAGGGTGCCCAGTCTACATTCTTACCTTTTGCTCTTCCTCTACCATTGGTACCACTCCCATGTGTGACTCTCCACATAACGGATCTTTGCTTAGTGATCAGGGCACTTAAAAAAAACCTGATCTTGTTAGCCCATTCAAGTGCATTCATACTGGATAGAGACCCAGTGTTTACTGTTCTGTGTTTCAGGGGGTCAGATCAGAGAAATTTAAATTGGGCTTTAACTCTTTAGATGGAGGCACATTAGCATTTGAAGCTGGAGTTCTGACCTGGGTGTAACAAAGTGTCACAGATCTATTCAGAAAGCTGTTTCTGGTAAAGTTATTTGCAGTAATTTTGCCAAATAATGTGTGTGCACGTTGAGGTATTGTCTTTGTTCAGTGTTTGTTCTATGTCTGGCTACAAGCTTGTTGAGAAAAATGAGAAATGACTAAACAAAGATAGACTTTGCTCTTCATCTCCCATTTCTCTGATCACTAGGGGTAGCTGTTCTTCGGCATTCTTTTACTGAGAAAGTTACCTTAATCTCTATGTGGATCTGGCAAGAAATTATTAGCTAACATGATGCAGATAACAAGCATCGCTGTACTTCTAGGACATGTCATATGAAATACATATTAGAGAGTCTGAGTAATTACTTAATGACAAGGTGTAGTTTTCAAAAGCTTTTGACATATCCAAATTTTATTTAAGGTATAAAGAATAAGAGGGACAGAATCTAAACAGACTCTTGTAGCAGAATCTGAAAATGTTTACAGCTTTTATATTGTTAAACTACAAGTTGAGCTTAGATATTTCAAAGATTAAAAAAAGAGAACTTTATTTTTTTAGCATAGTGTTTTGCAGTCTGCAGCCAGGAAATGTATTTTACAAAACTTACCGATTGTGATTTG
This sequence comes from Burhinus oedicnemus, assembly GCA_008921705.1. Classification (NCBI taxonomy): domain Eukaryota; kingdom Metazoa; phylum Chordata; class Aves; order Charadriiformes; family Burhinidae; genus Burhinus; species Burhinus oedicnemus. Next base: position 7,952,308 of record VFFE01007679.1, read on the forward strand.
CAATTGAATCAAGTTGTCATCATTGAACCGTGGGTGAATGAGTCTGCAGTTAGCAAAATAGTTAGAAAGGCTTTAATTTTGTTCTGGCACATGTCCAAAATCTGAAGAGATTTTTGGAGTATGTTGTTAGAACCGTGGTGAACGGTCTGAAAACTTGCAGAGGTTAAATTCTTCATGAGGTCATGGGTGGTACCTAGCATCCTTTGTATGAACCACCAGCTTTTAGAGTTTCAGCTTGAGTCTTCTGTGCTGGCTTCCATCACTTTGCAGTACATGTGCTAATGAAGGGAATTAATTTAAAAGCATTTTTCAGTTTAACAACTTTTTCTGTTCATTTAAATATAAATTCTAGGAGTGCTATCAGTGTTGTCTGTGCTCAAAATAAGTGCCTGTTGTGAACATATAAAATTTATGGCATTTGCTTGCTTATTAATCAGTGTGTTGAATCAGACTTTTATCTCATGTAAATATGGACTAAAAATTGAGTCGTTCTTTTCTTATAACAATTTGACTGTTTTAACAGTGCATATCATTATGCAGCAAGGAATATGACCCATATTTTGTGAAAGGTTTGTTGTAGTTGGTGGGAGTCAGAGAACAGTAATTGATGTGCTTCTGTCAGAGTAGAGACATATTTGGACCAAAGATTCTGTTTCTTGAGCTCCAGTTTCTCTTTCAAAAGATTGGAAAAAGCTGCTTGATAAAGCCCTGCTTTGTAATTCCACGTTGCTGTGTAATAAGTCAACAATAAACCTGTTGAAAATTACAGATACTGTTTTCAGACCTCCTTGTGTTAGGCTTCCCAAGATGCTGTTCTGTCATCTGGCTTGTTCATGCTCAACTTTCTATTTCCCATTACTAAACTTATTCCCCAAATGGGAAGCTGTTCATTTTCTATCTCAGTCTCTAGAGTCGGTCGATGCCGTCATTTTATGGCAGTGGCTCTTCATATCATGCTTGAAGTGGATGAGGAATTAGCTTCTAAGTGATGATTTTTTTTTTTAATTCTAATTAGTACTTTATACAGGGATGGCGGTGTTGCATGGAACAACCTCGGGAATTTAAAGTTAGCTAGAACTGGCAGTTCCTGTAATTCTCTGCCCTATGTTGAACGTTCTGTAGGATTGATGCTGGATTCCAGTTGCTCAATTTTCATTTCTTCACTAATTTCCATCATATATCATTTATAGCCTCTCAGTATACTACTCTTTGATATTTCAATTATATATGAAAATGAAAGCAAAGTGTTGTTTGTGCTTCTTAGCAGCTTGTTCTTATTTTCTTTTTTAGCTTTATCAACAAAGTTGCCTATGATGCATTTAGGTTTACCAGCTCTTTCAACTAATGCATTGAATCTTTCAGTTTTGTTGTCTTGGTTTTATTTAGGCTCAGGTTACAGGTAAAATTTAAGTGTATTTATCTTTCAAAATGATATTGGATGCCGTTAGGTAGGATCATTTTTTAGTGGATGAAATTTGTTAAAAGCATAGCACCTATTTGTATGTTGCACATTTCACAACGTTGTAATTGCTAACAAACTAATGTTAAAACAGTTAGTAATGTTAAATTAAAAGTGATATATAGAGCAATAAGTGGTTAAAGATATTTTGCATGTTATGGGATCTTTACCTCTTTATTGTGTGAGAAATAAGCAGATATTAGTGTATTTTGTTTAGCCTGTTTGATCTAACCTACGCACATAATTTCTGCTATCACTTGAGTGGTGATGGCTGCTTATTGCAAAAACAGTAACAAAACTAACGTGGCTATAGGCATAATTTTTGAGCTTTTGTAGAGTACATATGTACCTATGTATTCTAAACAATACCTGCACTTCTTACTGTTTTTGCATGTACTACAACTTCCTTCCCTCTCAAAACTTTTTGAAACATGGATAAAAATATCCAGAGGCTGCAAGTACACATTGTCCATTGTTAGGGGCTTCTCAGAGCGCACCTCCGTTGTGCTGCTTATGGTGGATTTAACTGATGTGTTTTAAAAGCTCTGTTTTGTCCCAGACTCTATAGCCTCTATCTACCTGTTTTTCTTCAAATGTCACTAATTTAAGAAAGATAATGCTGTTTTTCAGATGCTTTAAAGTGCGATGGGATTACTACTGATAATAATGATGATTCAATGAAATCACTGTTTTACTGGACATCTCCCAGCCTTTGGGTTTGGACTTGGTCAGTATGGAATATGTGAAGTGATCCTGTTTGACTATGTAATTTACAACACAAAGTTACTTTTTCCTTTTTCTTAGAATGGGTTTGGATTGTCTTCTTGGGGTAGTGTAAATCAGACAGCTTCTGTGCCCTGTAGCTGCGTCTTCTGTTCTCCGCTCTTGGTCACTCAATGGGTGCAAGCAGTTGCCCTGAGAAGATTGATGGGATTCCCCCAAAGCAGGAGAATCTTTTAGTTGGCACCTGCTCTGCTAACATAGGCTTAGTGTCTTTAGGCAAGGAGAAGTAGTATGCCAGGATCATGGCATGTCATTTATTGCCATCTTCTGACTTCAAACAGTGGCATGGTTCTCTATGGCTTTCTGCTGTAATTTCATTAGATGGTGAGTGAGGATCCAGGTCTTTCTGAACCTGGATTGGTAGAAAGATAATCTGGAAACATTTTGGCTCTTCTCACCCAAGTTCCTGCCCGCAGCATAGCTTAATGGACTAAGATTGAAGTCTTTCATAAGAGCCTTCAACTTTGTCACTTCTATGTTTGAGTGTTTTGTTTTCATCTCAGTACCCTTGAATTTAAGGTATGTTTGTAGTAGCAGTCATGTGTTAGTTCCCATCTGAGGCTTCCTGAGTGTAGCAAAAAGTCCTGTATATTTAATTTGCTGTTGTTATGGACGAGCATAAAAGAAGTATATCAGTAATCTTTAAAAAGAAGTCATGACCCTGAGTTTTACAGCCTTAAACCAAGCCCTGGTTCTGCAAACTCAGTTCCAAGTACCCTTCTCACACATGCCTTGTGAGCAGGAAACAGGAAACAACTCTTCCATAATTTATCATTTAATTTGTCTTTCGTAATTACAGCTCAAACCTTGCCTGGAATATTTACTTTGCCTTTTCTGCTTGGCTTTCTCATTCTCTTTTTTTATGATTTTGATTTTGTTTTTATTAACATTCTTCACAGACACACTGTCACATCAGATTTGCTCTTTAGGTAATATGGTTTACTACAGCATCCATTTTCTCTTATGCTGTCAGAGCAATCTGACATAAAGCCTTCTCATGTGGAATTGCTCTTATATTTTCTTGGATCCCATTAATGTGGTTTTGTTCAATTATTATTTTAGTTGGTTTTAATATATAATACTGTCGTGTGATTGTAGGGGTATTTTGTCTACATTGGAAGACATCCTCTAGTTAAAAATGAACATATGCACCCTTCAATATCCCTGAAAGATAGACATTTAAATGTGTACCTTCATTGTGGTAAATTTAAGTAGTTTGATAAAGGAGATATCCACAAATGGGCAAACTGATGCCAAACCGAAGTTATACTTTCAGCACTGAGTTTTTTAATATATTTTATGCTTTCATAAACAGCTGATATTTGAACTGATTCCGCTTCCCCCCACCCCCACCCCCCAAATAGGCATATAATTTTCCTTGTGATTTTAGAATAGGGATGTAGGGATATCTTTTGGTGCAACAAGAGTGGAGTGGGAGGGGTTGCAGAAGAAAGCTTACTTTCTACCATGCTGTTCATAGTATGATAGCAAGTATTTTATTTGTGAAAGCCTGAAGTAGGAGAAATATATCTAATAAGTATCAACATTATCTTCATTCTCAGAATCTCATTCACATTTTTACTATATGCTAAATTATCTTTCCATGGCATTTATTAACAGTATTTTCCATGGTAACTGTGGGTATTTATGTTTCAAATTAATAGAAAATTTTGGTTTTCTTTGATTTGCAGTGCTTGAGCAGGTGGCTTTCAAATATGGTAAGTTGTTGGGTTAGTCACTCAGTTTTGTGCACTTGCTGTTTTCAGATTTCCATCAGATTAGCATGCAGTATTGGCAGTTCTTTCAGTCCAAAAAGTGTTTATAAAGTAAAGCAGATACAGTCTGACATATTGTTATCTGTATTTATATTTGCATATGTATGCGTGAGTATTGCAATGTGTTTGAACAGTATGTTTGTGTGTCTCATCAAATGCATAGATATATAGTTAACAGCAACAAAACTTGAAGCAGCAGGGAGATGGAATTAAGATTCTTCTTCGCACCTATCATGTCCTATCAGCAGGATGCATGCTAGCACAATCTTTAAATGTGTGCTTGAATACTATGTTTTCTCCACATGAATGTTGTTTCATACACCACACAGAGTCAAAGAACAGTCCCTTTCTGAAGTTTTTCAATTTACTGATGCTTACTATTGGGAGATCTTTGTATCCAACTGTTTCCGAGAGGAACTATCTAAGTGGGTAGCAAGCTGTATCTGGGCCTGCTACTAAACTGCTGAAAGGAGCCATCCTACAATAGTTAGAGCATGTTGTAAGAGTCCTTAAGAACTTCTGTGGCTGGGCTGAGGTTGTAACTCTAGATGGCTGCTGTGTTGCTGGAGCTCCATTGTCACTTTTATTAAATGCTGCAGCAGCTTTGAAGAATCAGGAGATGATGTGGCTTTTGGCAGGGTGGCGCTACCATCAGTAATTGCATGAGAAACTTCAAAACTATCTGCCAGCTAATAAATTAAAATGGTAACTGACTGCACTCATTGTTAGAATATATACAAAGTCTTGCAAAGAATAACAAAGGCTTCCATACCAATAAACTGTTCCTTGAAGTTTGCGGTCTCTGTGGACATTTGACCCGCACCTCTCTTTTCTTATTATTCTTTATGTGCCAGTCGCATGGTTGAGAGTTAACTGAACTAGCGGCAGTTACTCTGACCTGCATACGCTATCTTGAGGAGCAATAAGGGAGGTCCGAGAGCAAATACTCTGTAGATATGAGGAAAAATTTAAAATCTTTTATAGTGGTGCATGAATGTGCCCACTTTTAGAGTATGCAAACAGACAGCGTATCTTTTAAGACCCTGGTTACAGGTGATTATAACACAACTTGAATATTTCTTTAATATAAATGTATCTGTCTGAATTTACATGTATGTTACAACTAGTGAACAATATTTACAATGATCCTACTTAACCTTTTGCTTTTAATCTTCTGATTTTGCATATTTTTAACATTCTTTAAACTTCACATATAATTCTGTAACACACATTTATAGAAAAAGGAGGTTACTCATTAGATTTCAGCCATGTATTTAATTTATTTCATGGAAAGTGAAGGAAGGAGTATAAATCTTAAAGGAAAAATTGTTCTTTGAGCTCTGTGATATTACTGCATTGGTGAAAAAACTCACTTTATTTTTCTGATTTTTATTTTTTTTAAAGCTTCTTTTCTCACCTGGTATTTTCTACTGTATGGTGTCAGTGTACCACCCTATCTCTTGTATTCTGCCAATAAAGGTATACCAGGTGGGTGCGGTGTCTTAAAAAAGCAGAATGTTTGCCTACCTTCAACACAGCCTTTCCTAGACCCTGGGTTTGTAATTTTTATTGGTGTCTTGATTAAGACCTAAGTAGCATAATTTTAAATTATGTTATTCTCCACTGAAAACCTAATCTGAATCTGTTAGGGTTTTTTGCTTCTGATACGGTATGTACATTCAGCAGTGATAGTCTGTGAAACTAGCTCATGTCATTGGGTATTCAGACACCTTGCCTGGCTCTACTTCAACTGAGATAACTGGTGTAATTCCAAAATGCTGTCACCAGATTGCCAACCATTAATTTATCTTTTACAGAGCACTTATGTTACCGATTGCTTTGTTATGTATGGCTCCCTAAAAGTATGAACACTACTGTTAAAATCAATAGGCCATACCTCTACAGGATATGTTCCTCTCGACCTCCAAGCTTCATCAGTCTGCATGACTCTTACCTTCTACAGCCACTACAGCCTTCTACAGTCACCATGCTTCCTGTATCTGTTCTTCTACCTATGTATTAATAGTTGTCCTTGAGCTTTCTGCTAATATCAAGGACTTTTCATTACCCTTTACTTGATCTTCACTGCTGCCTGTCTCTGCAATTAATGATGCAACAGCACTGGATTTTAACTTACACACCTCTCTCTAACCTTTAATGAATCTTTCTTCTGCTCCTAGCTTTACTGAACATAATTCTTAGTTACCTTTCTACTGATTCTGTTCGAGTTAGATACTTTTATTTCCTTTACCTTTTTGGTATACTCTTTCACGGAGCCGATGGCAATTGTATGCAAATCTGGGTTAACTTATAGTACATTGAGTATATCTTTGGCTAATTAGGGATGTAAATGGTTAAAAAAATGAAACATAAAACTTGGAAATCTTAATTTAGACAAAAATTCTCTACAAAGTTTAAACTTAAAGTCCTGCAGAAAAAGAACTTCCAACATAAAGTATGATTGCTTCATTAGAATGTCAAAAATGTTGCATGCTGAGTTTGAATTTTTCCACAGGTATATTTGGGGGTTTTCTGTGTAAAAATAAATAGGGAAAAAAACTGCAGAGAATTTCTGCATAGAACTCCAGAGGAATATGCCCTGAATAACAGACTTTCTTGATCTTCTGCAGGATTTTGCAAATCCCTGCCCTGTAGGAGACTGTAATTTTCAGTTGTCTTCCCTGCATGCCATCACATACAGCCTCCCTTGCTCTGTTTGTTAGCTGCTACATTTAACAAATTGCTTTTTTTTCTCTGTTGTAGCACAGAAACCCAGGATCTTCAAACTTGTACTGAGAGTATAATCCAACAGCCACAGTAATGCTCCGGTTTCTCACTGTCCAAACCAATCTGCTAAATAAATGGCTATGCAATGGCCTCTTTCCCGGCAGTCGTCAGTGTAAAAGGATCATTCAAGTGCTCTTTTATCAATCTCTTTCATGTTCTTTCCCCCCATAAGTACTAAACGCAGAAACTACCTGAAGTAGAACAGATTTTCTCTAGTTAACAACAGTGATTTTTTTAAAATAACATTTGAGTATCGAAAATATTTAGTCACGAGCTTCTGGGAATAACACCTTGGAGCCATTTCATTGTGTTGCTCTAAATAATGGTATGTTTTATTCAGAAGTGACTGATAGTACTGAATTCACCTGGCGAAGTGATTGCATCAACTATTATTTGCTCTGACAATCCCCAAAACATCTTATGTTGCTACCTTTTATCTTGTAGTCCTCTTTATAGGCAAGACATATACAAAGGAATTCATACAGTCTGGATTCATTATAAGTATAGGATGCTGATGAATGTTTAGCTGAAGTATTTGTAAACTTGAGAGCTAAATGTTTAAACCACTTGCCTTAGTCATCTCCCTAAAAGCTGAATTTTCATTCACTGCACATTCTTAAGTGACTCCCAGCCTCCTAGATTCACATATTACATCACAATATGGTGTTAAATTAAATTAATTGCTCTGGATTAGAAGGGATTAACTAATACATTTAATACATAATTACATGGAATTACAGTTTTTGTCTGTTTGGGGTTTCAGCCTTTAGCTTTTATTTAAAAGTAAGGTTATGAATAGAACCAAATCCATAACATGCATGTTAGCTGAAATGACCAAACTTTGCCTGGTTTAGAGCTGAAGTCTTTGACAAGTAGCTATTTTCAGAAGGTTTCTGTCTGTAGACCAAGCTCTGTCATGGTTCCACCCATGTTTGTCTCAGATAGCTTCCTTCAAATCATTCCACAGAAATGTTATAGAGTACGAATTATGTGTGAGTGAAACTAAACGGTTTTTTTAGAATAATTACAAGTGGAATTTCCTTTGTTTATGGAAATGTGCATAGCTGAAATCTCAGATCAAGGGAATCGGGGAAATCAATCTTCATTACCCATCCATGGTGATACAGAAGTATGCTGGTTTTCCGTTAAAAGAAATATCATGGCATGTCTGTTCTGTAAGTGATCATGAATAGGATCATAGAGATTATCTCAGAATAATAAATATGTCAACATAGCAAACTTCAGAAAGGAAAAAAAGAAATTACCATCTTCATTTTACTGTTCTACCTTCCTTATCTCTTCATGTTACTCTTTGATATGATGGGAACGTAAAGAGAAAGTGTGATGTTATTGGATGGTATGCAGTGGCTATGAGAACTTGAGAGAGATCTTTTTCTCAGAAATATATTTGTGATCACTATATATATATATTTTTTAAAAAAGTGTGTGTATATATATAATGCTGATTGATTTGAATGCTGTTGCACTCTTAAGTGTTTTGGAGTCTATTTATGTAGTACGTAGTGCATTAAAATATCGCATCTAAAACCACAGTAAGATTGGTTTTGTTGTCTTGAAAAATGCAGGATGTGCTTTGCTGCAGAAATACCACTTTGGAACTTGTACTAACTCAGTCTGTCCCTAGGCAGGGAAGAATTCAAGTAGCTTAGCACTGGACATTTTTCCCTGTTTATGACTCCTGTTTAAGACCATAACTTTTTGATTTAGAGTACAGCAAGACCTTTAAACAATCTGGATGAGAAGGACTGTCTCAGCAACTCTACTATATTTTATTTTGAATTTTCTTCCCCCTCCATCCCCTTCCTCCCTTTCATAACAGCATATAATCTCCAAGCAATTTATATGATAGTTCATCATAGGGAAGTCTTATGCTGCTGCTGTAGGACGAGCTTTTCTCCAACTAATTTCCTATTTTCCTGCTGTAAAACTGCCAGAACACTTTAGTGAATGGTAGATGAATATTCAATTAAAAACTTCTGTACTAGGAACTTAGAAAATTGCTTCTTAGTAAAAAGCAGATTAACCTTAAGTACGCTTCTTGTTGTCAGTTCGATAGTATGGATATTGCTCGATTTGTAGTTATGTTTGCCTTTCCTTCCTGCATCATCAGTGAATGACAGTAACATCTGATTAAAAGAAATTTAACTTCTTTTTCACTCCCTGCTGATTCCTCCAATAGTTTTAAAGTTGAAATACAAACCAAAATAAAGTACTGTTGGCCTTTATGATTTCTCTACCAAGTGCAAAGACTGACATATTCAAATATGAAGTACCCATGGCTTTTGATTTTGCATTGGAAATAGTAAATGATCATTATATTTGCTTTGTAAAAGACCAGTTATGATGCGTTCACTTCCTGCGACTCTTTTCCCCAAATAAGTAGTAGAAAAACTTGGGGATTTTTTTAGGATCACCTTCGAGTCAAGCTGAATTTTTCTAATATTGCCAATGTGAAAAAGTAAGAGAAATATGCTATAATGAGATATTTGCTTAATATATCAGAAATAAAAAATAAAAATTGAAAACAGCATAGCTTTCTCCTTCCCTCCTTTGGCTTGTTTACAGTCACTTTCAAGAGAATTTATGCTCCTTATTCTCTTAGTAGAAACCAGGGACCCAGCTCTGTCCTTTAAGACACCCTGGCTACCCTCCCTGACTTCAGTTGCCTGACATCCATGTTTTGGAGAGTGGATTAGAATGTGCAATATTATGCATATTCCAGCAACATAATTCTTCGTGAGAATTTAGGATTAATTAGGATCTGAAAATTTCTGCCCTCTTTTTTTTTTTTTTTTAATTAAAGGGCTATACATTCTACATCTTTTTTTCTGTTGGGTTTTTAGGTTGTTTTATGCACGCACATTTAGAATTAAAGTTGTTTTGTAGTATTAGGAGCTAGATATAACTGAATGCTAAAAGAGAGTTATACAGTGAGGCTTTAAATTCAAGACTTTTCCTGCATATTGATTGAGAAAGGGTAATTCACACAGTGAGGAGAGCCCTCGGTACTCCTATTGCTATCGATAGAAGTTGAGGTAATTCATTTCTTATGAGGTACTTCACATCTCACAGCATTAGATCCATAGGGAGCTGTCCATGATGGCTTGAACAGGAAAAAAAATGACAGTCTCGTATTGAAGCTGGTGAGGAGAAAAAAATATCTATAATGAGAAACTGTTCCACCTGAAAGATTCCTTATTTGCTCAGTTGCATATGATTTTTCCATGCCCTTGGTGGTTTTTTTGTTTTTGGGTTTTTTTGTTTTTTTTTTCTTCTTGGCTTCCTGCCTCCCCCCCCTTTTTTTAAATATACTTACTTGTTTTTCACAGAAATAGGTTTTCTTGAGTCAGGTGTCCTTAAAAAAGGTGCACTGGGCTTGGTTTATTAGAGTAGGGCATCTGTGTTACTGAGTAAATATAGTGATTTTCAACTTGAAATACTCGTGGGTTATTCATTCTTTGTGTTTCCTGTATTAACAAAGAAAGGTAACAAATATACTTGTAAATGAATTTCCTTTTGCAGGCTTTTGATGTACAGTAAAAATATGCTTTGAAATGCTGTATGAAAAGGCCTGGGAGCTTTTTCCTTTTCAAAGGAATTTTTGTTCTTTAAAATGTCACAAATGTCAAGTTCTGCCTTTACTATCTTGCCAGAGGAGTCCTTGAAAGCGTCTAAAATGTTCATTTAAGCAATTTCTCAGGCAGCAGTTAATAAGGTGGCACTGATGTGAATCCTTAAAGATTTTATGATTCTATGATTTGGGGGGGGGAATAGAAAAATGTGCATATAATTGTTCATGCATCTAAATAGTCCCATTGCTTCAATGAGGTTATTTGCACCCAAGAAGTTATTCCTATCCACTTTGATGGTGGGGAAGACTTCTGGTCTTTTAAAAAGTTGGTTTAAAAGCATGGGACATACTTGAAAACTAGAATTGTAAACAACTGTCTTCCTTTTCTGTTCAAATCTGACACAAACTTGTCCATTGAGATCTATAGCTTTGAAGAAGATCATAGTTTAAGTTTATTTAACTAGACATATGACCTTCAACAAGAGATCTTGGTTTTTTACTTGGAAGTTCTACTTTGAGGAGCAAGGTGAAAATTTGAAGGGTAAAATATAGATTCCATTAATTCTGCATATAAGGGACAAATATTCCTAGGGCCTAGTGATATACAAATTGGTACAAGGAAGTACAAAGAGGTTCTCAACAGTGTTTAAATTTCTTTGATTTTGCCTATTGGTTACAAAAGTTTTTGTTCCTACTGTGCTGGGAACTGTAGGATTGGGAGTGAATGGTAAGGGGACTGAAAGATTTATTAATCTAAAATGAGACAAGAAGTCAGTGAGAAAGAAAACTTACAGGTCTCTTTTTTTATATTAGATTAAACTAGGAAGCCAGATGCATTTGGGTACAAAGAGCTGTTTGATGAGAAGACAGCTGAGGTTTGATTTACATGTTCTGGTAATGGTGTACTTATGGTGCCCTCAGAAAAACGGGGACTCCAGGGGGCTAATGACAGCGAGGTTTCTGTTGCTGTGCAGTGCAGATTCTGCAGCTAGCACGGGCAGTGCAGGAGCAAGGGGCAGGGAAGAGGCTCACACAGCAGCCTGGTGGCAAACAGATTGACTAGACTAAGGCCTGCTGGTGGGAGAAGGGTTTAGATTATATGGTTCTAGTTACTTGTTCCTCAAGAGGAGGTGTCAGAGGGGGGAGGCTATCCATACAGAAATAGCTGCCCTGGGGCCTCACTCCGGCAAGAACTGTGAAAAAGGCTGAGGTTATTCAAACGCTGCTGATTTGGGCCTTCCATGCTGCTTTATGTTGTTCCCATCATCAAGATGTTTCTGAGACCCTGTTACCATTCTTGTGGTATTCCTGCCCCAGACTTGGCACTTTTCACAGGTGTTTCACAGCCAAGCATTCATTTTGGATTTCTTCACTCTTCACTAGACCTTTCAAGGTGACAAGTCCTTTGCCTTCTCCCAACAAAGAATGTAAGCAGTGAAATCAGTTTTATTTACTTATTGATGGCTGAAGCACTGTGTTACCTACTTTTGGCAGAAGCAAACCCACTGTAATCAAGTTGACAAACCTCTCGTCCCTTCTCTAAATGAAGACTGCAACAAGATTGAACTGGATCTTCCCTCATAAAGGCTTATGGTTTTGGGGTTTTTTTTTTGAGATAGATGCTTGTAGTTGTCTTTACTTTTTGAATTGCACAACAGGATTTGAAAGATCAGGGTTTCTATGAGCTGGTGTTATCGTTTGAGAAACCCACAACAATTTATTGTCGTTCAGACAATTGTTCTCTCACCCAATGAAACCTCCCCACCCATGAAGGGGAATCAGGGAGAAACAAAGAAACACAACGGTTGAAATATAAACGGATTTAATAGACTGAGACTAAATAATTAAGGTTAATAATACTAAAGAACCAATATTGATCCCAATACCAATATAAAATACACCAGGTATTAGATACTCTATCCATAGGAAGCTGTGCACTCCCAGCAGGGGACAGCAAATGTCTGACACTGTGAGCACTACGGCTTTGGGAGGAAGGGAAGGGCTCAGGGGTCCGGCACCAGGGAAAGAAGTTCTCAGGATTGCAGCCATTGAGGGAGAGAGACAACTCCTCAGCAAACCTTCTAATTTATATTGAATGTGACGTTCATGATATGAAATAATCCTGCTGGCCAGCTTGGGTCAAGTGTCCAGGTGTCGCTCCTCCTCATCACTGCACTTGGCTAACTCAAAAACACTGAAACCCGCATACTATAACTGGGTATAAAGTAAATATTTTCACAAATTCAGATACTAAAGTCTTCTAAAAGTGAAGTTTTCCCAAACATTAGAAGAGAAATTAATCCTGTGTTGCTCAAAGCAGGACAGCTGAGTATGGGGAAAAAAAAAAAATCTTATTTTTGTCTTTTCACTACAAATCCATGTGTGGAATTTTCCCAAGTAATAGCAACATTGTTTCAACATACAGAAAAAATTGTGAAACTGTTTTTTATACTAAATACAACTTTTTTTTTATCACTGTTTTGATTTTGTCTAAAATTCAAAATTACTTCATAAAGCAAAAGAGGAAACATTTATAAGCACCATATACCAAAAAATGTTAAATGGTAAATGTTAAAAGCTAAATTGTAACAACAGACATAAAATGACTAGTATCTCTACAGGGACTGTGACTTTGTTTTAATATCTTATTTGGGTTGGGTAAGGGTTTGGGGTTTTTTATTAAGGCACAATGTAAAGGACCCTATAGGCCCTGAGAAGAGGCACTTGGGGGTGTTGATAGATGAGAGGCTCAACATAAGCCAGCAATGTGCGCTCGCAGCCCAGGTGGCCAACTGCATCCTGGGCTGCATCAAAAGAAGCATGGCCAGCAGGTCGAGGGAAGTGATTCTGCCCCTCTACTCTGCTCTTGTGATACCCCATCTGGAGTCCTGCGTCCAGCTCTGGAGCCCCCAGCATAAGAAGGACATGGACCTGTTGGAGCGGGTCCAGAGGAGGGCCACGAAGATGATCAGAGGGTTAGAGCACCTCTGCTATGAGGACAGGCTGAGAGAGTTGGGATTGTTCAGCCTGGAGAAGAGGAGGCTCCAGGCAGACCTTAGAGCAGCCTTCCAGTATCTGAAAGGGGCCTACAAGAAAGCTGGAGAGGGACTTTTTACAAGGGCCTGTAGTGATAGGACGAGGGGTAATGGCTTCAAACTGGAAGAGGGGAGATTTAGAATAGAACTCAGGAAGAAATTCTTTCCTGTGAGGGTGATGAGGCACTGGAACAGGTTGCCCTGGGAAGCTGTGGAGGCCCCCTCTCTGGAAATGTTCAAGACCAGGCTGGAGGAGGCTTTGAGCAATCTGGTCTAGTAGGAGGTGTCCTTGCCCATGGCAGGGGGTTGGAACTAGATGATCTTTAAGATCCCTTCCAACCTAAACCATTCTATGATTCTATGACTATTGAGTATAGGATTATTGTCAGTCAACACATAGCCTGAAATGATTGGTCATTTAATTACAGCTCTGACATTTATTAAATTATCATAGCATTGATTGGTGTTTACCTTTTAGCTTGACATTTTTTTAAATATTTCCATAGAGAACTGATTTCAATAGATGTGCAGTCTTTTTAAATATAAAATTGTCCTAGGATACATTGAACTAAATCAAAAGATATTTATCACAGAGTCATGGTACAGCTGCTGGAGATAAGCAATGAAAATCATGCTAGTGGTTGGATTTTTTTTTCTATTCAGTCCTCCCAAGATTGTACAATAAGTGTTTGGGAACAGACACTTCCCAGGAAATAAAACATGTGCTCAGTTTCTGGCCATAGGCCTTTAAGTATGGAAATTTATTTTCAGGAGAGCCTTTGAGTATAATATAGATTAAGGTTATAAAGTTGGTTTTTATCATGTATGTAATTTTAAACATTCCAGTGAAGTATCATTGCTTTCTTTTAACTTCTGTTATTTTATGCCAATATGGAAACCCAGGAATGTGAGACAAACTTGCATCTGAATATCCTCAAACATCAGGAATGCCCTGAATCTCAAGCCTTTTTTTTGCATTCACTACTCCGACATCACTTTTGCTGTATAGGGAACCCAGATAGATCCTGACCACTTCTGCTGTTTGCAGTCTAGATCCTAATTCAGCTGTTGTATCTTGAGGCCCTGCATAATGGCATGGATAGAATCTCCTGACTGTGTTGTTGCCATACAAACACTTGAAGGAATCCTTTAGGACTAAGGTAAAATAGTTTTTGAGTTTATAGCTAAGACTCCAGCTGTTCTGGAATACGGAATTCGGAAGACATCTGATCTCACCACAGATGTGATAAATTCATGTTGCTCCCTTTTACTCCCCAACATTGAAAAACTAGAGTCTACAGATGTAGACTCTACACGTATGGCTACTTTTGAAAAACAATGACTTCATATTTGAAATCTTGATACCTATTTCAGGTGGATATGTCCAAAATATCCAGGATGCTTCATGAAGGCCTATTACAATTTTCTTTTAAAGGTTTCTGGGTTTTTTTAATATAAAATGAATATTTTGGGGGACTATTCACAAGACAAAACTAAGTCTCTCTCAGCACCCTCTATAGCAAGCAGAGACTCAGGACCTTCATAGGTGATGCAAAAATGATTACCTTGTCTGATGACTATAAGGGGACCTCAAGGAATGCAGCCTTGCAAGATTTAAGTAAATCCTTGTGAATACCTTATCACCAGTACATACCCAAATAAACAGGCTCCATTTCACTTGGCCAGATCTTGTTTGTTTCGGTCCTGCTAATGAGAGTACTTCAGTTCTGTGTTGTAACTGAATTCTTCATTATGGCTAAAGGGGGGGGTGTTCTTTGATTCACATAATGAATGCTAATAGTATTTACTGTTTTAATACCTATGGCTGATTGTATCCTTTTATATATCCTTTTTTTAGATAATATTTTATAAATTTAGCCCATATCTATCTAGTAGCCTCACTACTTGAAGAGATTAGATGATGACTTAAGTGGTTCTGCCCAAATCTTCTTTATGATCTACTGATCAATTTTCAGATGGGAGACACAGTGCAACTATTAGGTAAATATTTGTAGCACTTCAGAAGTATAAACAAAGTGAAATTAAAACCTTATCAGAATAACTGTATTCCTTTGTTTAAGCTATCTCTTCAACTTAACAAAGTATGAAAGTTGTAGAATCACTGCTGTCTTTGTTAATACTGTTAACTGTTGGCATGTACCCATCAAAGACTCCACTGGAGCCATGTTCTTGAGTCCTTCAAGGTTGTGTAGCTAATGCAAACATATTAGTTTGTATCTGTATACCATGGAGTACAGAAGGATCTGTAATGCCCATGAAGATCACGATCCCCTGCTGATATAAATGAACTCCATTAAAAACAGTGGAGAGATGGTGATTTGTTTCAACTGGGAATCTGCCCTTAGATACGTACTGTTTTAAAAGAAAATTTGTCAGGGAAGATTTTCTGCATATGTGGTTTTTGAGTCATTCAACTGATTTTCTTTGCCAGTGTGTGAAATAGATAGGCCTGTATTATTTGCAATACTCAGCATTTATCTTCAGGCTATGCAGCGTTAATTAAAAATACTTGATTTCACTCAGTGGAGTATTAATAACAATGTGACTTAATGCTTGTAAAATGTTTCATATGTTAAAAAAGCATTGAAATAGGAGCTGGATATCGCTTGTAATATCTTCACAAGGGAGCCATATAGTCATTATTACATGTATTTTACAGAATAAAACTGTAGCTGAATGTGGGAAAACTGAGAGAAAGAAGTGAGCTTCACTGCATGATTTTTGAAATGCAGAGCCTAGAATAATGTGCATAATTTTCCTAGCCCTTTTCTTAATTCAG
Organism: Burhinus oedicnemus; assembly: GCA_008921705.1. Lineage (NCBI taxonomy): Eukaryota > Metazoa > Chordata > Aves > Charadriiformes > Burhinidae > Burhinus > Burhinus oedicnemus. The sequence continues at coordinate 7,968,539 of VFFE01007679.1, forward strand.
TCACCCCCTACAAGAATGAACTATTTCAGGATAGACTTGTTTGATTTTGAGTACAGTAGTCATGAGAAGAATGTTAATTGACAAGTAGATGCAGAGTATTGCAAATACAGATGTTAGCTATATTAATGGAGAGAGGAACATAGCGTAGAGATGTTCAGATCATGTTTAGTTTCACTATGCCATTGTTTTAATATACACTTTTAAAATATTGAATATGGTATTTTTCAGCTATTAAGAGCTGTAATCATCTAGTGTAGATCTTGAACTGTTACTGTCATGTACATATTTGAGATGGAAGTCTGCAGAGGAATATAAACTCAAAGGAGTAATTCAGCATTCAAAGGTACTTGGGACCAATGGACAATACTTTACAGAAGCCAGACAACACGGTGCGAGGCCATTGACTGCTCCCACAGTACACTTTGTAGTCAGGTGTCCCCCTGACTTTAACAGACTGTATACACGATTTTGAAATATTTAAATCTTTATAAGGAGGATTTATCCAAACAGTAATGTGTTTTTTTGAGTTTAAAATGTTTTTAAGGAAGAATGAGAGTGTGCAGTTATGAGGTTACCCACATTCTGGACCTGTCCACATTCTACAGTCTGAAGCTGCATTTTACAATGTATGTAGTTCTTGGGCGAAACGCGAGGTGAAGAATAGCTTCAATTATAGTTAGGTTTGCTTTCTAGACATTGACTATTGAGAATTATGTTAAGAATTTGCAAATAAAGTATTTTTTTCCTTGTTCACTGTTCAATATTTTTATGCCACTTGCTGAGTGAGGTCATTTCATATTAGCTACCTCAAAGATTTAGGTTTGCTTAGAGCCAGTTGTATCATTAGTTGCCACCTTTGAAGTTACAGCTTAGTAGAGGACTTAAAAAAAAAAATTCCAATATTTTACATTGATTCTGTCTTCTTAGAAAAATAGGCTCTAAATATAAAGCTTTTAAAGGATGTGCCAGTGTGGAACTGCATCTTTGTCATCTGAAAATGCATAGGCATAAGCTGAGTTGTATCCACAATGCTTTTACTGGTTCTGTTTACATAGCAGTTCAGAAGGGATGAGTTTTGTTGTCAAGGCTGACAATAGCTTGCAAAACATAGTACAAGAGTCGTTATTTACTTCAGATCCTATGCAAGCATTGGTGTGAAAAATGGTCACATTACTATAAAATAGAAAGTCAGTATCTACCTTTAGGGATTCCTTGAAGGTTTCAAGGTGAAGTTCAGATCTGTCTCCAAGACCTGTGTTTGATCATCTGTTCCCTGTGAAGACTGTAAGCAATTTCAGAAACAGAAAGTAGTAGGAAAATTTCTAAGTCACCCTGAATATATAAGCTCAATCTTTTAAAGTAATTGTTCCTTTCAGTTGATAGAGAATGTACTAATCATTTCAAGGTATTTATTACATTACACATTCACTTTTAATGTAAAAGTTCTTTCCTGATCATCTCTAGTCTTTGCTTTAATATTAAGCATATTGCTCTGTTCACAGATTATTATTTTTTTTTTTAGCAAGGAAATAACTTTGACCGAAGTATATTGTATATAACAAGGTTGTACACCTAGGTGCCTACCAGGATGTTACTACTTTTGTTTTCACTAGTATTTATTTTATTATGATTTACAAAATGAGACAGTCGTGTTCATAATATAGACTTCCTAACGTACTATAACTGAAGCTCAAATATTATGGTCAGTAAACATAGCTATTTCTTTAACATTTGTGAGAATCTGATCCTTTCCCTGGAAATGTAATGTGTACTTACTTAAGACTTTGTGTAAAGACACTTTCACTGTTTGTGGTTTCTTTCCTTTGGACCAGCGCAGTCCAAAGTGGTGAGTAATGAATGATTGTTTTAGAGGAACGAAGTTCATCAGACATTTTGGATTTTCACATAGTTTCTGTACTAGCATGAAAAAAAGATTATTCAAAACAGCTAGTAGACACAGAACTACTATGGTAATATTGTATAGAAAAAATACTGGGCAGTACAGTAAAAGTGTTAACTACGCTTTTCAAATAGCTAATAATGATATAAGCACTTTGCTTATAGATAAAAATAAAAAGCTAAGATTGTTGGGAAAGTATACAACTGATTCTCTCAAGACCTCTGAAATATCTCAAGAGCTCAGTCTTCTATTGATGCTGAGAATGAATGTGCTGTTAAATGAAGAGATTGTCCATTTTCATTGACAATGTTTGCATTGCAACATTTTGGACGTTTTGAAACTCACCCTTTCTGTTTTACAGGAGTAAAATAATGAATGCTGCAGACTAAAGCACTACCAAACTGCATTGTGGGCATCTGAATTTATAAATTGCTTCTAGAGAGATAACATGATTTTTCATATAAATATGGTCATAATGAATTGGTATCAATAATAATAATTATATTAATGTTGTTCTATAAGTAATCCTGGACTATAAAAAGAGTATTACAGCAATTCAGAAGATAAAAAGTGTTTAATTTCATTCCTATATACTGCTAGTAAAGGATATGTTTTGATTCAGTGGATTATGCTTAGCATCACAAATTGGCATTCTGTGAATATTGTGGTACTGGCTCCTGAAATGTATTAAAATTCAAAAAAATCCTTAAGCATGTATGATTTACCAAATGTTCTGCTGAACTGACAACACAAAGAACATGCTTGCTAAGAGATCACAAATAACCATTATTGTGTTTTCTATCATATTTATTACAGACTGACAAGAAAGAGAGAAGTAATGCCTTGAATGTTGCAATAGAAAGTATGTGCAAGAAGACAAGAGACCTCCGCAGGCAGGTAAGCAACCTGGGGAACTGAAAAGGTAGAAAAGGAGACTTGAAAGACGCTTTTCCAAATTGCTATTTTCAGTTTTTGTAGCACTGCATTTTGAAAATAAAGATCTCTTCTATTTTAAAAGAATACTGAAGATAGTTACACTATTCCACAGAATATATACATAGAAATCCTCAAAACTGGGAAAAATCCCTACTAAATTATACTGGCTGACTGTATGTATGTACCTAGGCAAAACTCTGCATGTGTACATGTCTAAATATGTATTTGTTATAGAAATAGATCAGTAATGTACTTTGGACATCAAGTTTCATTTTATTTTAAAGAAGCTTGAATTATTATTGGTTGTTGGAACAGATACCTTAGAGGGACCACTGGGCCACAAGGTCTAGTTCTTTACCGTTGTAAGAACTCATACAACAGAAAAGGGTCCTTGGAATACCTGGTCCACAGTCCACCCACCTGTTTTGCATCCCAGTATCCTAAAGCTAATGTAAGACATGGACCAAAATCCACAACTTCGATGTACTGCAGAAGGTGAGCAGTAGACAGCAGCAGCTGTGTTTACATCCTTTCTCTGCAAGGAACATCTTTGAGAAAAATTGCAAATTATGTTGAAAGTAGATAGTATGCCAGTTTAGAAAAGAGAGCTAGAAAACCAGTAGTTCTTTCAGCCAGGCTGCCCCAACAAAGTATATGAAAATATATGGCTACACAGAACACGAGCACACACTGCTTTCATCCTGTCTCTAGCTGTGGCTATTTATCAACTCTCTGGTGGAAGAATATCCCTCCCAACTTTGTGTACAGTCTTACAAGCCAGCCTGTGCTTCAAGATGATGAATAAATTCCTTCCTGTCTCCCATAATCAGCTAGTGGAAGCCTTGAAAGATGAGATGAATATAATATAAATATAGTGTTTACAACTAACTAGCTATCCAATTTCTGCTCACATTCCATCAAAAATATGTTCAGCTCAGACACCCAGTGACTTGCAAGTTCAGTGTGTCTAGGAACTCTCCCATTCTGTCCTGCAGTCTCTTCCATGAATTAAACTCTAGCTTCTAACAGTTTACTTACTCTGTTACAGTGTTTAAAATCTGTTAACTAATTCAATTTCTATGTTTCTATAAGTGTTTGTAGAATGTCCAGTCTGAATGTAATCATGCCCAATTTATAGTCAATCTAGAATCAGTAGTTTTTGCTAATCAGAGTAGCTCTGTGGCTTCTTGACGTTTTCCACTGGAAGGTATTAATGAGAAATATTTCATCTTCTTCCTCCAATTCTGTGTTCTTACATGCAAATTACATAACAATTGTTTTAGGAAGAGCACTTACTGCATGTCTAATTCCTGATCTGGAAACCCTGAAATTGTGTGTTCTGTGCCTGCAGATATTGCAGTAGAGTCTTATTTGCTTTCACTTATGAACATTCATTATTCTGTCCCTCAGCACTTTTACTAGAAGCATGGAAGCTACTCTTACAGCTTTTATAAAACTTAAAATTTTTTTGAATGATACTGTGTACCGGAGCTGGTATTACATTAGGCACTGATAGTGGATTTGGGGCTATGGTGTGCACAATGTACTCTGCTTTCAGTCAGTTGCTGGGATTGCCTCTGCAAAATTGCTGTTGAAAATGAAACCTTATGAAGTTGTATTTTTGAAATCTCTTCAGTGAAGTGCACAATAAACAAAACCATCATATGAGTGCTGACCTAGTCACCACCTGATTGTGGGTTATGCCATGCATCCCTATGGAACATCTTTGTAGACCACAGTAAGTAAAGTGAAGGAAGGCTTATATCTGGCAAGACTTGAAGGCAAAAGTAGCTATCTTGAGAACAGCGTATTCTGGAAGTTGTAAAAATCTCTGGCTTTTCAAATGAAATGATTTGTGTTTGCTTCAGGAACTTGGCCAGTACTTGTGGGGATTTTAAACTATCCTGTTTTGGTTTTTTACTTGTATTGTGCCAGAGATGTGCATGTTATTTCTGTGTGTGCAGTTTTACCTAGATCACTGCTTCCCTGCCTAGTAGGGCTGTATGAATATTTATGAAGGAGTTGCCTATTCATTCCAATTTCTAATTCTGAGAAACTACTATACTTGGTTCTTACCCCTAGCTGTTGCCCAGCGTACCGTGAATGGACTGCACAGATGTTTCTGCTATGGTTGTTCCGCAGGTTTGGTTGGTTGGTTTTTTTAATAAATGTTATTCCTGATAACATTCTTATATTTCTGTGTTGCTTCTTCATCATGGATAACTTTTTCTGAAGACAAAGCAGATTTGCCTTCCTGGCATCCCTCAATAATAACTAATCTTTAGTTCTTCCAGGACTTTTGCCAATGTAGTCTTGTGAGGCAATAGGCAAATAGAGGCAAACACAGTTTTCTGTACTCATCGGGATACTGATATTTAATAGTGTTGCAAACAGCTGTTGGGATTGTCTTCTCTACCCTCCACTGTTTGTTTTTGACAACCTTATGCCCCATGACTTACAAAGAACATGTTTCTATGTTATTTTTTAATGCACTTCGATATCAAAACAAAAACTCGGCATGCTTCCACTTCTGTAACAGTGTGCTCAAAGGGTAAGAATAAGACCTTGCACCTTAAAAATAAAACAATTTGTCAGACATCATCCTCCCTCTGCTTTTCCTCTTCTCATGGTGTCTCTTTCACTTAAAAATATGAGACAACTTTAATTATAGCACAATAACTTCCCTAGTATTGCCTGCTAGCACTACTGGTGCTGTTCTTTGTCTGTTGATATGTCTCCCTGTATGGCTACTTAGCTTTTAGCATTTTGCTCTAGAGGTGGCCAGAGTCAGAAACAGACTTACCAAGTCATGGAAAAAATGATTGTTATGATTAGGATGAAAAGAAATAGGTATTGCTTCGGATATTCCTTTTTTCTTTTGTCTTTTTCCTTTCTTTGTTCTACATTGTATTTCTTCATTCTTTAATGCTACACAAGCCATCTTTTGAAAATCTCAGCTTCATGTATTCCTTCACATAGCTGAAACAGAAACATAATTTCAAACTTGTTTGTATTCAGCAAGGACACAGCATTATCTTTCTTTTGAAGAAGATGCGTTTCACTGTTTAATTGCAAGGTAGAAGATTTCTTAGAACAAAATAATAATGATAATTTATATGTGAAAGGTTAATTAAACCAAGCAAACCAGTAAAAAGCTACAGCAAAGAATTATGTGATGAGAGATAAAATTAGGCTGCTAGTTTGAAAATTGGATGCCTCAAGCTCTCCACAAATGTGACTAAGGTCATTGCAGTCACTGGTCCTCAAATAATACATTAAGGCTGCGAAAGTCCTGCAATCTGGGCCATGCAGAACCCTAAAATACTTCTTTTGGAGGTAATGAATCATCAGCCATGGATATGGTTCCACAGCTTTTTGTTGCTGATTATTGTAAATTGAAATCTCAATGTTTAAACTGCAGTTCTTCAAGGTCACATTCATGTACTTAATTTTAAGTGGGTGAGTATGTCTGTTTTCTGCAGTTGGACTTCTCTGACACAGAAATTTTAAGAGGTAACTTGGCAGGACTGGGGGTTCAATGTATTTTGTTCCTGGCAGTGAAACTTTATATTATCTCTTTATTTTTTAAAATTCCAGCCCGAATAAAGCTGGGAATGTGAACATGACAGAATTTAATTTTGTATTTGAATCACTTAGCTTTTGTCTTTGTAAATTACTTTTAAAAACATACAATGTATCCAGATAGTATATCCTAATGCGATAAGCTTCAGTATGTTAGAAGACAAAAATAACATTCCAGATATAAACTTACCTGTATTTTTTTTGGAAGATTTGTCTGTCCCATCTGCCTGGTGAGTCAAAGAGAGCTGGCTTTAGATGGTGAGGCTATCCAAAAGCTAATGGTGGAATTCATATCCAAATCTTGTCTTGACAACCAACATATTTCTCTACTATTATTTCTGCTGTGCATGTTCACTGCCCTACCTACAAGGACAACAGCATCGAAAAGATTGTGGTTTTTCACATTTTTCTAGCTGTAGGAGTCTCTGCTTCTGCTGAGTTTTCACATAAATACACCGGAGCAAAATGCTAAGTGAAAATACGTCCTTTGGCAACAAACCTGTAAGCATATAAGAGCTCAAAAGCCTTTTGAGTTCTTTTCTGTTCCAATCAATGTCTTTTATGTATATTGTAAAAATAATTCTTTGCAGTAGGAAATTCAGTAAACTTGATAATTTAGTTGCATGGCATGCATTGTTACAATTGGTATATTTCTTGTAGTGTTCTATGATTAAAATGAACAATTGCCATGTGTAGGTTTATAACATGGAAAATAAGCTCTTAAGTAACGTCCCAATGATCAGTTATAAGCTTACAGGAAACTTAATTTAAGAGAGGTAATTTGTAGCAGACTGTTACACTTCTTTAATAATTTAAGCAAGAAGTTCAAGAACAATTAATTTAGAGTCACTTATAGTTCTTCTTGCTCTATTAATCTATTATCAGGTGGCATAATCAGTAATTTCAGTGATATAATTACCATGAAGGCTACCATTTTGCTAATCAAACTGTATTGTTGGGTTTTCCAACAAGGTAGAAAATATTTGGCTAATTTTGCAATTATGGTAACGGGACAGATGTAGACTATTTTGTGACTACAAACATAATTGAATTAATGTTTTCTTTGTAAAATGAAATAGCCTTCTCCCTTGGCATCTGAACTTCAAGAGAGAATACCCGGGAGATATTAGGTTTGGTTTAACGGTAGTTTTTTTATGTGTGGAATCATTTAAGTAGTCTGTTCTGTTCCTCAAAGAACATGAATATTTGTTTGGCTCCCTTAATTTTCACAGAACTAGTACTTGTTTCAAGTGTTTTATCTATCTGCACTCACTCATACATACAAACATGAATATTTAGGTAGTTGTATATTAAAATTGTCCCTAAAATGAAATAGACTTTTCTGTGTAATAGATAAATTGCAGCTGCAGTAGGTTTCAGACACATAATCCTGCAAATAATGCAGGAATACAGTGTGTACATGTTTATGTTATAAAATAGTAATGGACAGTAATTACAGTAGACTTTAATAAATAGCATCCAATTAGCAGATACTAATGTAATGCTTTCTTTTGCAGCTCCGTAAAGCCATTATAGATCACATCTCAGACTCCTTCTTAGATACCACTGTTCCACTTTTAGTTCTCATTGAAGCTGCTAAAAATGGAAGAGATAAAGAAATAAAGGAATATGCTGCCATATTTCGAGAACATACCAGCAGGCTTGTGGAGGTATGTTTGATGGGGTTGCACTTTCTTTGAATATATGGTGTAAGTGACTTGTCAGTGCACATTTCCTTTGCTGGCAGATACCATAAAACAATTAAGCTTGGCGTTTCGGGGAAAAATAAATAAGTGGACTAGGGTAATAGTGAACATACTACATTTTTTATATAACAGTATGCAGTAAGATAGTGGGTTTTGTGGTATCAGCATTTATATAGTATTTCATTGCATAGAAACCAGGTGGTGGGGAATTCTAATTTGAGAAATTAGTGTAAGCTTTTCACAAAGATATTAAGTGGCAACTTGATCAAATGTGTGATTCTAAGGAGTATTAGCTCAAAGTGTTTAGAATACTACTACTCAAAGTACGTAAGACACCATATTAATGTTAGTTGTTTGCCAGCTTTCTCACTTTGAAAGTTTATAGCCTGCGTAATGATACGTTGAAGAGGAAATGGTGCTCTGACGCATAGTTTAGAGCCATGAACCCTATAGCAGACTGAAAACCTGTTGGCATATATGCTGAATAAATTCGCTCGCATACATTGTATACTCAGTATTCATTTCCAAAGGATATACTTCTTTATTACTTATAAATGATACTTCTTCATCACTTAGAAATTTGCAAATAGAACTAGGGGGCAGTTTTAGTTTGTTGGACGATCAGTCCTGCAAATGTGACTAAATATTCACTGACTTAAACTTCTTCAAACTGGAGCTTGAAACACTGCTGGAATGCTGAAGTCATGGATTTTGCAGGAATATTCTCTCAAGTGCCTGTAAGGAATGTGTTGCTAATTTTAGGGGTTTTTTTAAGCTTTTAGTGCTTTTGTGGGCGGTAATGCAAAAACAGGAAAAATCAATTAATTCACTCTGTGGCTGAAAATTTAGTTAGGAAAACTATTTGGCTCAGAATGAATTCATTAATCTTGGGTGATCTACAGAAAATGAAAGACAAATAGGTAAACAGCTAAGCTAAAAGTAGAGTATTGCATTTATGTTTCTCTTCATGGTCATGTAGTTACAGAATAAAACAAGTTATTATTCTCTGATTTACAAGAGTGTCTCAGATTGACCCTGCTGCAAAATCAAATGAAAGCTAAAACACAAAACAAAAGTTTTAAAAGTTTTTCATCTTTTTAATACTGAAGGTAAACCAACCTGAAGTGGATTTATTTTTAGAAAGGACAGGTGATCTCTGAAGATGAGATAACTTAACTGAATTTGGAATTGAGTCCAGGTCAGCTGAAATACCCAAATCATTGTTCAATTTAGAAGATGTGAACTTAAAAATCCAGTATTAATTTCCTTTCACAGGTTTGAATTTGTTTCCCAAATGCAAGGAATAGCTGGCCATCAGGGTAGGTTTGTTATTAAAAGGGCTGGTGGCTGTAGAGATACACTACATAAAAAATCTACAAGGACACATAGCAGCTGCCTGTGAATATGACTGCCCAGAAGATAGTTATCCTTAGCGATGTAGGAAAAACTATAGCAAAGTTATGCAATTCCAGCATAGTTACTACCTGGGGCGGGGGAAGTCAAATGTCCTTTTTCAGCATGGACATTACTAGTCCATATCGCAGTGTCCCTTCTGCAAAGTGATAACCAGACTAGGGAGCAATGCCTCAGAAACTTACAGAGATTTCCTTCATTCACCTCACTGAATGATTAACTTCAGAACCCTCTGTTTTTACCTAAACTTATTACTTAATTGCAGAGCAGTCTAAGAGGAAAAGTATGTGTATAGTTCATGAATGTAAATACTAGTGGAGATTCATTTATCCAAATTATTCTGAGGACATCAGACATATTTCTTTTACAGGCAAATTAGTAAATCATAAACAAGTTATGTGGGGGGGTAAAAGCAAGAATCTCGTGACTTGTATAAAAGGGTTTCTATTACACGGTAGACTGGTCTTACTGTATGTGTAAATATACAGTGTGTGTGTGAACATATTTATATTTATGCTGTGACTTACTATGCTGCCTACAGTGAAGAAAATATACTTTTAAAAATGTTTTAAGGAACTGGCTTTCAGTAAGACTGTGCACAGTGCCACCTCCTATTGTTGAATTAGTTGCTCCAAATTGTTGCTTTAGTGGTGCTTGTATCATATGCTGCTATTGAAAATTAACATAAAATAAAATTGAAGTTATCTTCTGGATACCTACTAGAACTGACATATCTTATTTAAAAGTTGTTTATATTGGTTTAATACGCTTACCGGTATGTCTAAGTGAGAGCTTGATTGATGGCTTTTTGATAAACTGCACTGCTAAACTCTCCAGCAGATTAATTAGAGAGTAGTTGTACTGCAGCCGTCAACTGCTAGCCTATCAGACATAAAAGAAAACAAAAATGAAAAAATATTAACAGCTATGCAAGTGGCCACAAAGGGGCTTTGTACATATAAACAGATTTATCTGATTTTTAAGAAAAATTCAGTCATTTCCAACAGCATAATCAAAGAAAAAGAGTTATGGCAGCTGTTTTGTGGAAAGTGTAATACCAATTCAATTGATATAAATGGAATAGCATTTAAATACCTTAGAGCTATACATTGGAAGCATATTTTGGTATTTAGTGGCCTAAAACCTGTTAAGCTGAGAATATATATATTTTGAAATTGACAGTAGTAGAGCACTGCACTGTTGCTTTAATTTGTCGAGGAATACAACAGATAGATTTAGATCTTACTAGTCTTAGTTTTCACAAGTGTACATACTTCAGGAATACACACATATTTCAGAAACTGAGAAGTGGCAAATATGTATGGAGCTTGGTTTCCAACTGAACATGGGTGCCATGGGTAACAGATATTCCACAGAAATTAGGTATAGCTAAAAGTGCTATCAAAATGAGGGAGCCTGATTCTGCAAGAAGGACAGGACACATATAAAGGAGATGAGTTGGCTTTGAATCCTTGCTACTTCTATTATCCATTTATTTATCAAAGAATTTACTTTTTCTTGGTGAGTCTTCTAATGTAAAAACATCACCTGTCTCCTTTGGGACAGCTGCCCAGCTGTTGCCAGGGATATGTTTCATAACATGGTGTTGTCTTCCATCTGTAAGATTTTGAGTTCGATGACAGGTTGATTCAAGATCCAACCGTGTACAACATTTCCAGAGTTTATGAGAACGTTGTTAACCATCTTTGTATTTTAACAGAAGGTTCTTAAATGACAGTTATGATTTGCATGTTTGCAGAACAGTCCTCACATTCATTCCTTTCTTATTTATTTCCTTCACTGTTATAAAAGCCAACAAACAAATCCCCTTACAGCTTTCAGGTTATGAAATATAAATCTGGAAAGCTAGTCAGGTATGTTATTGCAGAATTGGGTTTGATGTCTGCAACTGAGAATAACTTAAGTATTGAAGTGCAAGATCATGGGCAGCATATACCTGGCTATAGAATACTAACAGAGACCATAGCTGAAAGTAAAATATTTTAAAAGCTAAACAACTAAGAAAAAGTTGTTGCAAAAAATGGCATAAGACAGCAACTGTACTAGAGAAGGCTGGTAGGTGAGGTAGATGAGACGTCAGACAATTGTAGTATAACTATGAAGACAGTTTTACCATCTACATGTAATTGTGACATCCAAGGAGTTGAATGGATTGTGGGCCCAAATGATACAGCAAAGGCCAGTGATGCAAGCAAGACTGCCCATATTGTTGAATACAAAATAACTTATTTATCAGAAGAAAAAATTTTTTTTGCTTTTGTCAGCTGCAAATAGCCTTTATGGAACATAAGGATGTAGTGAAGCTGCTTGCAAGCATTAAGATGTGAAAACCAGCTCAGATGCTGGCAATTCCTAGTTTTTGTCTTGGAGAACAAAAGTTAAGAAAAAACCCCCACTTACATTCTCACTGTCCTTTTTTTCCTGAATGTAAAACACCCCAGGTGTGGATCTGAGCCCATTATAAACCTCTGACATCCATAACATCCCATGGTAGAGAATTTCACAGCTTGACTATGTATTGTGTAGAGAAGTATCTGTGAAACCCCCACATGATCATTTCATTTGCTGCCCCTGAATTCTTGTATCAGAAGAGAAAATGAGCACCAAGTCCCTGTTTTCCTTCTCCATGCTACTTACACACCTCTGTTATATCCTCTTTCAACTATCTGTTTTCCAAGTTGAGTATTTCTAGTCTTTTTAAATTTTCCTTGTTTGGAAGCCATAAAAGGATCACTTTGCTATCTTCCCTGTACCTTTCCCAGCACATTGAAGCTTATGAGGTGGTAGAACTGTGCACGCTATTCAAGATATTCAAGATATTTCATGATGTTCTCTGTTTCCACATCTATTTAATTCCTAACAGTGTTTCTTCTCAGATGACTGCTGAATACTAAACTGCAACAGCCACAGAATGTTTATATGAAAATCCCAAAATTTTATTCCTGATTAGTACTAGTCTGCTGAGGTCCATCGTATATATGTAATACTGGAATTTTTTTTTTTTCCAAAATGACTCACTTTGCATCTCTCTATATTGAATTTCGTCTTCTGTGTTACCATCCAGTCATCTAGTACCATGAGGTCCTTTTGCAAATTTTCATTACTTTTATTTAATACTGGGAATAACTTGGTGAAAGATGCGTAAAAAAATTAATAAAAAATAACTGCAGTCACTGTGACCACTAGGAAAATTCTAGCTTAAGGCTTTCTCACAATTTCCTGCTGATTTTTTCCTGACATTGAAAAAAGTGATGCTAATCTATTTGTATCAGCTGAGAATTATTGGTTACTCAGCCACCCTGATTCTTGTAGGAGTCATAGGATCTACATGCCTGGATCTCAGTACTGCACACACAATACAATTAATAGTTATCTTTTCCTTGGCAACCTCAAGGGGGGTCATTCTTCCATTGCCTCCATGTGTAGAAACAGGTCTGTCCATTTCTGCTTGATTTTAACATTGTTCTTCTAAAAGATATTTATGGTATAGGAAAGCTTTATTACTATTTCCTTTTCATCATATAAAGGCAACTTCTTGCACTTGAAATGCATTATGTGCTGTGAAATCAGCTATATGTACTGTCTGCTGAAGTTTAATTCTCTCCAAACTAAGGAAACAGTATTTTTAAAAAATGTAGCTTTTCCTGAATCCAGTCATAAGTTTAACATCAGCAAGTCTCCTCTGTAAAAAGCAATGTCTTGACTCTGTCCTGTCAAACACACTGTTCCAGGTGAGCACGTTTTACACACCTACGAGGCTTCAGAGCAACATTGTTGTGCTGGGGTGATGATGTTAGTGTTGCATCAATGATGAATTTGATAATATCAATTAAAAAAGGAGAAAGGACAACATATTGTATTAAAAAGATGATACTGCATTCTCAAAATAATCAGTGAGCCATAATTTGAATCAGCAGTTTTATTACTTAGTCCTTTGTAAATGTTAATATAGACTGTTATTCTATGACTCCGTCAGTTGTAAATGATACTGTTGTTGCCATATTGATAAAATCATCAGTGTTTAATTTTACTTCTATGATATTTCACTTGATTGCAGAAATTTGCAAAATAAATTTCTGAATCTGGTCCAGAAAGACCTGTGTATTTGTGTAGTCAGATCTCCAGTCACATAAAAATCGATTTGCAGCCAGCAAGTCCAACGGTGATAGATAATGCAATGATTTTGATGTTACAGGATTAGGATGTAAGTCCATTTTTAAGTAAAACAAACCATTGATATTTGTGTTATTTCCAGTTTAAGCATTTACTTGTCAGCTCAAATTAAAACATATACTAACAATACTGCCCCTCACCCTTGGCTCCCCTTACCCACCAGTATCACTTCACTTGTTGTTTCGCTTTGTCTTTTTTCGAAGTTGGAAAAGTCAGGGATTCTGTAATTTGATTGTGTTGGTCTTTTTTCAGTTTAAAACCTTATTTACCCCATTTACTCTTAACCCAAGATAAAGATTTCCCAAAGAAGATTTATCTTGCTTATATTAAGTGCCTATCTCTCCTTTGACTAAATGACTAGTTTAGTCTGGATGTCTAACTTCTAGATAGCTGAAGTGAGGTGAGATGAATTGTACCTTAAGAGATGAGTGTTGGTCTATTTTGAGACATACATTATGTTCCATTTTCTTATGCTCCATATAGCAGGTTTTAATCGGGTGTATCCTGTTACTCAGTGCATTTTTGCATCTGTTTTTGAAAGGTGAAGGGTGTTTGAATAGTAGGTTATGATATTGTTTTGTATATAAATACAATAGACTGAGCTGGATATTATAAAAACAAAAGTTCATCTTCTCACAGAGGTTTCTCCAACAATAAATTTGATATGGAAATTAGAAGTACTGCTTGAAATATCAAGAGAGATTTTCTGTGGTTTCTATTTTAATCTGAAAATGAAAACTTCTCAAATAGAAACAAGAGGTCTTGAGAAAGAACATACTTTTTTTTTTCCTCTTTGAATATGAAATGTTAATTGAGCTAAGCTGAATTGCCCACTACACTGACTCACTGCTCATACTGTAATTTAAGAAACAAACAGTATCCTCATAGGCCAGTGACCTTTGTAAATAAGCTTGAGGATTAATATCTCTTACAAATATCTCTCTTCTGAATTAGCATTTGGAAGTTACAGTTTCTCCTTTAAAAACCGATTTAAGACATAACAATATAATACAGTTCAGAAGTATGTATGTAAATTCAGTGAAGTACAAAACATCAGTGAAATATAAAGACTGAACACCACACCAGATCTGGGGCGATGACGTTTACGAAGGTAATAGCAACTGCAGGTAATATCTTCTTCTTTGTTTTCTTACGTTTTCTCTCTCCTGAGTTTATTAACTCCCCTGTGCTCTTACCCTAGAGGTTCCAGCTTCTGTTAAAAACTGCATACACTTGGGATGTTAGCCACACTTACCAGGAATATTAGCTGGTGCTTTGTGGACAGTGCTAGTATTCAAAAAGCTCAAACAGTGGCAAAGTGTTTGAGATACCTTGGTTAACACCTTTGTGTTCTTATAGCTGCACAGTAATTGCACAAAACAGAATCTCTTAGTTGTAAATGTGAATAGTACCTTCAGATATATGGAGGAAGTGAAATAGTCCTAATTAGACAGTAAAAAGCCCCCCAAACCAAACATTAAAATGCCCACTTTGGCTGTTATATTGAACACTTCCCACATATGAAATGGACACTCAGCAGCTGAAATATTTTCATGAGTACCAAAGGTCACATTAAACATTCTTCAGATGGAGGTTATTCTAGGCTGCAGTGCCTTATATTGCTCATATACTGCATCAAATATTTGTAAGTCTGAATATTGATTTTGTGACATTTTAAAACTAGGATATATTGCAGAATGAAAAAAGCAACCAGATTTAGGTTTAGATTCTGTCTTGTCTGTGAGCCTTGGCTAAAATAAATTGCCCAAAGATATGTTTCTGTTAGAAAATTCTTGTTATTAATTGGAATTCCTTATTATAATGCAGCAATTATGATAAAAATATTTCAAAAAATGAAGATTAACTGCTTTGAGATTTCACACGTTTAGATTTTTCTTTGAAATGCCTTTTCATTTAAAATGTTACAATTAAATTAAAATGTTACAATTAAATTGGACGATGGGGTGGATTGAAAACTGGCTGGCAGATAGAGCTCAGAGGGTTGTGATTAGCGGCACAGAGTCTAGCTGGAGGTCTGTGACAAGTGGTGTTCCCCAGGGGCCAGTACTGGGTCCAGTCCTGTTCAACATATACATTAATGACCTGGATGAAGGGACAGAGTGTACCATCAGCAAGTTTGCTGATGACACGAAACTGGGAGGGGTGGCTGACACACCGGAAGGCTGGGCTGCCATTCAGCGTGACCTGGACAGGCTGGAGAGCTGGGCAGAGAGAAACCTCATGAAGTTCAACAAGGGCAAGTGTAAGGTACTGCACCTGGGGAGGAATAACCCCATGCACCAGTACAGGTTAGGGACTGACCTGCTGGAAAGCAGCTCTGTGGAAAGGGACCTGGGAGTCCTGGTGGACAACAGGATGACCATGAGCCAGCAACGTGCCCTTGTGGCCAAGAAGGCCAATGGCATCCTGGGGTGCATCAAGAGGACTGTGGCAAGCAGGTTGCAGGAGGTTATCCTCCCCCTTTATTCTGCCCTGGTGAGGCTGCATCTGGAGTACTGTGTCCAGTTCTGGGCTCCCCAGTGCAAGAAGGACAGGGAACTGCTGGAGAGGGTACAGCAGAGGGCTACGAAGATGATTAGGGGGCTGGAACATCTTTCTTATGAGGAAAGGCTGAGGGACTTGGGTCTTTTTAGTCTGGAGAAGAGAAGGCTGAAGGGGGGATCTCATCAATGCCTATAAATACTTAAAGGGAGGGTGCCGGGAGGATGGCACCAGTCTTTTTTCAGTGGTGCCCAGTGATAGGACAAGAGGCAATGGGCACAAACTTGAACATAGGAAGTTCCGTCTAAACATGAGGAGGAACTTCTTTCCTTTGAGGGTGGCAGAGCACTGGAAGAGGCTGCCCAGAGAGGTGGTGGAGTCTCCGACTCTGGAGACATTCGAAACCCACCTGGGTGACGTCCTGTGCAACCTGCTCTAGGTGTCCCTGCTCTGGCAGGGGTGTTGGACTAGATGATCTCCAGAGGTCCCTTCCAACCCCTGTGATTCTGTGATTCTGTGATTCTGTGAAATTGCAAATCTAATTGAGATATGGAAACATTTTTGAACAGTTTTGTCTTCTAGGAAATTTCAAAATTAGGTCTGAATATAAACACTATTTAAAATTATGAAAATAGTGACAAAATAATAATGAAAAGCCTTAGGGGACTTGGTTATACTTCATAGTCCCTTGTAAGACATACCTGGTTGTAGTGAATATAGTGTTCTGGCCTGTGGTTCACTTCTGCCAAAGACCTAAACAAATTCTGATATTGAGAGAACAAGTACATAAAAGTGAACAAAACAGGTAACAAGGAAGACTGAAATGTCACATCTACACAAGGCAAAAAGCAGGTCCTCTCTAACTAGAAATTTCTTGTTGGAGAAAGCTGACAGGCTGTCCTCCTGAGCTGATTTATCAAAGAGATGTAATGCTTTCTGAGAGGAGGAGTGATAGGCTGGGTGAACTTGAGATTAAAAAAAGAATTTGATGGGAGCAGGGAAGAATCCTCTGATTATCTGTTCTTTTGGCACAGATGCAAATCTCCCACTGCAGTGTTTAAAGGTCAGCTGTACCAAGCAGAGGCTGAGAGGTTTAATAGGAGAAGTGGAGGTGATGATGAAGTGAACTTTGTGTTCATCTCTTCTCTCAGTACACGAATATATCATATTCTCTGTAGTTTGATCTAATAACACTGACCTCAGATCTACTACTCTGATACATAAACTTGAGGGTTTAGCCTGTTGCTTAATTCTTGCCCTTTTGGTTTTCAGTTTTGACTGTATTCCAGTCTGGCTTCTAGAAATTAGGATTTCTAAGGTTGAATCTGTTACAAACAATGGACAGTAACAGACAGCACATACATTTAAGTCCATCAGTGTTGTAATGTGTTGCTGTAGAACAGCAAAGGCATGCAGGGCGTAGGGAGTGTTAAAAAAGCAAGTTTGCCAGTTAATATGAAGATTTCCAGTGCAGGGAATCCAGCACATCTATTGAAGGTGAATTCTCCTTAAGAAATCAGTATTTTTAAAATGAAGTTAAAATATGTAAAAGAGAAAAAAATCTTGAGTTATAAAAATATATAGAGAGCAATAAATTGTTTTGTCACTTTACAGTTGAACAAGATACAAGATGCATAGGAACAAACTATACAAATACTGACAGAATCCTAAATTTAATTTACTTTATGAAAAAAAAATTATTAAGATCTTGAATAAAATAACTTGCTGGCTCTTGTTACTTTAGCTACTTCTAAAACTAGCTTTTAAAAAGATGAGACTGGTGTCCTGAATGTGTTGGGAGAGCTTTGCTTCACAGCTTACAATTTTGGTCCAGGCACTCCTTGCTTAATATAGGGCTCCTGGCCCCTTGACGTTGTCTCTGTCTCTGGATAGCAGAACACAACAATAAGGATAAGGGAAATTAATTTAAACCACCTTCATTGGAGAGTTCATAGCTTTTTGCCACTTTAACATGACCAAGCTATTGTATGTGGAATGACTGCAGTCTCAGATTGACACCTTTATTATTTTAAATTTAAGTATAAATATTTTTTTAGTTTGTTGGTTTAGAGACTTTCCTATTTACCTAAGAGCTGGACCCAGAAAATGTTTGAACTAATGTGAGCCAAACTCATGGAATTGCTCATCCTTCAGAGAAATTAAGTTCTTCAAAGGTAGCATTTATTTAATTTGTGTTTCAATAGCACTCTGGAGACTCCATGAAATATCTGGGTCCCTAGATTTCGGAAAACAGATGAGACAGATAAATTGTAGGAGACAGAAAGGGAGAATGAATCTGTCATAGAGACCAATGACAGAGCCTGGAATAAAACAGAGATAAGTGAATTTAGCTAACTCAAAATCAGTCAACATTAAACTCAGTTAAGAATGTCTATGTGAGGGTTTATCTGAATTAACTCTTCCTATTTAGAAAACCACTAATTGATGCAATTTCTATAAAGAAATCGAGCTTTGAGATACACATAGATACAAAAATTCTTTTTCATTCAATGCTATTACAATTACAATGCCATTTTGGCAAACTATGGAAGAATTTACATATAGTGCAAATGAAGTGTTTTCGGGGTTAAACATGTTAATCAAAACGTTTGTAAAACCCACACACAGTGTGGCACAGTGAAAGTAACAGCATTCGGTAATCCAAATGAATCTATCTTGACAATAACTTAATAAGCATGCTACAAGAAAACTCTTCCTGTCTCTCAAGCAAAACAGAGGGCCACTGGCTCTTGAACTAAGGCTTTCTACATCTGCCTCTAGTGGAAAATAGCTCTGCCAAAAGTTACTTTCAACACAGAATCTGAAAATGAATTGTGATAAGTTGCTTTTCATTTTCTATACAAACAGTAAATATTTCTCTTCAAGTACAATGTGAAGATTCTCACTCCTTCAGTCTGTGTTATTGACATATATATAAAATGATAGCTCCACTTTGTCTGATTTTGTATGTAAGTTGCTACATCTTTCTATGTCAAATTTTAAATATTACTGACCCAGAAAATTCGGTTCTGAGAGCAACTCAGCATAGCTCTGAAAGATGCAGGCAAAAGAACCCTAAAAAAATCATCTCACTCTTGTGCTTTCCTGAGTCTAGTCTACAACAACCAACCTTCAAGCAGCCTGTGACGTTTATTATTTTAACCTCTGAACATCCAGTACATAAGGACTACATTCCTTCTACTCAGAGCTAAGGATCATGGGAACAAAGCTACTTCAATTCTGAAAGCCAACAAACCCGCCCAGATTTGCCATCCAAAGTAACACTTACATAGTTTCCTGGCAGATAGCAACTTAATCTAAAATAGAATTTAACAATCTGTTAATGAATTTTGCTTTATATATTAAAGTACTGCATATAAAAAGTACTGTCAACTGGAAGATTCTGATTTCTTTCTACCACCTTCAAAGAAAATAGTGAATTGAGTATTCTCAGCACTGCATCTGTTTCTATGCTTTTTTATCCCAGACTGGTAACCTCTAAATAAAAATAACATTTTAATGCTTCATATCTAGTTCTTTAGCATTGATTTTACTGAGCTATTACAAAACTACTTCTGACAGTGGCAAAATTCCACAACAACTGCATGTGCAGAGGTCAAACTGACAGATTACTGGAACCTCTTTATTAACTTTCAGGATATCAGAAGAGAGCAGAATCTTTTATCATTCTTCTTAAGAGCATAATCAGAAGACAAGAAACGTGAATCCTGTTATGTAGAAGTTTTTAGTTTCAGACAGTTCAATGCTAAGGAATTTCATCCCCAGACATAAGATTTGAGTCTAGGGCTTGTCATTTTGTTGCTGGCACTTTTGTTGTTGCTATTCTTCTTTAACCCATAATATACTTTCAGTAGTGTCATCATATAATCACATCTGTGTCAAAATAGCAAGTTGAAGAGTGTATCATTATCCCTATTTTTGCATTACAGTAGTTTAGCTTCTATTAGTCATGTACATAAACACAAACAGGAGCTGTCACTAGGATGCAGGACTCTGTGATACAATGCGTCTGTGCACACAGAACTTAAGTGTGGCTTTCTGCTTGAAAGAGCATATATCTAAGTATGAAACATGAAGCAGTTAGCATAGAGAGATATGCATGCGGAGTATTGGTCAGCATTTTGGGAATAAAATGTACCTCTCAGCAGACTAGGAGGACATTTTCTGTAAATAAGATGAGCACTTCTAAGCACGATCAATATTTATGAATGGGAAGTGGATTTTCATTACATTCCCATACTAATTTCTAGAATTAGTCTATCCTTTATCACACACATTTTTAATTTTTTTTACTCGTATCTAGCTAGTTAACACAATGCTTTGTTTTTGAGAGGAAAACCATCTTCAGTTTGCCAATTTCTATGCATTCTCTGCTTGTGCAGAATTCCCATTCAGCACTCCCCTGTGTTTGTCTGACTTTTTCACTTTCAAGAGAGACCAGTGTGCAGCCTGCCTTTTCAGGCAGCGTTCAGTTAACGGCACATCCATGAGATCTGGGCAGTGGAGGTTCCTCATTGCTGCACTTCAGTTAAATCCAAAGATCTTAGTGGATCTGTTTTAGCAATCCAACTGCTGACTTTGCCAATTTTAGCAAGTCTGTGATTAGATACATCTGTAGCAAGCTACATCAATCTAACTACAAAACCAAAAAATAAACGTCCTCATTTTACTCACAGATAATTTTTTTCTGCAACTTTTTTGAAAATCAAACTTTTAATGTCTGAAACACAAATTTCATGCCAGTAAGCCTAGGTCTAAACCCCTGTTTTCCCATTTCAGCTAGAATCCATTTCTGTGCTGAAGGCTCTGAGAGTCCTTCAGCAAACTGACCTGCTTGTCAAGATGATGTGAGAGCTGTCAATAAACAGCACAGACAGCCTTACTGGTTACAGCCTACAAACCCTCAGTTGTCAGGTGGTGCTCTGGTTGGTTGGTTGTTTGCAGATAGCATACAAAAGGGAAGCCTAAAGATGGTAATGGCATTTGTGTGGGGGGTGTGGAATTATTTCTAAAATGAAAGGCAGCACAGGAAAACTGCACAAATGCTTTAAATGCAAAAATGCTTTAAATTCTAACAGAAGAAGCCTGACAACAGTAACTGAGAGGTGGCAGGCGGATGGAAGGAGGCCTTTAAAGACAGGTAACTTGATGCAGTGGAGCTGGTAGATGGATGCTTAATGCAGAGCTAATGTGGTCAAAATAGTGAATTAAGAAAATTAATTCAGTAAAATTAGCTTAAAGTCAAGCATGTACTTCTAAGTGTATGTAAACTTTAAGATTTCAAACCTTGCTATTTTGGGCCTCACAGCAAGTCCTGAATTCATAATGTGAGAATTTTTGCACCTTTATGTAATTAATCAAATAAGGCCCAACTTTCCTATTACTGATTGAGCTTCAGGTGATAAATGGTGACATTTTCATTAATCCTCTTAATCACAGCCTTTATTGCATAAGTGCAAAGCAAAGGAACAAAAGATAAACAACCCAAAGATTTATCAGACTTCCTATGTCTGAGGAGCATATTTCAACAGCTAGAAATGTCAGCCACCTAGTACAGTGAGGCAGGGTGTACTCTAAGTTATGGGAGCTCCGAGAGGGAAATTCTTTTGTTCAGCGTGGACTCCTCATCATAATACACCTCATTAACTTTTTTGCTGATAAAAACAGCTGACACTAGTGCAGTGGCAGTGACTTTTTTCTTGTATTACTGCAGAAACCAGATTGAGAAATTCCTCAGAATATTAGAAATTGTGATAATTGTGATTCCATTTTACATCCCCAAAAGTCTAATTGTTTTGATAGTACTGATCTTTAATGAGCCAGTCAGCTATAGAAGAATAATTCTGAAGGTATTAAAAAAGGCACACGTCATCAAAATGTTAACGTCAATTTACTAAAGCTTGTGCTTCTTAAATGCCAAATATCTTTGTGAGTGTGTGTACTCGTTAGGGTTTGTTGGTTTGTTTTTTTTTCCCTTGGAACATGGATGCTGTGATATCTGGTGAAAGAGGAGGTTTATTCCTGTTGGTGGAGGTGCTGAATATTCTTTGTTCTATGTGACCCTCTATGCAAATTGTCAGAAGTGTATCTATGAGAGGCTGTTACCTTGCTGTCAAACAATCTGGCTCCTATTGGGTCACATTGGCCAATGGGATCACAAGTTCTTGAGGACAGAGAAACATATCTATAGGTATAACGTGTGTGTGTATATATGCATGTAAACATAGAGAATAGGTTTGCATTAATTTCACCTCTTTCAGAAACCAGATTTCTAGCCTGAAATACGAGGTTTTGTTGTAATTTTTTATTCCACAGGCTAAGAGAACTCAAGAGGCATATGGATGACAGGGAGGTGATTAGAGAAACCAACATGTGCCTGACTAATCTGATGGCCTTCTACAATGTAGTGACTGTGTTGGTGAATAAAGGAAGAGCAACAGATGTCGTCTGCCTTGACTTCTGTAAGGCCTTAGATGAAAAATTAGGTATGGGCTGGCAATGTGCACTTGCAGCCCAGAAAGCCAATTTTATCCTGGGCTGCATCAAAAGAAGCGTGGCCAGCAGGTTGAGAGAGGTGATTCTGCCCCTCTACTCTACTCTGGTGAGGCCCCACCTGGAGTACTACGTCCAGCTCTGGGGCCCCCAGAACAAGACAGACATGGATCTGTTGGAGTGGGTTCAGAGGCGGGTCACAAAAATGATCAGAGGGCTGGAGCACCTCTGCTGGGAGGACAGGCTGAGAAAGTTGGGTTTTTTGTTTTTTTTTTTACCAGGGCCTGTAGCGATAGGATGAGGGGTAAGAGTTTTCAACTGAAAGAGGGTAGATTGAGATTAGATACAAGGAAGAAATTTTTCACTATGAGGGTGGTGAGACAGTGGAACAGGTTGCCCAGAGAAGCTGTGGAAGCCCCGTCCCTGGAGGCGTTCAAGGCCAGGTTGGATGGGGCTTTGAGCAACCTGGTCTAGTGGGAAGTGTCCTTGCCTGTGTCAGGGGGGTTGGAACTAGATGATTCTATGATTTTAAGAGTATTTTCTAGAGGACCAGGCAACATGTTTGTTTGCTTAATTTAACCACGTCTCTAGGAGTCTTTCCGGGTATTTTACCACTGCCAAATGGCTTCTGAACTACTATTTTTTCCTCCACTGCCAGGGTGATGCTTTTTACAAGACTGTACTTAATGCAAATTCTTGAATACATTGGAATGAGGAATGTTCTTGTTCTGAAATGCAGTTCGTGGAAAATATTTAGAGAAGCTATCTAATATCTTGTATTTGAGGCAAGAAAACAAAAAGTAGGACAAATCCTTTCATAATACAGACTTAACAGCATAAGTAAAATTAAAAGGTTAGTGGCTGAACTCTCCTTAAAAAAAAAAAAAAAGCAAGGAAATTGTCAAGAAAACATACTACGGGAAGTCATGGACTAGAATTTCTGATCACAAGGCAGACAAGTGTTCTTTGTTTCACAGGGAAGTTGGGTGGTTTTGTTTTTGACAACTTGGCTGAGACAAAAGGCACAAACTGTTAGGTATTCCCCTTTGATGTAATTCGTCCTCTGCAGAAGCTCTTTGAAAGAAACTGAAGAACAAATTCAAGCAATATGCAATAATGTCAACATAGTTACATCCAAGGAGATCACATTGCTCACATGACATCATTATATTAAACTGCTTTTTAATAACTGTTAGCCGAGTATTCAAAATACTGAGTTCATGACAAATTTCTAAGACTTTCTTCTCCTGAAAAATACAGGCTGGTCTTGCTAGACACAAGGAACCTCCTCGCTAGATTCAGTAGGACAGAATTAAAGTATCTAGGCATGTTTTCTCTTAATCAGCTGTCCTCAGTCACAACACTATCAGCTCTCTTTTACCCAACCAGTCCAGTAAAGGGACAGATGGACAGTAGTAGCCATATCCCATGTATTTCTGTAATGGGAAGTTCAGATCACCTTTCTGAGCTTTAGCTTAATTAACGTGTACCCTGTCAGCCGTTTATTAGGAATCATTTATAGGTTATAGTTCTAGACTTCCTTGCACAAAGATTTGTTTCCTTTGAAACGTATTAGTAACCCCCGCATCTCTTGCTCTGTTCTTGTTGGACAGATGTCTGCTGTGCATTAGTATTGTTCCTCACCTGTGCATCACTTTACTGCCCTTTTTCAAGGCAAGCAAACTGTAAACAAGATACAGTCTCCATAGGAGTTTTGTCAGTGAATGTAGTAGGATCACAGTCCTGCACTTTGAATTCTACCCATGTGCTTATGGGTGAGCCCACACGGTGCCTCAGACTGCATTGCAATCTGCGGTCTGGAAGTCTGGATGATTTTATATATAAGTTTTAGTTGCAAGGCTTACAAACGGTTTTAAGTGTTTTCGTTTGTGATCAGTTTTACTTTTCCTAGACCAGAGATCACACTGCAAAAATGGGTCAAGGATTTCTTATGTTTTATGAACATTTAAACTCAATTAACATGAAATAAAGTCTTTCACAGACACAGAAACATTTTATATTAGTACAACGTTTATTCCATATAAACTACAGTAGGAAGGAGGCTACCTCCACCTGCACTGCAATTGGAATCCGCCGTCTATAGATGGCTTTCACAGTAGCTGCAGGAACGCAGCTCCATTCACAAAGAAAAGAAAAACTAATAAACCTGAAAAAAATTACTTAGATATTCATTTAAGGGATAAAGGAAGGGTAAAAATGTGTGAGAGGATTAATTATATTTTTACAAGATATTTGAAATGTAGCCTATCGTGAATGCATAAGAATATACTGTAATACAGTAACAACATAATGTAATGCATAAGAATATACTATGTGCCTGTGGCACAGATTAGATTTCTACTGCTGGAGCAATGTAACATTTATTTAGCTTTACAGACAACTTTGTTATCGAGTACGCATACATGTATGTACTTCTTTATGAATGAACAATGGATTGCTTTATAGCCACTGCAAATACAATTGGCTTGAGCATTTCATAAAAAGCTTCCTAAGCATGTTTACAGCCTTAAATTTCAATTTAAAATTTCAATTAACTTCAGTACGATGAATTTTTTGAATGGAGTTAGCACATGCCCAGACCTCTTGCCCATCCTGTATGGTTACTTAATACTCAGTGGGAAGAAACCCACTGGCAGTGGGAAATCTGGGTGTTTACAGTGTCTTTTCATGAAGCTACCCTTTCCACAAAAAGGCTCTTTTGTGCTTTCCAGGCATGGGCCCTTCTGCCTCGGACACCAGGGCTGGGCCCGGCTGGGCACTGCCATGCTCCGTACCGCGACCCCTTGCTTCCTGCCGGGGAAGCGCCACTGCCGCCCGCCCGCCCAGAGTCACAGGCTGGGCGCCCATCCCTTAGACTCGCTGCCATTTCACTGCTGCTGTTCTCGGACGTGGCCACCACATCGCCCCAGCACAGAACTGGCTGGCGAGCGGCTGCGCCTCACAGGGCGGAGAGCGCGCCACCCACGGCCAGCCGGGGCTCTGCCACTGCCAGCTTGTGCCCCACTGCGATCCTTCTGGAAGGTTCCGCCACTGCCCTGCAGTCGCAGCCTGAGGCTCAGTGGCGTGTGGGTGAATGGCGGCAGGTCCTGCCCAGCGAGAGCCAGTGGGTTTTGTTGCACATTGATTGAGTTTTTAATGTAGATCGCCAAACATGCGTTTTCGTCTTCTGGAAGGAGAATTGCGCCGTCCCTGGCCGAGGCTTTTGAGTGCTGAGGAGAAAATGGCGTGGGCAGGCAGTGCACGGCCCAGAGGGTGCAGGACAGGTCAGGCCGCTAACAACTAGTAATACCTGTGGTTTTTCTTCCTTGTGAAGTCGTTGATGTTAAGAGATGTTGTTTTCCTTTTGCAAGCAGCAAGCTCAACGGTTGTTGTTTTAAGACATAACTTTCTGCAGTATAAAATCCAAAATATCACTCTGTAAGGCAGTGATAGAAAACAATATATGAAGTACCTTTTTTCCTAGGTTGCCAAATTTTCATTTTCAGTTCTTCAAGTCAGAATGTTTGGCTTTTTTTGAGTGAAGGACTGCATTTAAGCAGTAATGAGCTTTTGGGAGCACTTGTGTGAGCAGCTGTGCACCAGTAGAAGTGAGGTGCCATTTATGGTAGTATTTTGGTCAGTATTTGTACTTAATTACTGTGCATTATCCTTATCCTTAAAGCTGTTTGATGATGGGAGTGGTAATGTCATCTTTCTCTGAATGTTATTTTTTCAAGTCTTGTTTGATGGAAGCCAGACAAGAATAGACTAAAGGTCTTTATAATAACACTGGAAACATTAAGGTATATTGTATCCTGTGTATCTGTGAAATTAATGCTTTTTTTGTTTGTGGTAGGTAGAAATTTATGCATCTGTTCTGTGATTGTTTCCTGTCTTGAATGAAGCCATATGAAAGGCTGTACCTTGTTTTCTGGTAATCGTTAAAGTAGTCAGGTTCCCCTGAGTTATGGTCCTCTATTTTAATTCCTGGATATAGCAGTTGTCAACATTTCAACTGTTGGAAAGCCTGGGGGAAAATGGAAGTCATCCAATTAATTGTAAAGTGTAAATCCAAAAGTTCTTCTGAAAATAAGATAGGGTTTTTTTTTTTCTATGTGCGTATGTGCTGTGAGGGTTGCATACCATTCAGTATTGAAATGGTGCTCTCCCGTCCCAAAGGTTGGAGGGAGACAGTTGGGTTGGAGAAAGACTCTAGGAATACTGAGAGACTTAACTCAGGATCATAAGTTCTGAAATTGGACTTTTTTTTCTTTATGAAAAACCAGTATTGAAAAAACTTCTTTCAACTCATCTGATATGTTTATTTCTGTGAGGCAGGAGGAGCGGGTGGTTGTGCATCCCATACAGTGCCTGAAACTCTGATCTGCTTTCTTCAGTAAAATTCATCCTCTTTTAAAGTGTGACATGGACCTTGCACTTGCTCTGGGAAGGCTTTCAGAGTGCTAGTACTCAGATATTGCCACAAGCTGAATCTTGAAAACATTTGTATGACACTTTTTTTTTTTATTTTTTTCCTGGGATTCTGGAGGGCAGGAGGACCTGTGACTACATTTCACGTAAATGTCAGGAAGATTACTTCTGTGATAACAGCATTTTTTCCCTTTCGAGGAGAAGTCGTCTCAGGATTGACAATAAGAATGCCTGAAGTTTCAGGTCTAATCATTCCTGTCATGCAGTATGAAAAGATACGCAGCTTTATGCTGTTTCCCATTTTTGTTATATATTCATTTTATCTATCTTCTGGATTTTCATTATAGTGCTAACCAATTTGTACTATTAATAATAAGTTAGCAAATACTGCTTTCATTGACACTGTGTTGTCCCAGTTTACTAACCAGGTATGCTGGTATACATCGTTGAATGGTTTTGTGCGTTTATTTTGTAGTACTGATTTCGTTCCATTAAATATCTAGGGAGGAAAGCAGTGACAGCTTTTGGTGTAAACCTTAACTGATTTCAGTGATAGTATTTGGGATTTTCACAAGTAAAGTGAAAGTAGAATCTTGTCCTATGCATTGGTATGTTTTAGTACTCCTTTGGTTGTTGCTAATATTATTCAGTAGTTTGCAGGAAAATAGCAAGTTGCTTCACTGATTTCAGGGTTAAGTATCTCTGGTAATCTTTTTGCTCTTAGCCCTGTGAACAAAAGGACAGCCTATCACCATGAAATTTTGTTTGCTGTCTCAAGAAGAAATTACTTTTTTTAAGAGAAATTGGACATGCTGAATTCTATAGTAAGTTTTAAGGGATAAACAGTTTTACTTTTTTTGAATTTGTCACACACAATTTGCAAGACAGTACTGTGTCCTGCAGAAAATAAAGTAGGTATTGTTAATGGTGGATGTGTGACAATATCAAAGTTTGTATGGCTGATGTGAGCTACTTTATTTCCGGTAATATAATGAATTGAATTTGTATTATTGAGTAAGCATATGCTTGTATCTCCCTGTCTTGTTTCTTTTCAACTATTGAGAAGAAAGTGTTTCTTTTGTTGCTGAAGAGTTCATTTATTCTTCTAGGTAATGTGCATTAACATTCTGCATGTCAAACTTTATTCAGCTGTAGCTAGCCCTCAATGTGTTACTGTTGACTCTCCTATTATTCTCATGCTAAATTTGATTGTAAGTGCTCAAGCATCACACACATGTATAATTCTGTACCAGTAGTTAATGATAGTTGGGAATGAACTGGAATATACATTAACTGCTTCTTTGTGCAAAAAATACCTATTTCAGAAACCTATACTGCTTATACTTTCTGTATTGCTGAAGCAGGTGGTTGGTATTAATGTCAGATATAAAATGAATTGCCATACTTTTCTGTGGAGGCAAAAGTTCTCTGAAGGGCTGATCCTGAGATAGATTAAATTCTGAAGGTATGTTTTGTTGCACTGATCTTTCATTTTCTTTGATTATCTGGGGATTTGGTGGGTTTCCCCCACCTCTACCCCTTATGTCACGATTTTTTGGTAAGTATTTGTGGTACAGTATTTATTACATTTCTGAATGGTTGTTCTCTGTAACTTTCCAGAGATGAATTCTATTTTTCTTATATTGTCAAATTAATTTATGCTTAGTATGATTGACCTTTTATTTACAAAAATGTAAGTCTGTAGCATGTTAAACCAACCCAGGTGTTGCATCAGAACAATGTGCTTAAAGCATAGCTGTTTTTCTAAAAGTATAAATACCTAGTTTTTGTAGGGGACTGCTTCTATTTTGAACTCTTTTAAGAACGGGTAGGTGGACTATGTTTTGTTTCTCATTCAAAGAAATTCATTTAATGTTTTATTAGTCAGATGTCCTACTTCAAGGAATTGAAAACATTTACATTGAAATGAAAGATAGAAAATTACTTTCTGGCATTGTAACTCAAGTGATTACACTGCTGGAAAGAAGTCTGTTTCCTCTCCTGCTCCACTAATATTTATTAAGTGCTAAGTGAGAGCTGTGATCTTTCGGTTTGTTAGGGTACTGAGTCTTCTTAGCTCAGACTAATTTGAATAATAGAGGCTCCATGCATCTTGGAGGAAATACGTTTAATCTCCTGGGATCAGTTTCCATCTCAGTTAACCAGTCAGAGGCAAAGAGGTGAAGATGTTGATTCTGGCAACAGGAGTCTTCTAAGATTTTGTGGCTAGAGGAAACAAAGGTCACCCGAGTACGCTTGGGTATTTGTATGACCAAACCACGTGTTATTTAATCTAACACAAAAATCCTTAAAACAAGGGTAATAGATATTGTTTCGCAGAATATTTGAACACTGAGTAATAAGAAAATAAATGATAATATATTCGTGTGTATGTTTGGATCTTACCTTAGAGAGGAAAAGTGCCTCTAATCTTGAGTATTCTAACGATAATTTATTATATGTGTTGTATTTGTCTCTTCATTATTTAGGTGCAGGAGATAGAGGGTTTCATGCAGGGAGGAAAGGAAGAAACAAATGTTTATGAAGAAGGAAAGAGAGATTTGGAAATTTTACACTGAAACACCTAGGAAGATACAAAAAGATTAGCTGGTGGGGGAAAGAGGCAAAATATTGCTTCTCATAAGTTGTTATTTCATTTAAAAACTGGAAAATATATGGGTTGTTTGGAATTTGAGATGTTGTATTTGTTTTGAGAACTGGTTGGTCCACCCTGCTCCTTACTGGCTTTCACCGGTGGTAGATGTTTATCAAATCCTGCTAGTGTCAGGCAGTTGAGCCCAGCTCACTAATCTGTTTAAAAGTACTTTGGAGTGCGGGTGCCCAGTTCCCTCAAGGACTGTATATTCTGGCAGTGAGTTTTGATCACTCCTTTTAGATATTTTAAGTAATTGGCTAATTCAGTGCATGACTGATGGCCTCTTTCTCTTGCTCCGTGGTTAACTGCTATCTTATTTGCCATGTTTATTGTCAGGCAGGGATAAGGAAAATCAAAAGGTTGGGTATTGGTTACATTGTTCTAGAATTGGAGAGTCACCTTCTCCTTTTGAAAACCATGCTTGCTTCTGGTTTAATATAACCTACAACATCTCTGTCTACTGCTAAAATAAATTTTTGTCTTTATACTGGCATTTTTTTCTGTCTGCATGAAGGAAGAGGAAGGACAAGGTGGTAAAATGGTTGGGTTTTAGTCAGTGTTTTCCTTGTCCTAGTCTCCTTTTCAGGTAGTTTTCTTTATATTTCTGTACTCGTGTAGTACTGCTGGAAAGCCCTCTGTTGCTAATATTTCAGCAAACTGTGCTAAGGGAGAGGTTTCATAAAGCAATTTACATTTAGATTCTTCACCTGCTGTTGTGTTTGGGCCCATGGAAGGACCTTTCTTCAGGCATCAAAGACCACTTCGTGGTTATTTCAGTAGATTGTCTGGTGTGGTGTGGATGGTACGTTGGGAAACTGTCACACGGGTCACACCTATAGGCAGTTTCAATTTGGTGGACTCTTCAGCTAACCTGGGTTGCCAGAGCACAAATGTAATCCAAATACAGTATGTTTTCTTTGGTTGTAGCCAGGGCTTTGCACACTGAGGTCTAGAGAAGGAATCCTTAACTTAGTTCTTCAGCGGTCTTTACTGTGACCCAAAGTAGTAAGAGGGAGCTTAATGGGGCTCTGCATCAAGCCTGACACCTTTATTGGAAAGGAAATTATTTCTGAAATGGTACTGTGTAGAATTCTCCATTACACGTGTGCGATCTTTGCCTCAGAGTATTGTATTTGTTTAATTTATTTTCCATTTTTATTTTGGTTGAGGCCCAGTTTATCAAAACAGTCTCCTAAATGAACTTGTATGAGATAGGACTTGTCTAAGGACGTGGAACTTGAAATAAATCTAGAACAATCTACTGCAACCAGTTTATGTTGGATAAAAAAACCCAAGAACAATGTAGTCCATTGGTATTCAAATACACTTTATTAATTAATTATGGAAATAGAATCTTTAGCATGCTTGACAAATAACATTACAGGAAACACTTAAAGTTACGTAATGCTCTGAGGAGTTTCTTCATGTTAACAAGATAGATGGTTACAGTTGAACAGGGGCAGCGATAAGCCTCTGGTGTACAAGGTAGAGCTAATTTTGTTGAATCAGTAGTGATTATGGCATTAATGGAGTACTATGTAACTCAGTTCTGCAGAAAATGGAAGAGGTAGGGACATGCAAAATTAAGAGACATGCAAAAGGAACTGAAAGATGAGTGAAGAGGCTTGCAGACGTACTACCCCACAAGCAGTTAAATTAGCAGATTCAAGAATCTGGAAGAGTGGAAGGTGAAAAGCTAAAAGAGACAGGGAAAGCAATATAATGTATGTTACATGTATTTTTTAGTATAGTTTCTAACTTTATTCCCACAAAAGCAAAAACTAATAAAAATTAAAGCAATAGTGTAACTTTTGACCTGAAGTATCCGAAAGCATTTTATAAACAATGCAAAAGTAACATATAAGCTCTGGCAGCAGCTTATAAATAGCTCAGTATTACTATTTGACTTGATCTGGAAAGAAATTAAGTTTTACAGTAGAAAATGGGTTGGAAAACAAGCAATGCTGTGATACTGCTTTATTGCCCACTGGAGGTATGTTTTCAGTCCACAGGAATATGTTTTTTCACTCTAAACAAATATTTTAGTCTATGTAATTTTTATTAAGCTTATAAAAATGCACATAGTAATCATAAATGCATATAAAAATGCAGCAATGACTAGGAGACATACATACATAAATGTAGCCTTTTCCTTAAAAAGTATAGAGTCATTATTTATTGTTGACCTTCCTAGTTTTTCCATGGTATTTTTTTGTATGAACAGTCATTTTCCTCAAAAGACTTTTCAAGGCTTCATGAAAAAAAAGCTAGTGGTAGAAGCTAAGAACGTGTAATAAACTTGTAGAAGATAGTTCAGTATACCACAAAATTAGAAGCAGAGAATATGTAAGTACCTTTTTTCATTTATAGTTGGAGGAGAGCAGTTAAAATCAATTTATGTAGAGAATCTAATATATATCAAAAGCCATGATGTCTGCTGTAGTGCTGAAATTCAAATGTTATTCCCCATTTCAGTGTACAGTTGCTCTCAACTCCTGCAAATGAAGTATCTTCTGAACTGTGATTACTCAGGATTAATCTCTACGTCCATGGATTGCTTTATTGTATTTGTGTCTGTGTCGTCATGTCCTTCCCCCTGTGCCTTTTTAACCCCCTACATTATGGTCATCATGCCAGTGACTTGGTAAATTTGTATACACATTAAAATGACAGCGTATCTGGTTAGTATTCTCAAGAGGTATGTATAAGAAGTACTTGTGCTTGGTTTTGAGGAACACCAATAGGTTTTTGTTCTGATCTTGATTCCATGCATTAAAAAAAAAAAACAACTGGTAAAACAACAGGATCAGTATTTTAAACTTTCTAGAAAAGATTGTATTCAAAATCTTATGAAACAGAAGTTAAATTTTATTGAAATCTGAAACATGTCAGATTTTATTTTATACATATTGTTTTTGCTTGTTTTTGATTAAGAGTGTATTCCAAACACTTAAATATCAAGAAAGCATTCTTCATCCAAGGCTATGCATGCTCCCAGCACAGCTTTAAGAATATCTATAGGGTTTTCAGTGGGAGGGATTGGGTTACCAGAGAGTTTTTCACAGTATGCTAAAAGTTTTTTCAAAGAAATAACTTTGGGCTTACCCTGCAGTGTGGTGAAGGACCTTGTTAACTTTAGGGCAGGCAGAGCTTTGGAAGCTTTGGAAGGTCTTTTCTCAGTGAAAGGGATTTCTTGACAGGAGGTATTTACTATGAATAGGAAGTCTTCACCAAGAAGAGGAAACACAAGTTTTCTTGGAATTAACAACTTATTCATCCGTAGTGATTTACAGTATAAGTGAGTTAGGAGTCTGGATAAAATAATGAGAAGAAGCTTGAGCTCTTACTGGTGGAACGAGGGGGATCACATCTAAAGAACATCTTGCTTCATTTTGTACAACTGACGTAAGAGGAATTTAGTTAGTTGGCAGACTATTGCGAAGAAAATACTCATGTTTTGGGGAGTTCATGCAGTGAATTTGACTGAAAAAAATCCTCAGGGATGTATTTAATCCTTAGTTCTCAGTGTAAACAATTGAACAATAAAGCTATTCTCAATTGAGAATGAAACAGGTGGTGAGGCAGTGCAGCAATTTACTTAGTCTTTTGCTACTTAAAAACTTCACTTTTGTGTTTGGCTTTGCGTATGCGTTCTCACCTTGGAGTTAACTCTGAACCATGATTCATTCTTTGACCACTGTCAGGCATACTTGAGTCATAGTTGGAATGTCTCTCCCGAAGACTCTTACCAACAGGATCATGCTTTCCTCTCTTCAGCAAATTCAACATGGTAAGACCTCTTGGTCCTCTCACAGTGGAGAGGCGGTCTCACTTTGCATGTGAACTTCTACTTGTCCTGAGGCTCTTAATGGATTGGGAACACTTTTCTTTTGTCTACAGGAAGGATATTACATTATCTTCATTACCTCCAGTAATATATGGCTTTAGGGCATTGGCTGTTGCAAATTCTCACACCTTTCTGAAGAATCTTTCTTGTCACACCTTTCAGGACACCCACTGGAAGTAATTAGTGGATCTCCAAGGTGTTTTGCCTATATGTATTTTCCCTTTTGCCTTGTAATCTCCAGTGGAAGGCATTTGGAAATCTGAGGTTGAAGGAAGCTGAGGACTTCTTAAAGAATGTATCTTCTACTTGGGGAGAGGGTATTAGGTTACACAGTGCGTGTGCACTTGTGTGAGCATAGTCAAGGTAAAAAGCCTTCCATCTCAAAGAATTTTTGACAACAGCGTGAACTTGTTCAGATATAGTGTATGTCAAATAGCCTCTAAATACTTCTGTCTTTTCACTTCAGTTGTTAGATAAAGAGTAGGAACTGAAAAAGTTCATGCACACAAAAGCTTTTCCAGTTGTGCTGTCTTTCTCCTAGGTACATGTGTGTGCTCTGTGTAATGTGTAAGTGAGAGGAATATGATGAGTTTTTATTTTTTACTAATTACATCTAGTATACACAGGTCTTATTCTTCAATGATTTCTAGCCTGAAAAGTTGGTGGCTTGTCAGATTCTAAAGAGAGGAACCCCCTCCCCCCAATAAAGAAAGGCAAATCCTCAGTCAATAAAAACACAAGTTAAAGTGCCTGTAAGAAGCTTGTTTAGTAACTTCAGGAATATAAAAGAAGTGTTCATTGGCATATGTGTTGTGTACTGGTAATGGGCATCAAATAATACAGTCTTGGTGCCTTCATAATCTAAAAGTCAGTCGGGCTAATGGAATATTTTATCTGCTGTCAGTGCTGCACTTATCTGCTTAGTTCAAAGTCTTCCTCTTCCCACTGCACCTTAATTAGTGTGTTAATCGATGTTGCTAGAACTCATCATGGATGGTTGTTTACTGTTCTTCATGTTTTCAAGAAAGAGCTGTGTAACTGCTTTCGTAGTATCTTGGAGATGTTTGGAGAGAATGATTACAAATAGACATGTTGCTTTGAGTAGTACAAGTTGAACAAATATGCTTTTTCACGTGGTAAAAAAAAAAGAAAAGTTGAAAAATGTCTGATGGCTTTCCCCCCCCCCCCCAAAGTTCTGTTGGAGCTGATTTAAATCAGATAAGCCTCCAAGAAAGCTTTGTCTTTGTCCTGACAAACTTTGCTCTCTAGAAAGAGAATGATTTTCTGACTGAGAGGAATCATTGGCTCTTCATTTTGCAATTTGCTTTATTTTTGAAGTTGCAGTGTAGTGGGGCTTGAAGTCCCTTTAAGGGGAGTGGCTGTCTTGGAAAATGCAGAAGAAATGTGATGTGTTTTTGTAGCTTATATAGCTTAGGGGGGAGACTGTAGTGTAATAAAAGGTTGTTGCTATTTTGAGAAACCTTCCAAGATGTGCATGATACTTTCAGGAGAGAAAGGTGATAGGTCTTCTCTGAGCTAGGGCTTGATTTTTTTTTAATGGGCTATAGGCATTTAGTATTGATGAAACAGCTTGTCATCCTTATTAGCAACATTACAGCTTCAAAAGAGACTTCAGATTTTGCCCTTGCATGATAGGTATGGGGCTTCGGAAATTGAGGGCTAGGCGAATGAGGATGGAGAGGATGATCCATCCGGTGAGTTGCCCAGGGCTAGTCATTCACCCCCACGCCTTAGGACTTCCTCAACTAAGAAAAAAAGAAAGGTAATTGTAGTAGGTGATTCCTTTCTGAGGGGAAGAGAGGGCCCCATTTGTAGACCAGACCCATCCCACAGGGAAGTCAGCTGCCTCCCTGGGGCCAGGATTAAGGATATACGGAGAAAACTCCCTACCCTGGTTTGGCCCTCAGATTACTACCCACCACTGATATTTCAAGTAGGTGGTGATGAGGTAGCTACCAGAAGTCTAAGGGCAATGAAGAATGACTTTAGGGCCCTGGAATGGCTGGTTAGGGAATCAGAAGCACAAATAGTGTTCTCCTCTATCCCACCAGTTGCAGGGATTGATGAGGGGATAAACAAGAAGAGCCAGCAAATTAACTCCTGGCTCCAAGACTGGTGCAACCGGCAGAACTTTGGTTTCTTTGATCATGGGTTGATCTACAGGTCACCAGGCATGCTGGCAACAGGTGGGGAAAGCCTAACCCGAAGGGGAAGAAAGATCCTGCGACAAGAATTAGCAGGGCTCATTCGTAGGGCTTTAAACTAGGTTTGAAGGGGGACGGGGATGGAACCAGGATTACTAAAGTGGAGCCTGGGAGCAGCATGCCAGTGCTTCTGGGTAAAAAGTGTTAGCCAGGTCTTGCAGTCAGTCTCAGTGATGATGGGTGATGGTGATCCATGTGGTAGTGAAGACATGAGGGGCAGTGATAGGATGGTAACTACAAAAGTGTCTGAGCATGATCAGGTGGGAATTAGGGCTTGTCCCCCCAAAAAAGTGGCAGGACAGTTAGCGCAGCTGAAGTGCATCTACACTAATGCACACAGCATGGGGAACAAACAGGAGGAGCTGGAGGCCATTGTACAGCAAGGGAACTATGATATAGTTGCCATCACAGAAACGTGGTGGGAAGACTCGCACAACTGGAATGCTGTGATTGATAGCTACCAACTTTTCAGAAGGGATAGGCAAGGAAGGAGAGGTGGTGGGGTGGCCCTCTATGTTAGGGGCAGTTTTGAATGCCTAGAACTTAACAATATGAATGACAGTGTCGAGTGTTTATGGATAAGAATCAAGGGGAAGACCAATAAGGCAGATATCATGGTGGGAGTTTGTTATAGACCCCCCCAATCAGGATGTAGAGGCTGATGAAATATTCTGTAAGCAGCTGGCAGAGGTCTTGCGATCACCCGCCCTTGTTCTCATGGGGGACTTCAACTTCCCAGATATCTGCTGGCAATATAACACAGCAGAGAGGGAACAGTCCCGTAGGTTCCTGGAGTGTATGGAAGACAACTTCTTAACACAGCTGGTGAGGGAGCCAACTAGGGGAAGCGCCCTACTGGACCTACAGTTTGTTAACAGAGAAGGTCTTGTGGGGGATGTAAAGGTTGGAGGTCATCTTGGGCAGAGTGATCACAAAATGGTAGAGTTTTCAATTCTTGGAGAAGCAAGGCGGGGAGCCAGCAGAACTGCCACCTTGGACTTCTGAGGGGCAGACTTTAGCCTGTTTAGGCGCATTGTTGAGAGTGTCCCTTGGGAGACAGTCCTGAAGGGCAAAGGTGCCCAGGTAGGCTAGTCATACTTCAAGCAGGAACTCCTAAAGGCACAGGAGAAGGCTATCCCCATGTCCCGAAAAATGAGCCGACGGGGAAGACCACCAGCCTGGCTAAATAGAGAGCTTTGGCTGGACCTCAGGAACAAAAAGAAAGTTTACATTCTTTGGAAAAGGGGGTTGGCAACTTATGAGGAATACCAAGATGTAGTGAAGCTATGCAGGGGGAAAATTAGAAGGGCCAAAGCCCAAGCAGAACTCAGCTTGGCCACTGCGGTTAAAGATAAGAAGAAGAGGTTCTTTCAGTATATCAATAGAAAAAGGAAGACTAGGGAGAATGTAGGCCCACTGATGAATGAGATGGGTGCCCTAGTGGTGGAAGACACAGAGAAGGCGGAGTTACTGAATGACTTCTTTTCTTCGGTCTTCACTGCTAAAGCTGTCCCTCATGAATCCCAGATGCTGGAGGCAAGGGGGAAGGTCTGGAGAGAGGAAGATTTTCCCTGAGTTGAGGAAGACCGGGTTAGAGACCACTTGGCCAAGCTGGACATCCATAAGTCCATCCTGATGGAATGCACCTGCGGGTGCTGAGAGAGCTGGCAGATGTTATTGCTAGACCACTGTCCATCATCTTTGGAAGGTCATGGGGAAGAGGAGAGGTGCCTGAGGACTGGAAGAAGGCCGACATCGCTCCAATCTTCAAGAAGGACAAGAAGGAGGACCCAGGGAACTACAGCCCAGTTAGTCTCACCTCTGTCCCTGGGAAGGTAATGGAGCAACTTGTTCTGGATGTCATCTCCAAACACGTTGAACAACAGGAAGTTATTGGAAGTGGTCAACATGGATTTGCCAAGGGTATATCATGCTTGACCAATCTGATAGCCTTCTATGATGTTACAACTGGTTGGCTGGATGAGGGGAGAGCAGTAGACGTCATCTACCTTGACTTCAGCAAGGCTTTTGACACTGTCTCCCATAACATCCTCATTAGGAAGCTGAGGAAGTGTGGGCCAGATGAAGAGACAGTGAGGTGGATTGAGAGCTGGCTGTGTGACAGAACTCGGAGGGTTCTGAATAATGGAGCAGTGTCAAGTTGGAGGCCTGTAACCAGCGGTGTCCCCCAAGGGTCAATACTCGGTCCAATCTTGTTCAATATATTCATCAATGACGTGGATGAGGGGATAGAGTGTATCCTCAGCAAGCTCGCTGATGATACCAAACTGGGAGGGGTGGCTGACACCCCGGAGGGCCGCGCTGCCATCCAACGTGACCTGGACAGGCTGGAGTGCTGGGCAGAGAAGAACCTAATGAGGTTCAACAAGAGCAAGTGTAGGGTCCTGCACCTGGGGAGGAAGAATGATAGGCACC
>VFFE01007679.1:8006899-8019332 GCA_008921705.1 Burhinus oedicnemus
CATAAGCTACAAGTAGAAAAGTGGTACCACTTAAATGCCGGGAGAAGAAAATTCTATCCATTTTCTACTGGAAACAAAATAGTTGCTGATGTTGATCAAAATGAAGGACAAAGGACTAAATTCACTGTTGGTATAGCACTGTAGTGTGAATTCTAAATACCCACCAGAAATGTAACATGATAAATGTGTTTTGCTAAAGTAACCAAATACTACTTTCTTTAACTTTATTGATTTTTAAAAGACATCTAATGTAAATAATAGAGACCTCTGTTTGGTTGTGGTTGTAAAGTGGCTTAACATAAATTCTTAAGGCTTATATCCTAGTTTACTGCTTGTGTTTTGAGAACACTATTACGAATTGGGCCATCACCAGGGATTACTTAGGGCCTAATAATTTGGAGGGGAAGCATAAGATCAAAAACAGTTTTTCCTGAAGATACATACACATGTATATATATAAAAATATATCTATAAAACCAACCCTGGCTGTTGACTTCAAATAAAAAGAGAATCCTGGATTAAGAGATCGTTCCCATCCTGAGCATGTTTTGTCTGAGAAGAACCACGCTTTTTTACCTTCTAGTCTTCGACGTGATCTGGTAACGTATACATAATTTGTCCCCAGGTGCTAATCTGCTACATAGAGCCATTGGCACGGATTGGTTTAGAGTTCATTCTCATTTTTTGAGTAGGGCGTTGGACTACATGATGCTCTGGAAATCTCTTCCAACATAAATTATTATTTGGCGATTCTATGATGCAATTTATGTCAAGGACTGGATTTGTGCTGAGATACTTCAGCCAGTGCAACTGGGAAACAGGATAAAAAATTGTTTTAAGCTGTCTCTGTACCTGCCTTGCACATCAAGACAGGGACAAAACATTTATGGCTTACAGCAGAGCACTCAATCTTAAAATTGTTCTTACTGATAAACAGGAGTTGCATATCGCACGTGTTTGTGGTGGATCCCAAGAAATTAAAGTTTTTTTGGGAACTGTGAAATGAAATTGGAAAAGATGAAGAACCTTATGGCAAAGAGAAAAGCTGCTGAGTGAGTCTATTTCATCCTGGCAGAATGGCTTTTATTGCCTGTCCTGGTTTGAGGTAAAGCAGGACCAATTTTGTTCAGTAACTTTGCTTGTTAGCTGGGCCTCTTCTAACTGCTGAAATTAACAGCATGTTGTGCAGGAAACCGTTCCTTCTCAGAGTGATAAGACCCATGTTTATGGCTGATGCCAAGGAATGGTATGCAGAGAGGCTCTGGCTTATACTTATTGCTATGGCAACCAAGGCCAGCCAACTTTGCTACTTGCCCCGTTGGAGGGTCAGAAGCAGAAAAGCGTAGAGGGGTCACACTGCGGGGAGGAGCAGACAAGACAGGTGACCCAAAACTGACCAACAAGGGTATTCCATCCCATCTGCCTCATGCTCAGTATATAAGCTGAGGGATCAAAGGGTCAGCCTCTTTTTCTTCAATGGCCGGCGTCCTGGGAGGACTCGGTCTCTGCATCTACCTTTGATCCTGATCCTGATCCTGATCCTGACTCCAGATCCGGAATCCAGTTCCTGTCCGTCACTGAGTCCAGTCTGGGACTTCCCCTGAGCCTGCTGGTGACGTGATTGTCATCCTGGGAGCTTGATACGGCTTTGTATATTTCATTTCCTTCTAAACTCTTAAGTCTCTCTTTTTCTCTCTTTTCTTTCCTCTCTTTCCTGCCTCCTGAGCAGAGCAGGAGAGAGAGAGAGCATCTGTTGTTCCATCGGATTGGGCCAATCTGGCCTAAACCATGACATTGCCTTTTTTTTTTAAAAAAAAACCTTTGAAATGTTACTTCTTTAGGCATTGAGGAGCCCTTTTAAGGAATAGATCAATAATATTTGCACTGAGCCTTGTAGAATGCTTCTTTTTATACATAATGGTATAATAATGCAGTGTGAATGAATGCAGTGTTACATTTGGGACACACAAGCAGCTCAGTGACTGGGGCAAAGAAATTAAAATATTCAAACCAATGTGAATTAGTTGTTGTAACCAATATTGGAACACCTTGACCTTCAATCCAAAGAAAAATAACTGATTTTTTTGGGGGGGAATGGAATAGTGTCTTTTAAAGTTGTATTATAATGATACCAAAACACCCATAGGTAACTCACAGCTGAATAGTCAGGAGGAGAAGCGTAGGATCAAAAACAATTTTTGTCAAATACTATGTTAAAAAACCCTTGACAGTTTACTTCAAATAAAAGAGAATACAGTTTGAGTGCATCTATGAAAATTGGATTTCTTCAGTCTTAAACGTTATTTTTCATGTGGACAAGATAACATACCACACAGGTGGGGAACCAGTGAGCTGTATTGGAATACCAGGGATAGGTTTATAAAGTATTTCTGTGTAGGCACAGGTGTACATAGAAGGCCATGCATTCTAGCCCTCGTCCTCTTCAGAAAATGTCTTAGTCTCTCTTGAATTTTGCATAGGAAAATAATTAATTTAGCTATGCACTAATTCCTTGTAATTATTTACATCAATTAAGTAAGAACTACTGTTAGAGACAGTGTCCTAAAATGTTGATAAATGAAGATTTGCTTTTATTTTGGAGCAGCTGGACTGTAGAACTCATTGCATGAGTTTTCAATAATGACAAATTAACCATGCATATCTATGTTTATATCTATGTTGGTATTTGCAGCACGACAGAGGTCTATTTCTCAGGCAGTGCTTGATCTACATTAACATTGGAGTGATATATATGTAATACAGCTACGTCAGTGAAGGCTGTGAAGACTAATGAGTGTGTAGGAGTTTACGTAAGGACCTTATATTACTTCAGTAGAATGAAAATGTCTACTGGATCCCAGTATCCCAACCTCTTTTTTGCCTTTGGCAAGTTTATCTGTTGTTGAGTTGCAGCCTGTTGATGTTGAGTTGCGGTGAGCTGAAGTGAGTACTCTTTTTCCTTGATCTCTTCAAACTTGAACTGTAGAGCGTCATGGAAGAGCTTTTTTCCTATGAAGGAAGCTGTATCTCCATGGTGTATACTAAAGTAAAACAGAAGATAGACTTTTTCTTTCACAGATTTCAAGTTTCCTTCTACATTTTCAGTGTAAGTTGCACCGCTACGACTATTTCAGTAGAAAATCGTACCACTAATTAAAATAATGATCTGTGGATAAATCATTCTGTATTTCATTACCACAAATCAAGGCAAATGTTATTTGACCTTTAAGGTCTTAAAAGCAAGTTTAAAAATAAAATCTGGACATGGTTTGAAGGGCTTTGAAAAATTAACAGTCATGATCACAAGCCATCTAGCTGAAGCCATAGGATCTTTGAAATTTCCTGATGTTATCTAAACACTGCTCTGCAGCTATTGTGTGCTGAACTGGGGAGAGGTCATACGATTTCTTACTGTGACCCCTTTCTACATCTCCCTTTTTTTTTTTTTCCCCCCCTGTGTTTCCTTGTTCAAATATGTTCTTTCACTAATTTCCCTGAACAGTGAAGGCTTTCTAGCAGAGATGTTTTTGGCAAATTTGAGAGTCTGGGAATGAATACTTGCTTACAAAACTGTTTGTTTGTTTATTTAAGGTTGCTAATCTCGCTTGTTCGTTGTCAACAAATGAAGATGGAATGAAAATTGTCCAAATGGCAGCTAATCACATAGAGACTTTGTGCCCACAGGTATGACTTTTTCAATTGATTCTCATTACAGTGCACTGAGGATACACTGTATTTTCATCACACAACATAGATGTTCAGTCATGCTCCTTCAGTTTAAATTCACATTCCATTTACATAGCTTAGTGTAGTAAATGGAGATCAAATGTTAAATAAAAGGCAAATACTCAGTTGATTTATTTTTTTTCTTAGTGATTAACACAGGAATTGTTAATAGTCTGTATTGATTTAAAAAGCTGTAAAAATTGGAATTGAAGAAACATGCTGCTCTGTTTCTGAAATAAAACCTCGTTGAATGAATAGTGTAACATGGTAGGCAAATCGGGAATATTTTTACTCTTAGAAAGCAATACATATGTTGACCTTTAACTTGAAATATTATTACCACTTGGTTTGGTTTTTGTGTATGTGAATA
This sequence comes from Burhinus oedicnemus, assembly GCA_008921705.1. Classification (NCBI taxonomy): domain Eukaryota; kingdom Metazoa; phylum Chordata; class Aves; order Charadriiformes; family Burhinidae; genus Burhinus; species Burhinus oedicnemus. The sequence goes on from VFFE01007679.1 coordinate 8,010,996, forward strand.
TTAAAGTATGAATTCTTCTGATTGTTACCAATTCAAAAGCTTGAGCTTTTGTCTTAAGCAAATGAGTGAAAAACAGCACAACTACAGGTAATTTTTTGGTACTTATTATCTTACTAAAAGTGTATTTGCTCTGTATTTGTCACATTCAGAATTATAGAGATAAAAAACCTTCTGCAATTACATCTGTTTAGAGCAAAAATTTTACTGATCTGTGTGAATCTGATCTGAGTGTTTCAGCCTTGAGGCTGCATAATTTCAAGATCATTAGTTCTTTGAAGAACACTATAGTTTACAGTGGCCTAAATATTCTTAATCTTTTGTCTATTTGAATGCTAAATGTAGTTGAAATAGAAGGTGAAGAGCAAATACTAATAATATGCTCAATTACAAGCTTGAGAAGTCCATTTTATGCCTGTTGAGTTAATGCAAAGACCTGGGGAAGAATAAACTTCTGTCAAGAAAATGTGGTATTCTGAAAATGCCACAGATCAGTGTTTTCTCTTCAATCATTCAGTTTCAAAGTCTATTTTTATAACTTTTGCAGTTCTGTGTTTAAAATACCACTATTTGTTTTAACGTGTTGCTGGTTTTGTAAGAAGATTGCTGGCTTGTAAGAATTAATGAATAGCTTCTTCTAGCCTCTTTGTTTCTCCAGGGGCACAAGTGCACCTTTGTAATACATTATCATGCAACCAGATGTAGCTTTTTAATTGAAAACCTACACTTTCTGTATTGCATCTGATACCAGAAACTCCTAAAATCTAATTTTGACTAAAGTATTGATTTTCTCCTCAGCCATTTAATTTGCTAGGGTTTTAATGTCCTATGGTAAAATAGAAGTTTCTTGTTTGTTTTTTTTTCCTTTTTTTTAACCACAAGGTAAAACAGGGGTGAATTAGTTGATGATTATAGATTTGTCTAAACAGAGAATGTGGTATGCACATGATAAGGTTACATTACTATTAATGGTGTGTTCATTGTGCAGGATTTGCTGCTTTCTTAGATAAGGACCATTCCCTGCGAAAGCAATTGGCATTTTACCTAAGTAAGAAATAGCAGAAAAAGGCTCCTGAATTTTTCAGTAAATCAGATTATGCCATATCATTTAAAAATCCTCCACAGGGAAAATAATTATCTCTTAAGATCCCTGCAGGGCATATCAATTAGAGTTTGTAATGGGGAAATTTGCATGTAGAACTCCCCAATGTTCTTAAATCATTAGAGTAAAAAATGGGATTTTACGTGCTCTGAAAAATACGTTTCTTGAAGGGAGCCAGTGGATTGGACTGAAATCTGAAATGGTTGAATTAAAACAGGGAAAAAAAAAAAACCTGAAACCCTACACCCTGAACACACCAACCAAAAAAAACAGCAACAAGAACAGCACCTACAGAAGACACCTTGGAGTCTTGGGAGTTCTGCAGATTTGACCAGCAAAACTTCCCATTTAGCACTGGGAAAAAAGCAGATACAGAACTGGCAAACCCTAGAGGAAAGCCTTTTAATTGTTAGAATTCATAGACATGCTTATGTTGTATTAATTATACTGTGCTCTAGTTAAAATGTAGAGAATTGGTTCTGAACTCTGACCATGTTTTTTTTCTCAAGTGAGATTATTAGTAAATAATTTGACTGTTCAATAAATGAAATAAGCTAGGCATGCATGTTAGAGCCGATATGAAACACATAATGCCTGTTGTTCCTGAAGTTGTATGAATACTTAATGAGAAATGAATTTTAATAATATTTAATGTTAAATCAATAATAATGATAGAATAAAGAAATAAAGAGCTGCTAGCCTACGTTTTGATGGAGGAAGAATTATTTCGGTTCATGTTAGTAGCTTTTGGTTGGGAGAATTTTCTTGAGTGTTATCAGGTGGGTAAAATCTACAATGTCACTTTTCTATGTGGAAGTCCCTGTTACATTCCTGGTGTGCAAACAAAATCATGACCTCATTAAATGGGTGAGAAAGGACAAAAAGGAGAAGAACCCAGAAAAGCAAGCGGACTTGTGTTTTTGAACAGCAGGGATATAAATCTGTAGAGCTGTTTTGTTAATACAGACCTTGGGTTTGTTTCCCTTATGCTTCAGTTCAGCGGCACGTTTGAAGTCGGCTCGGGTTCCTTTAATACTTAGTCCTCTGGAATAGGCAAAGATACCTGATAGAGGGTAAACCTCTCAATGTAGGATGGAAAAATATCCTAAATGTAGGAATCCAGAGAGGGTCTGGCTTCTCTGTCGACGTTCTTGATAGGTTTTTATATTTATCTCATATTTGGCATAATTGGCTTTCAGGTGGTTCAACAAGTATGTCAGGCACACCAGGCCAACAAGAGGAACCAGGGAGGAAAGACTCAGAAAAACCTGTGTGTTTGTGTAAAAGGAGGATCCAGCCTGTTACTTGTCCTGGCTTCTGTGTTAGTACTGGGTCCTCTTCCCTTACCTCCCTTTAGGTAGGCCTCAGGTTTTGCTGTGTTGGGGAGCTCTGCTGATGAGCTTGAGGAATGAAGATGCCTTCTGCAGCAGGCTCTGAAGGAAGGAGGAGGTGAGAAAGTAGCTGTTGATCAGACCTTGGATGGAGTTGAAGGCCATAGATATGACTTAACCTAGGATAAGAATACAGTGTTGAGGGAGAGCAGAGAAGCAAGACAGAACAGGAGCCGAGGTAGGTGAAGGTATGCTTATTCTCTCTGAAACTCGTGTTTGTCAGAAACACACATGGTGGAGGTGCTGTGATGCACATAATTAGACATAATGACATTTTGCTCCCTCAGGGAATGGAAACCAGGGAGGGCCAAGAGAGTTAATGCAAACAGATCCCAAGCTGCTATTTTTGAGGGGAAGAATGACCTTGAGCCTAAAGCTGGAACAGATGTTTCAGAGTGGAGATCAGAAGTGGCTAGTCTTAAGGCAGCAGCTGGGAAGAGCGTCAGCATGTCAAAGGGCCCTGGCTAGAGCCTTTTATTAGCATAAAGATCCCTGGAGAGTTTTAAGGAGCAGAAGGTTTGGGCTTGTTTTGGCAGAACCATACCTGAAAAAGCAAATTTTAGTCTCACTTCCTTTGAAGATGAGATCATGCTGACTCAAATCTTACTAGAGCTTACTACTAGTTACTGAAATGGCACAGAGTGATTAGTTCTGCAGTGAGCCACGTCTGTTCTGGTACATCATTCAAGGAAGCAAAATGCAGGAAAAATACATGAATGTTCATGGTTTAGCTTAATCTTTATTTGATGTTAAATAAACTTTGAAAAATCATTCAATCCCATGGAATATTTTTATGAGATATTTAAAAAAAGACAAGGTATACACTGGTACAACCAGCACCTCAGATCTTAGTATTTTTAGTGAGTTCTGTTATTCTCTAAGTATTGAGAGGTAGAGAGAAACCATCTAGTTAGAAGGCTATTAAGTGAGAAGGAAATCTACATAACAGGAAATCCATTAGAGGTTGAGTTGCTCTTTGTATTTAAAAAATAAAAATAAAAATGGAGATGAGGGAAAATAGCCTTAAAAAAAAAAAAAAGAGTCTGCATCTTGAGCAATGTATGTGAAGCTGTCGCCTTATTTCTCGTCTTAACTTGCACCTAACCAGGAATATATCAGAACCTAAAGTAGATACTACAGCATATTTCAGATCTATTTCCTAAGCTGCAGGAGGAAGTTTGCAAAGACATAAATGTCCTTCTTTATAGCTAGCTATTGTTGATGCAGAATGTCTTATGTGGAAGACATTGATTCAATGGATATGAAATGCATGCAGAGCCAGTTAAATTCGCGGTCACTTCTGATGTGAAGTGTACATGCTCAGATAGTGATACTGGCTCTGAGAATTCTGTCTGCCTGAGTCTTATCTTTGTATGCAAGGTATTGGAACTATTGGCTAAAAAGTAGTGCCCATTACACATAATTTGCTGAGTACATATGATGAAGACTGAGTGCCTTGTGATAGGCCAGAAACTTTGTCACAAGCAAGACAGAGTTACAGCCCATAGTAGATCTGGATACTAGGGCATATTTAAGAATGAGTGAGATCAGTTCTTACCCTGCTTGATGATACCACATGCTCATTTGTTTTCCCCACAGTGTTATATTCACTAAGTCTCAACTTTCCTTCCCAGTGGGGAGATTGGTGCTAGTCCAGGAAGGTTGGGCAGAAAATTATGATGGTTTTGTCCTGTACATCTGCTTGCAGTCATCTGCCTCAGGCCTTACCATACAAGGTTCCTGGATGTCTCTCGGTATTTGTCTTCACGTATTTTCCTGACCTCCAGAATGTTTCCAGGATGTTTCCAGGACTGTTTCTCCAGCCAGGATCTTCATCAGCCTCTTTTTGGGCCCCTAAAACCTTGACTTTTACCAATCTTAAGTGTGTGTGCAGAAGCATGATCCACCTCCTCGGTCTTTTGTGTCTTTTATGAATTGGATGACTTGGGGTATGTCAGTTTTGTTTGGTTGAGATGTTAATAGAATTTAAAACCAGCACATACATACCAGTTGCAGCTAGCTAGTACCAGGCTTGAGCTCGACAATTCAGACATTCTTCTTCCCCTGCCCCAGTTATCTGCTGCCTCTAAGTGTTCAGAATTTAAGCTATTTTTTGCCTACCGCAGGCCTACACCATTCTGAAGAAACTGTTTGGAAGTAGGGGAGGTCCACTCGGACTTCCAGTGACAGAGCATCAGCTACACAGCCACTCTAAGACCTCGTGGCTCTTAGGCATCCAGGTGGATTGGTGTGGTTGCCTCCTGTGGCAGGATACGATGCCAACGGCACCTCCCAGCTTGCTTTGAAAAATAATAACTTGCAGTACAGACTGTCTGATAGAACTATGCATCATGCTGTGCCCGTTACATGAGGCGGCTGAGGATCAAGACTTACATCTTAATATGGTAGAATTTATCTAGTGAAATATTTATTGTTGCTTAGATGGAAGCTGTCTTCCTCTTGGTCCTTGGCACTCTAAGGCATGTTTCTTCTGAGACCATGGAACATTCGGTTCTGTATTTGCTTACATGCTGGTGTAACAGCAGTAGAAGCTAGTGTTTTGCCTTGATGACTAATTATTGAGGAACAGTATGAATGGAAAGATGTTATTTTTAAAATAAGCTGCATGCTTCTAACATGTCTTGACTTTCAGTTTCACTACTGGTGTATGTGGAGTGTCTCAGTTTGGAAACAAATACTTGACATTTGATATGATTTTGATGTTTTTGTTTTGTAGTTGATGTGGTAGTTCTCTTGATGTCTATAATGCCTTGATGCCTCTAATTGTAAAATTGTTCTACAGTGGAATGCCCAAGTGTAGGCAGGGTTTGGTACCTGTGATAGCATTTCTGCCCTGCACTGCTTGTTCAGAACTTTTCACTGACAAAGAAAAAAATGTTTAGTGTCAGTGAGCTTCATGTCACAGGCTTTACTCTTACCTATTCATACTGATTTATTGAGTTTGTAATACTCACCAAATGGATATCTAAGTGAGTTTGGTTTCTCCCTTATCCTATTTCTCATTCAGTAGAAATGTCTTCTGTAGTTCATTTAGTGCCCATACTTCCCTTCCCCTCCCACGCTCATTTACTTCATACATCTGCATGTACAGTTATACTATACAAGAAGTTAACATACTTAGAAACAGAGTAAGTTTGTTAATCCTGTTCCTACAACACTTCTAGTTCAGTTGTGAGGAAAAAGCTGTAATAAACACCAAAAAGCTAATTAGCTTCTAACTAAATTCATAATTCTGTAGGTATATGAAAAAGAGTGAGAAATGCAGAACAGTTTGAGGTTAGACTCTAGCAACTTGGAGTGATGACTCATGAGAGCAGACTTACTTTTGAGATCTTGCAAAAACCTTCTCAGAATACTTCACACCAGATTTCTGACAACTTCTAAAATGGGAGAATTATATTATTACAAAGTATCCACATTGAAAGATCTGATTTAAAAAAAATAAAATTGTTTCTCTGTTAGATTGCATCCTTACAAAACTAAGCTGCCTCTTAGAAAACCCTTTGCTGTTTCACTCCAACTTCAGTTAGCAGAGACACATGGACTGACTTCATTGGGCCCCATAATTGGCTCGTCTTTATCCAAATTCCATTAGAAGAGTCCATCTTCTATTTAGGCTTCTAAATTCACTGATCAAAATGTAAGAAACTGATTAATACTTCTGTTGTTCTCAGTGCTGTTTACAGAAGAGCTCAAATCACCTGACGTCACTCGAACTCCTGCGCAACTTCATGGGGGATTTGGGAGAGATACCCCTGTCTTTGTGATAGGTTAGAAAGGACACAAGGTGTTTTGATGTGTTCCCACTCTTGAAGGATGTCTCAGAAATTTCCAGCGCTTCTGTTTAAATTTCAAAGCATAAAAATATATGTGTAGACTCATCTTCCCTTGCTCTAAAAACTCTCAGGGACAAAAGATGAATGTTCTGGTCATACTTCTTTTTGCTTCTTTCCTGAAAACAGCCCTGTTAGTATTCTGCTCTAAATCAGGCTGATTATTATTTTGGTTGCCAGTGTGTGTTAGGACCTGTTTTGGGTGTCTGGCTTTTTGCTGGGTTTGTTTTGCTAAGATGTAATTTTTCTTTCAATATAGAATTCAATGCAGAAATTAGATAAAACATAGAATTACTACTTTTTAAATGGGGCCTCTCCCCTTTCTCACAGAAGGACATCCTGGTAAACATCCTATCTCAGTGCAGTTTTCCATGTGAAATTTCAGCACTTTCACAATCCAAATCAAAGTGTTTATTTCTAGGTGGGTGTATCTGTCATCTTTTAAGCAATTATTTGGGTTACATTATTTAGCACCATTCAGTAAAATCACACTACAAAATCTACTGTTAATAAGTTCTTAATAAAATGACTGACTCCCAAAATGGAGTTTAGATATGGCCAACAGTCAAAAATCCTGCTGATAACTGTTTGTGAAAACAGCTACTGCTGTTCTACAACCCTGCTGGTTGTAGACTGGAACAGACAACGTGTGGTATGTATTGGCCTGTGTTAGCTGAGCACTGATCTCTAACATACTTGGTGTGTGGTATCTTGGGCTCATTGTTGCAGTTGGGTTTTATTTTTATATTTGCTGTTCTTTCCCCTCCTACAGTACTTAAAAAAAAAAAATTATACTAACGGAAAGAGCATAACACTTGGCACATTTGTGGAAGATACAGCTCTAAATCTCAGTGCCATCTTTTCTTGCTGCTTGGAACTTAATATGCTGTTAGTTATTTTTAATATTGCCTGGTATGCAACTATTAAAATACCACTAAAGATATAAGCTGAATTTTTTGGCTGTGTGAGTTTCTAAATAAATCAGTGTGGTAGTTCGAGTAACATGGAGAGGTCTTAGGGTAAGCAAGATGCTGAGCTGATCAGCAGGAATATACACGTGTCATATTTCCAGGCCATTCAAATACTGATCTGACAGCTGTCTTTAACATTTTGTATTTGGTTTGTCCAGCATAATTCATTTGTTTTTTCAATGACAATGTGACTGTCTGGAACTGATTGTTGTATTTTGATATTACAGATCAGTTTCTCTATTGACACATATACCTGCAGTGAGGAGAATGGCAAGAAACGCCAAGACTCCTTGAAAGAAACCAGCACCTGCATCATTCCTTTCTTTGAATTTTAGTAATTTCAGCACCGTTGCAGTGATGCTTTCTTTCCTGTCTTTCTAGGAGACAGTATAAAGCCTGTTGCATTTTTTTAGGATCATGTAAAATCACGGAATCACGGAATTTTCAGAGTTGGAAGGCACCTCTAGAGATCATCTAGTCCAACTCCCCTGCTGAGGCAGGAATGCCTACAGCACATTACTCAGGACTGCATCCAGGCGAGGCTTGAAAATCTCCAGAGAAGGGGACTCCACAGCCTCCCTGGGCAGCCTGTTCCAGTGCTCTGTCACCCTCACCGTAAAGAAGTTTTTTCTTAGGTTTGAATGGAACTTCCTATGTTCCAGCTTGTGCCCGTTGCCCCTCGTCCTGTCACTGGGAGCCACTGAAAAGAGTCTGGCTCCATCCTCCTTCAGCCCGCCCTTTAGATACTTATAAGCAAGAATAAGGTCTCCCCTCAGCCTTCTCTTCTCCAGGCTAAAGAGTCCCAGCTCTCTCAGCCTTTCCTCATCAGGGAGGTGCTCCAATCCCCCAATCATCTTTGTTGCCCTACGCTGGACTCTCTCCAGTAGTTCCCTGTCCCGTTTGAGCTGGGGAGCCCAGAACTGGACACAGTATTCCAGTTGTGGCCTCACCAGTGCCGAGGAGAGGGGGAGAATGACCTGCCTCGACCTACTGGCCACACTCTTCCCTATGCAGCCCAGGAT
>VFFE01007679.1:8019352-8077961 GCA_008921705.1 Burhinus oedicnemus
GATATACCCTTGGCAAATCCATGTTGACCACTTCCAATAACTTCCTGTTGTTCAACGTGTTTGGAGATGACATCCAGAACAAGTTGCTCCATTACCTTCCCAGGGACAGAGGTGAGACTAACTGGGCTGTAGTTCCCTGGGTCCTCCTTCTTGTCCTTCTTGAAGATTGGAGCGATGTCGGCCTTCTTCCAGTCCTCAGGCACCTCTCCTGTTCCCCATGACCTTCCAAAGATGATGGACAGTGGTCTAGCAATAACATCTGCCAGCTCTCTCAGCACCCGCGGGTGCATCCCATCAGGGCCCATGGACTTATGGATGTCCAGCTTGGCCAAGTGGTCTCTAACCCGGTCTTCCTCAACTCAGGGAAAATCTTCCTCTCTCCAGACCTGTGTTTATCAGTAAATTCAGAAATACTGTGGAACCAAGAGTTGAGGAACTGAGGTGTTTTTTGGAGAGAGCGTATGTATATTTGTCTGTAGAATAGATCCAAACAAAGCATCTCCTGATTCTAGTCCACAAACCACTTGTATTGTGTCCTGTTCCAAAGTATGTTGACTACATCTACAATTCGGTGCAAAGTAGCATGGAAGCCTTCATCAGCCTAACAGTTAGAGCAGTGTGCCCCACACATACAAATATTAAACTGAGAAGCTCTAATTTCCAAGCAAGGCTTGCATGTTCTCTGCATTCTTTTTCAAAACTACGACCATAACTTTGTTATGCTTCCTATAAGTTTTGCTCAAGCTTTTAAATTTGAATGTCCTATAAAATTTTTTCTCAAAATTAAACATTTTATCAGTGTGGTTTTCCCTTATAAATGAACAAGGGAATTTAGTCTTTTCGTTTGAGCTATATTTTGATTTACACATAAATACAGATAGATGGATATTATTTGCTCCTGTGTTATTTTCTATAAAGTAGGTACTGTATTGAACAAACCTGAAAATTCTTGCTCACAAAAATGAGAAAATGAGACTGGATAGCTAATAAGTGGGCACCATCTTTTGATGTGTTACATTTTTCAGGTATTGGAGTTCAATTATATGTTTTATGATGCTGTGGCTTTTTGAAGCTAGCAATTCACATTTTCTATATATTTACTTTTTCATGAGAGAAAATCAATCATCCATTTTGTTATTTGCTCTGGTACATTAAATGGTGGGGGACACTGAAGAAGTTTTTTATTAGCTTCTTAAAAACTCTTCACCAATACCACTTTAATAACCACAATTGTTTCATCTTCTTGATTGAATTGTCTGTGTGGAATCTCCTTTTAACTGTCTTAATACCGTTTTATTTAAATACAGCAGTCTTGTGCAAGGGCAGAAGTAATGGGGGAGAACATTGTGAACAGTGAGCTCTTTACCATCTGCTCTAAGAGAGAAAAGAGCATCTCTAACAATATCAGACATCTTAAGTACTATCTCCAGCCTTTCAATTGAGAGATTAATTAAAAGTACATATCATGCCTTAATAATAATATTTCTAAAACTAAAGGGAAGGGATACTGGTGAAGTGATATATTTTTCATGTAGGTTTTCACTGTGTTAGGAAAGTCAACACACAGTGCTGCTGAAGTTAATGAAGAAATTGTCATTACCCTTGATAGCTGTAGTAGTCTGCTTGAACATTCCTGTGTTTAATTCCTTCTCTTACACCTTTGTTCCACAACCAGTTTAATCTGGTGGACATCATCAGTGCCGCTAGAGACTTGATCTCCCTCCCTACTCTCAAGCTGTTACTTCTACCTTCTTCCCTTGTGACTAACAATAGTGGTCATACAGCTATTAAGTGATCGGGAGCAGGAAACCGATGCAGCTGAGAATTAACCTGGGAAGCAATTAAGCAGGTTAGTTTTCATTCAGGTCAGTTGCCTGATGTAGTTTGCTGTATGGGTGCATGAACACTGCTTGCTGGCTCAAGGGAAGGAATGAGGGAAAAGGAGTCTAAAGGAGGAGCCAGCCACTGTAGACTAATGCCAGGTTGAGCAGACAGTGGCACAGTTTTCGTGTTAGAATTTAATGTTTGTCTTCAGTACTAGTAGATAGCTGTTGTTACTAGTTACTGGGAGACATTGCATGGAAAAAGTTGTTAGTCTAGTCCTCAAGTATCATAATCATATATGATTCTATTTGGATAGATGATCCTTTGTACCATGAGAACACTGCAGTCTTAATGTGATGGGCAATCTGCAGAAAAGGAACATGTACAAAACCAGCTGTGCTCCAGTTTCCAGTCTGGCTGTATGACAAGGATGGAAAATGATACAAAGAAGAACACCTTTCTCATAGCCTCTAGTGTCTTTTACTGACATTGGTAGTTGTAGGCTGTTATCTTTTTCTGCTTGTGGAAATTGAGGTTTGTTGTTTTAAAAAGATGATAAAGTGTGTGGAATTTCTAGCTTGTTGGGGTACTATGGAATCCTAAAGCTGTGGGTCACCAAAATGTATTGGAAGGCCTAATGCTTTACACTCTTATACAAATAGACTTAGCTAGATGTTTGCTTTGACTTGACATTCTGCAATAAACTGTTTGAAGGGGGGAAAAAAATAATACTATGACTCTTTAGATTCCCCTGAAAGTCTCATGTTGGATGTGGCTGCTTGGCTGTTTTGGAGAGAGAATAATTAAGTACAAAATGCCTTGAGCTTTTCAGTCTCAACTTTCATCTTCCAGCATCTGTTCTGTTAAATAGAATCCTCAACAAATTCTCAGTTTGTAACTCTAAATAAAAATACCATAGTAAAAAGTTGAGTAGCTTCAACTTCTGTAGCAATACAGAGGCTGCTCTGTTTTATCCTCTCTTCTGCTTGCCCCACCTGCAGTTAGTGGACATAGTACGTGAGAATGATCGAGTTTCTATAAGTTGCTGGAGGGCATTTGCTGTACATTCATATTGCACAAAAGTGCTATGAATGTTTTATAAACAATTTATTTCCCCCTGTGCTTCTAAAACTTGAAAGTATTAGTCTTGGAAAGGTATTTCTTTTTTATCTCTTAACCTTCATCCTTTTTTCTGAATTTATAAGTTTTCCTGAGATGCCACATTTTGTTGGTGACAGTCCTGCAGCAGAATGCTGGGTAAGGAAAGAAAGGCAATAAAACATCATTATTAGAGACTTGTTGTGATAAAAAAACCTACAGAGTCTGGGGAGGAGGGCGGTCATGCAGTAGGAAAGCTTAGAGTCGTACAAGACAGCAAAATAATACCACTGTTAAGAGATGTAGTTTTGCCTGGTTTTTGGAAGAGAGGGGCGGACAGCAATGAAGAGCAGAGAATATAAATAGCTATAGCGTGCAGTAATAGAATTAGAGAGGTATAAATAGCATAGGTTGACAAGGGAACACATTCCTCGTATTGAAACAAGAAGCTGAAATCATTAATACATGGTTCCATTTGACACAACTTTGTTCTATGCATTAGGCATATCACTATTATCAGCTTTTTACCTAATTTTGAGATGTTTTTCAACTGGAATACTGGAAGTGTGATGGGGATCCTCATGGGTGCTTCAGCACCCTGAAGGCAGCTGGTGATGTAGATGGTGGGGAACAGATGCAAGCACCAAGGGAAGTGAATGAGGTAGATGTAAGTTTGAGGTAGCTGTGGCATTGGCAGGGTGGGGCTGCATGGTCCACATTCTTGTATGTGCATATATGTCCTATGAGCTGCAGCTGAAGAACAAGCTTTTTGGCAATTTCTAGTGCCTTCTGCACAAGCTTGGAAAGCAAAGGGACAATAATTTTTCTTTTTTTCTTTTTCTTCTTTTCCCTGCACACCCACCTTCTCCCTCTGTCACTCATGCAGCATCAGACTTCAGTGATTTGGGGAAATCCTAGCATGTCTGGGGAAGGGTCTGACCTGGAGAAGTGTGAAGAGGTGAATCTTACAAATTTTGGCTCATTCACATCTCTGATGAGCTTCCAGGTTTTTAAATGGAGCTTTTAAATGGTTTCTATAAAAGTAGCATCAAATTCAAGACAGCAGACGACTGTCCTTCTTGTGTTCTCATGACTTTTTCCTGGAAACTAAAATGCTAAAATGTCATTAAAGAAGGCAAAGAGAGGTAACGTGATCTGCAAGTGGATTTTCTGTGTTATATTTGCGGAATGATAAACAAAGTACATTTGGCAGTTTGCCTATCTGCTTTACTAAATTCTAAATTAAAAGTCATTAGGAAATGTATCAGAGCAGCTTCGGAAGTAATAGTAAAAGTAGCAAGTACACCACCAGTTTGTTTGATTCCTGTATCTCTCAGATGATTGGGCATTATTGTGGATACTGATGCAGAGTCTGGGCTATTTACTGTTCTGAGGTAGAAAAAGCTTCGTTTACCATCCTGAAGCTATCACTACTATTTTAAACAGAGCAATTTCAAGCAAAGTTTTCTTTCTGATTTCTTTGGAATGTGCTCTGTGATGTAACATGCTAGCTGTATGTGAACTTACGTTTGCGTTTATGCATAAAATAGGGATGTGTGTTTCTCATTATACCACTTCTATCTCCTTTCCACTTTTTCTGGGAATATGCAAAATGAATGTTAAATTAATAACTACAGTCACACTAACTTTGTGTTCTACGATAGCCATCACTGAAATTCTTGAAGAATGCAGACTCTACTGCTCTTAATGCTTGATCTCTATTGCCAAGGCAGAATTATTACCCATACGTGCATAGCTTTCTGGGAAAGAAGTTCTCATAAGGAATTTTTTTCTGGGTAGTGCACTGCATCCTTCCAACACTCATTTTAACTGTACCTAAATCATGGCATGTATAAATAATTAGTGACACTTCAAAAATCTCCCCATTTTTCATTTCCTTAACGGTACATCTTTCTATTGGAGGCAGTAGCTTGCCTTTTTCTTGGTCATATTTTAAGTCAATATTCTGCTGGGGCTTCTGCATGTGGAAAATAGACTAAAAGACTAACAACATTAGAAAAATAATACCAGCAACCGGGGGAAAAAAAGTAGTCATTTGATGGTGGGTGACATACAATTTAGGTAGTGTTGGGTTCCTCTTTTACAGGATAATAATGTGAATTGTGTGTAGGGACCTCATTTCATTATTATGAGTCTCTGCACTTGGGCTTCAGAAATGATTCTTAATAATAACGGGAATAAAGAATCCTTCCTAAAGGGGCAGGGGTGGGGTGGAGGGGAGATTTTCTTTATATGGATTTCTCATTAGCTGCCCTGAACTATTCTCACTGTCTGGAAAGTAGCAAGGGTATTTGTGTTGGATTTTTGCACTTCTTTCAGCTCATAGGATGTACAGAGTATATATGTGAAATACAGGACAGAGAAAGAAAACCAGGAGGAAATGTGGAAAGACTTAGCTTACATTACTGTAATGCATACCTGCTAAGATATCAACAATATATTGTTTTCAATTGCACCGTTTTCTTAGTTCTTCTTGTCTGTTTGTTTGTTTGTTATTGTTTGTTTTGGGGGTTTTTTTGTTTGGCTGCAGAGGATTTTGCTTGAGAGAATTCTGGAAAAAAGTGATTTGAAACTGTCTTGGTGGGAGATACTTCTCTGGGGAAAAAAACCGAACCCCTTCAACACAAACCCCTCAAAATAAAGCAGCGAGGATCTTTGGGACTTCAATTGTTTACCAAGGCGATAGACTGTTTTGTTATATCAGCTACTTTGCAGCTGTTTCAGTGTAACACATCTGGTGGTGTGACAAAACATTTGTTTTGGAGGAACTTGTAAAATCTTCAAGGTGTTAGTGGCAGTTTTATGCTCTTATATATGGAAGTATATTCTCTTTCAGGTACAGTATTCCACTTCATGTAAAGGAATGTAACCAAAACCTTACTACACTTCTGTGACGAAATCATATGATGCTGATTCTTAAGGGCTAATTCCATTTGTATAAAATATTTTACTGGAAATAATTCTCTTATTTTAGAGTCCTCCCTTATTCCTGAATATGTAGAATATATCTTACTTGTGATGCATTTGCATAATGGTCATGATGCTGTTTTAATCTGTTAGCTCCCAGATCCGCATCTTTCAACTGTTCTCAGTGCTTTCATTGTTGTTTCCTATTTTCCCCCCTGTATACCTTTACAGGATGAATTGCTGAGAATTAAATTTCAGTTTTTCGGGTGAGGTGATGCCATTATGTACATTGTGGGATTGTAGTGCTTTCAAGACTATTCTTAGGGTTTGCTAGGCTGCACAGACAACTTGATGTGTACTTGCAGAACGTTTTGGATTTATTAAGAGCAACCCGAGTGTTGCTGGCTTTCACTTTTTTTTTCCCGAATATATTGCCCATGTCTCTTCCTGCTAGGATATTAAATAGACATCCGTCTTAAATTACCTTATTCAGTCTGAATAACTTTCTCAAATATTGAACCGTTAACCCACATAACTTCTGATACTCAGTAATTCAAGTTACGTCTGGATAACAAGATGGTGGTAGTTGTCCTGTAAAGGATGTTTACCTTGATTAACCTAATAGTAAGAGGATGCACTACAGAGAATGTGCTAACCACATGACTAATATAAGAACATTAGGACAGAAACATGTGACTTCACTCACGTGTAAAACCAACTGTAGCTGAAGATTTACTGATACAGTTTCAATGAATTAATAGGCTATCAGAATTTAAATATTTCTAACAAGTATTGACTCTTCTTACTAACCGCAAGCAGGCTCCCTCCATTCCTGGTCCTGCTATTATTGAAGACAAGTGCCGCACCTGAAGTGTTGTTCTGGAAGCAATCCTGCTAGAGAAAGAAAGAAAATAGTAGGTGCGGGCTCTTAGGCTTTTTCTTCTGTTCGCAGTTATGTTGTTTTAGGTCCCTCAAAAATTAACTGGATGAAAGGATCAGGAAAAGAAGATTTGAGTGCTTGTAGGTTGCAGCAGTGAGAGAAAACCTAGCAAAGTCCTTGGAGACTGCGGTGAGGCGCCAGTAGCATGCAGTCAGACCTCAGGAGGACAGAAGAAATTTCCAAGGACCAGAAGGGGCAGGGTAGTGCTTGCTGCAACTTAGATCTTTGACTGTGGTGGCAACAGGTGAAAAGTTCAAGCTGGGCTCTTCTGTCTGCGTGAGTGACATGGAATGTATTTGAGGATGTCTGTCAGTCTCACTTGTTCACTAGACTGTTTCTATGTATTCTTTCCAGAGGCACTTGAAGGGATTTTTGACCTCCACATTCCCATGTCTGTGTAACTCTCCTGAAGCTTTCTGCTTGTCTGTCTATTCAGTAACTCATTTTTGTGTCAAGTGGGAAGCTCGTTGTCTTCAGCTCTTGATTTATTTTGCTCAGACTGTACCATAGTTCATAGACGTTATAGGAAATGTAGGGTAATGGCATTTAAACAAATGACTACTGAAGAAAGTTGTCTGTAATGATGACAGTCTTGTTAGAAATCCTAAGAGGGAATGAGGAACTAATCGGGTGGATTTAATACATTTTTAGTAGGTTGGTTTTTTTCCTTGCTGCTGTTTTCGTTGTTTTTTTTGCATAATAGACTTGAAAATGTACAGGAAGCAACAGTTGGGGCACACATGTTGAGCTTTACTGATGTCTTTTTTTTTTTTTTTTTTTAATCTCAGTATATAAACTTAATCTATATGTGTGTTCATTTTACCAAATAGTCAAAGTCTGTAATTGTAGTATAGTTACACTGCAGTTGTTCTGGTTCCACTGCAGTTGTATTTCATATGTATATGTGAAATCCAGTAAACGGAAGGTTAATTACATAAGCTTCATTTTTATATTGTCATTTCAGTATGCACCTTACTTAATTGATAATTATGGGTGTTGCATTCAGACACAGGGGTTTTTAATGACTAATGCCTTTTAAGATCAAATCCCAAGATTATAAACTTCCATGGAGAGTTTCCTTTATGCCTGGATACTCCAGAAGGCTTTACTGTAGCTATATGAGTATAACTTGTGCTGTTGACAGTATGGCTTATCCCAGTTTGGTCAGCAAACTCAGCTATCGCCAGTGCTGATAATTTTCATACCAGTATATTTGGTGTACTGTGATGGAGCATTTACGCAGCCTAAGGAAATGCAAAAGAAGCTTACATCTCTGAAGAGCGTTGCTATATCAAGAGGCTTTGTTCTCAGTTGAATATGTTTATACTGAATGACGGATAGTGGAGCTCCAGTTCTGAATGGAGCACTGTTGAAGATACGACTTCCACTGTGGTAAAATAACAAATGAAGCATCATGAACAGAACTCTGTTTTGATTATTCTTGTATTTCCTCTTTCATATATCAGTAAATCTTGAGGATTATTTTAGCCTTCCATTTCAAGAATTTGCTTTTCTTGAAATTAAAGTTTGCATTTGAGAACGCATTGCTCAAGACTTGATAAAATTTTGTGAAATGTTCTGTACTTTCTGACAGGATCTATTTGTCCCCTACATACACAAACCATGGACACAAGAAAGTAATTGTTTAGTTAGAAAATTGAAACTGTAGCTAAAATTGTTTAAAGTAATTGACCAGTGTTATGATTTGCTTGATCCTAAGTGAGATACTGGATGCTGAGTGTATATTTACTAAAAAAATAGAGTTTGAGGAACAGTGTTTTTTGACTGAGTGGAAAAATGCCCTTTTGATTCTTGAAATAATCTAGGGGATTTGTGTGATTCATCCCCCATGCCTTTGAATATCGTATCCAAAACATTCCCTGGGTCATTTACAAACACTGTATTCAGTAAGGCAGAAACAGAAATGTTTGGGTTTTTTGGTTACTTCAGTTTCAGTATTGCAAAACAGAGAAAGTGAAAGTACTTAGGTACTAATTTCATGCAAATCAGGCACCTATAATCTGAGCGGCAAAAAAACCCCGACACATTTTGTGATCTGCTGTCTGCTTCACTTGTTAGGTCAAATGAATTAGTTCTGAAAGGGAGGTGCTGTCAGATGGATTTAAAAATCAGTCTTTAAGTGTTAAGTCTGTTTTGTCCTCTGTCTCCAAAAACCAAAAAAACTCTCCACCTAAATGAAAATGCTGAATACTTTACTGCATTTTCAGTTCTTTTGCACTTCTTTAACATTTTAAAATAAAATAATGGGAATGTCTCTTTTTTTAATCTTTATTTTTATTTTCTTGTCTTAGAATATTCAATTATGGTCTCTTCTCAGTCCCTGAAGTGTTAATGTTCTGTGCCTTTGCTGTAGAAGGTTTCCAGATGCATTTAGAAACATGTGTGTAGTGCCTATATGAAACCAGGACATAGTTGTGTATGCAGTAGGGGAGCTTTAGAGGACTGTGTTTGGTGTGTGTGTTTTTGGTTTGATAGGGTTTTTTTTGGTTTGGTTGGGGTTTTTTGTTTGTTTGTGTTTGGTTTTGTTTTTGTTTTCTTCCTCAAGAGCTCACTATGCCTTTCAGCAGTGCTAGACTATGTTGGGAGGTATGCTTTTGAGTGAAGTTACACAAATTGTTTTAATAAAGGACACAAACTTCATCCCAATGTAATAAAAACGTAATTCTGTGTATCAGTAGCAACCACTGCACAGACATAAGGAGATAAAGTTATGCAGAGTTGTATTTAATTTCTGGCTTGGAGTATCAGATCAATAATGTTCATAGTATTGTTGGCTTACCTCCTACCCTACAATTCTGTTTGTTCTTGAGGGGTTGCTTTGCCCGTGTGCTTGTAATTTATTTGCAAGATTCTTGGCCGGTAGCTTATAATAACAATGTAGAAATTGAATCTGCCCTTAATGGTTGGTATCAAGAAGGCCTGTGCTAGATTTGAACAGTGGGTTAATATATACCAGCTTTGTTCAGTGACGTTTTCTTAAAGCTTAACTAAAATTACCCAATAATCTCAGAATAAGTAAATCTGAATTTAAGTTCTAAAGTTTACTACCAAACATAATCTATGTCACTATCAAACGAGGTGGCTCCAGTCCAGTCCCTTCTATCTGCTTTAAATGATTGGAAAGGAGGAAGAAACAAAATCATACAGTTATTTAAATGCTAGTTCTGCCAAAAAAAAGAGAGAGATTGCAAATAGGACTTTGAAATTTTACTTTGGATCATAAGTTGTCCTAAGAATTTTAACCATTGCATTTAGTATTTTAGGGATTGCTGTTTTCTTATTATTGCATAATTATTTCTTGCTGGAATTTTTGAGCCTCTGTCTGAAGCAATAGGTTTCTTAATCTTTTTGAATATAACATGAAAACTTATGGTCATGTGATTATCCCATCATACCACCTGTACACCCTGCCTCCTCATAACTATCAGTACTTGATAATGCTGCTGAGAGAGAAGTTTTTCAGGATGTCGCGAGAGAGAGCAGTGTGCTGTGGATGAAACTTCCTGTTTTCAGAACAGGAGGGAAGTTTTCTTGTGGAAGTACAATCTTGCTTTGTCACTGATGTGTAACTTTTGATACAATGATTGAAAGATCTTCCCTAACTTTGTATCTCCTTTTAGCTGTTTTCAGTGGGGGTAGATTTCACCTTTTAAATTCCGTGAACAATTAAAGTTGATTTTATTAATAAGCATAGCAAGTGATTCATTTACTCTTGGAAGGCACTTATCCCTTGGGTAGAATTTATCTATTGTTTAGATCTGCATTATCAACATGATCTCAATTTTATTTAATGATATTGACTGAAATACATTTTATGATTAAATATTTTATATACAAGATACTCAGCTTTCAAAGCTTTTAAATTGTTAGGAGGGGTTTCATATCTGTGTTATTTTAATGACTTTTTATGACAGATGCCAAAGCAACAGTGTCATACATCCCTGAGCCTTTTTATCATTATAACGGGGGGTTTTTGGCTTGCAAGGTTGTTTTTGGGGTTAGTAGTAAATATGGATGCCTTTTTACAGAGCTTGGAGATGTCTGGATATTTAAGCTCCCCCACTGCATCATTTGAGAGAAATACAAGGCACAGCTTGACAGAAATAAAGTTCTGCACAATTTTCTGTTAAAAGAACAAAATTAGCAGACTGCCAACGTGTTTCTGTGGTTTCTTTAGTAGTAATTCTTGTGTCAGGAAATACTATTTCATGATGTGGCTGCGTTATCTATTGATAATGGTCTGTTTAAATTTCTGTTACCTGTCAGAGAGCATCCCTGAGAAATGAGTCGCTCTTGCCCCAGAAGGAGTCAATGTTACTACGTATGTATCATATAATTATTCTATAACTGTGCATTACAGAATTATAGAATTCAGGTTGAAAGGGATCTTAGGATGTCTATAGCCCTACCTTCTGCTCAAAGCAAGTTCAGTGCTGAATTTCAAACAGGCTTTCTCTAAACTTTGACTGGTCAGGTCTTGAAAATCTCCGAGGACAGAGACTGCACAAACTCCTTGGGTAACCTGTTCCACTCTTGACTGACCTTGGTGAGAAAAGTGCTCTTGTGCGTGTCCGTGCTGTCCCTTACCACAGCCTCCTTCAATTTCTGACCACTGCCAGAGTGTCCTCCCACCATCCATGGCTGGGAAGAGCCTCTGTCTGTCATGTTTTTAATTTCCTTGTATTTGTTGAGGGACTGCTCTTACGCCCCTCTGAAGCCACCTTTTTTCCCAGGGTGAACAAGATTAGTTCTCTCTCCCTCCTTGCAGGGTAAGAGCTCCAGCTCCTGACTGTCTTGGTGGCCTGCTGAATTTGCTCTACTTTATTGACATTCGTCTTGTATCAGAGGGCCCGGAACTGGACACTTGGACATACTTTTCTAGATGTGATGGAATATGTGTCACTCTTCTTATTCTGCTGTTCCTGTCCTTTCAGACGGCCGTGCTGTTACCTTACATTGTTGCTGAGGCATGCTTCTGACATGCATTCTGAAGTGTTGTCCAGCAGGATGTCTGGTCCTTTTCCAGCTGAGTTGCTCCTCAGCCAGTTGGTTCCCAGACCGTATCATGACAAGTATTTATTCCATCCTAGCTGCAAGACTGTTTTTTTGGCATTCAGTTGATCATTTTTGAAAGGAGGAAGAAAAACCTTAGGTTCTCTTAGATCAAAAATAGGACATGAGTTTTATTCCTTACTGATACTGTCCCAAGCAGTACAATTCCTCCTGTGAAGTAGAATGGGATGATTTGTTCAGTAATAGCTTGGAAAAAAATCCACCTTCTAAAAGCTCAAAAAACAGTTTCCTGTGTTATTTTGGTGTGTTATTCATACACATACCTCAATGAATCATGAAAGGTATGCTTAGAAACTGTTGGCATTACATAAATGAATTGAGACTAATATAAGATGCACAAAATAGTTTTGATTTTAAAGAAAGACATGCATTCTGATCTCTACAAGTGACAGAATCAAATGACACATTTAATGTACTGTTCACCTTGAATATGACCGTCCCATTATACTTTCTTTAGCGATAAAAATATGGAACTACAAACTTCCATCTTCCACTAACAAAACTCTGTGGTCAAATCAGATTTGAAGTCAGTTTCTGTTTTATTTATATGTATGTAGAGAGTGCTATTCTATACACAGGAAGAACTGATTGGAGACCATTTCTTCACTTTTGGCTCCAGAGGAATTCCAGCCTATGTTCAGCTCAAAGCTTTTTACCCCAGCCAGAACATGAAATTTCTGGGAGCTTTTACTTTGGGGCACGTATGGACCTAGTACTGTATTTCAGGGAGCAGGATGGCAGTTATACCTTCCAGTTCTCAACTACATTTAATTATCATGTAATATAAAGGCACAAAATAATTCTTTCTTACAGGAGATTATGTTAACGTATATATGATAGATGCACAGTTTTAATACTGGAAAACATGAGTTAATTTAATGTTTGGGGCAGAGTTCTCAATCATATTTGAGATTTTGGAGACATTAGCTCTGCACACATATTCCATGAATATGAGCAGTTCTTCAGAAATGCCAGCTTCACAGACCATTGTGCTTGCCAATTCGGTGAGACTAGAGAAGGCAACAAATGAGGGGAGTTCCCATCTGGACTTTGCCTTTTGAGCATGTTTTTTTACATTTCTGCAATAGAGATTGGTATTAAATCTCTGTAATCTATACACAAGCGCTACACTTCTAGGGGTTTGAGTGTCTGAAAGTCCCTTTTGGCTGAGTCCGTGAGAGCTCTGCTGAACTACGTTTGAATGCAATCCATTTTCCATGTACATACTGTTGTATAGACAGATCTTATTTTTCTGTGCAGCTATTCATGCCTTTCCCTTAGAGATGAACACGCCAGCCATGCACAGCAAATGAAGCATGTCATCATTATGAAGGCTAGGATCAAGTAGCCACTCGACAGTAAAGTCTGAAGAGCAAAGTTGGCCACGCTTTGATTAGAGTTTGTGCTTTTCATACTAATCTGTTTTAAATATTAGTCACTGTAAACACTGTAGCTTTGTTTACTGTTCAATGTGGGTAAAGGTGGCATAGCTTCGCCAGTGGAGGAAAGAAGATGAGGGACAGAATTTGAAACAACCAGAAATGTAAATTCAGTGTCAGAAGCCTCTTTTTATGGGGACTCCAGTCTTAAGATCCTGTTTTGAAAAGTGTGAATTAAGTTCTGAACAGAAGAGACTGTCATTTCAGAAACACGTTTCTGAAGTTCCTGCTTTTGATGTGTTAGCTGCTTTTGAGATGTCATTGCATATAATTGGAGAAGATACTGTGTACAGAAATCACAGTGAATTAATTCTGGTCGGGTAATTCTTAGGGCAGTACAATAATGACTAACAACTTTTGTTTGTCAGTACATCAGATGAACTGTGACATGTTCACCTTTGTAGCAACCTTCTATGGAGGCAGGTTTATAAACATATCGGTGGCATAGAAATCTGTAGGTGATCGAAAAGCTGGTGACTGATGTTGATAAAAGTGAGATAAATGAAATGGATGCCTGAGAATTCAGTTATAAATTAGCAGGAGCTTAAATACACTCTCTCCCCTGTCACCTGAAATTATACACAGTTACACTTAGACTGTAATTATGTGTAGACTTACAAGGTATTACTAATCTCTCAGATGAATAAAATGGTTTGACAATATTTATTCCCAAACAAAGCGGTATGTGTTCCTGTTTTGATTCGATTGCTAAACCATGTTATCCTGGGTTGAGCTCTTTCAACTTTATCAACTTCACTGTGTCAGCTTACACTAGGGCAGAACTGACCCTTCGTTTCTTGGAGGTAAATTTCTCTAGCATCTCTGTGAAATATTTGACTGAATTCAGCTCTACTGTTACTGTGTCAAGTTGATGGATCTGCCCAGTTAATTTTGTTGGAAATTCATGTGCTGGAGGTGCAGATGAATGTAAAGCTGGACAGCCAGCTCCTATTCAACTGCAAAAAAAGATAATCACCAAACAAACCCCAAGCAATTAATGAAGACTTTTTCTTGATTTGGTTAGAGAGACTAACAGTTTTCAGTATTCACAATATCCTTTTATTTTATTTCTAATAAATTTCTGGTTTTCTTCTGCTGTTGTCACTGCCATATCAGATCTTTGCCCTTGCTTTTTTCCTTGTTTTATTTAATTAAAATGCTGATCTAAGTATCCTCTTGTAACGTTACTTCAACCCTGCTATGCACTTCTTATTCTTCTGTTGTCTCCTTTTGCCTGACCTTAAGCTGGATGACTCATCCTTACTTTAAGGCACCATCTCACTGAATGTTGCTTCCCCCTGCCTTGTGTGACAGGGTAAATGTCTGTTGGCCTGCAATTTGTTATTTCTAAAAGAAAGCAGTAACTGTCCCATAGTCTAAGGCTACCACATGAATGCTGTCTGGGTTGGTTTTTTTGGTTTTGTTTTTGGTGGTTTTGTTGTTATCTTTGCTGGGTTTCCATTTTGTTGTTGTTGTTGTTGGTTTGGGTTGGTTTTTTTCCACATTTTAACCCATTATGGACAGGAGTAGCTCCCTGAAAGGTACATCTACTGTGTATTCCTCGAATCTCATTTTAGCTTATCATTATTTTGCTGTAGTCATCAGCTGTTCAGAAAGCTAGGTAGTAGAAGGTATGTAGGATTATCTTATTAATGTCATCGTTTTGCTTTGTCCTCAGGCTTCCCTCAACTTGTGTAATCTTCTGTTGTTATTCTGTTAACTTCTTGAGACTGGCTTTCATTTCATGGAGTGTGTAGAGTATGGTTTATCCTGTACTTGATGAGGACATATGGATGTTACTGCAGTACAAGTACTACTACTACTACTAATAATAATAAATGCAGTCCTCAGCTAACTTGTGCTCAGAAGTGCAAGGAGATACTTGAAAATGATTAATTTGGCTCCTGGTGATATGCCCAAGCAGTAGAGCAGGAAGAATAACAACTTTCTGGTAATGTTTACCTGAACTGTGAGATTGTAGTACAGAAATACAACACTTCGGACAACATTTGGAGAAAAAGTAATGATAGCTAATGACGGAGTTAGAACAGCCTAAATATGCTGTAATAAGATAGAGTAAGGCTATGTTTAATTGCTCAGCAACAAATTATAACCCTTTTTTAGATCTGGGAGCAGTGATGAAATAGTAAATTCAGATTAGTTTTGTTCTCATTGTTTCTTGAGGTCAATTCAGATACTGATGAATTTGTGCCATAAATGATAATTGGAGCGAGGTAGAAAAGCTAAGCTCCATGAAGCTAAGCTCCATTTAGTTGGCTAAAACTTTTTCAGCTTGGTCTCTTCTTCGTAAGAGTGAAAGAGCCCTAGTGTGAAGTATGTGTGTTTTCTTTTTTGATTTTTCTTCTTTTCACAGGAAAAGAGGGTTTAAAAACTCCATTTTACTTGTGTGATAATGTATCTGTTCAAGTTTCTTATACCATATTGTGAATACCCCAGTGTAAATCATACATGTTGTGGAATTAGGGTTTTTTTGTATTTGAGTGCCACTTGTGGCTTCACAATTTTTTGTAATTTCTAGTTATGTTTTGTTCTGAACAGCAAAATATTAGTGATGTTCAAGTATTTCAGAGGATTTTGAACCTGTACATAATATAATTTAATAAAAAACAGATAAAGCTTCTGCCAAGTTTGATTTTTCTAAAATCAATTTAAAAAATCAGATAATATGATTCAACAAAAGAACATGAGACTGATCTTACTGAACAGCATTGTATTGCACTGTTCGGATGAGCAAAAGTGCCAGATGCCTCTTGCTTGCTGTTTTTATTCCTGTTGGATCTGAAGTGGCTTCTACAACATGAACACCAGAATGGTGAATGCCCCCTTTTTCAGTCATACTGGAAATGTCTAACGAAGCCTCTAGTGACTACAGATTTGGAACTACTTATAAGTCTATACAAAGGAGCCTTTCATGGTTGCTGCTCCTAATTTAATGAATCTTGGCTATCGGGGCAGTTCCAGAAAGAACAAAGCTAATAGTATACTTGTGCTTAACCAAACTTTAACAATCTTGCTTAAACCTTAGGTCTATCACCTTGACATGGTTCCCAGGCAAAACAAAGATGTGTGGTCTATAGCCTGCTCTGCAATTTAGCTGTGGCAGGATTTTAATTTCATTAATATCAGTCTGAATTGTTTTACAGAATGTTAGTGTTGTCACACTGGTGGAAGCCATGTTTATTCAAAGTGGAATTAAGTCTTTTCTTAATAGGATATTGAGCATTGGAACAATTTACCTTGGGAACCATGGGGAACATTTGTCATCTGAAATATTTAATTCAGGATTAACTGCCTTTCTGTAGAATGTAACTGATTTAACTTCTAGCTTTAAACTGAGGGAAGCCTTAGGTAAATTCTCTGGTTTGTGTTACTTAGGTGGTCAGCCTAGATGATTTGTGGGTCTTGCGTAACCTTGGAATTCATGTCTGTGTGAGTGCAATCTCTGTGCCGATAGAAGAAGATGCCTGCCTGCCTGTGCTGTAGTTCTTGTATGTAGTGAAGGTTTCAGGACTTTATTTCTGGAGATACCTGGAGTCATCTAGATTTCTAAATTTATCCATTTAATCAAGTTGACTATATTCTGTAACAGTTTCGGTGATCTTCCCAAGCAGTTTACCTCTTTACTGCATTTGGCAAGACAAAAATTTATGGTTCTTCTGTTACTGAAACAGCTTTTTACAAACTGTTATTTTTGGCAGAGCCAATTCCCTGGTAAGTACACCAAAACAAAGAAGAAAATACAGGAAGAAAAAGTCTTTATTGTATTCAACCAGAAGTACAGTTTGACTTCCAGATAGTATCTTATTGGAGACTTGATCAGAAAAGTTAGAAATTACTTGTGTACCATTTCAGTTATGATGGACACATTTTAAAACCTAATCTGTTTAGTTAGTGTGGTGAATGGAAGCAGGACCAATGTGACCTAAGAATTATTGAGGTGAAATTTTGAGCCCCTAGCTCAGAAAACTGATCCAATGAAATTGGATCAGGTGTAACAGGAATGAAAACAGCGAAGTCTGAACTCTTGCAAACTTCTTACACTTAAGAGAGTATTGGGGGAGCTGCTGAAGAACCAAACAGAAATGGGCTTTTATGTATTATACTGTATGTGGAAAGTTCTTGTATCTTTGGTATTGATGTTGAAATAAAGAAACTAGAGATTATTTCTCATATGCAGCTGTGGAATATCCAAATGTGATGAGATGTACAGATCCTGTTTTGGTTTAACAAGCTCAGAGGGTATTTAACTGGGTGCTGGTACTTGGCCACACTTTCCTCCAACCTTGTAGCCTATCTCCTGGACCCTTTGGGCAGTGGGCACTGGTATAGTTGTATAGCCAGTGCTCTCAATGCTTTATTGCTAGCTCGTGTTGTAGACTGTTTAGGTGTGTGGAAGAGGGGACCTAATACTTGCAAATCATGCAGAAGTCTGTGTGCTGCAAAGCCTAGCTTCGTGAGGACTCCTGTGCTTGTTTCTCACAGGCAGTGTGAGAGAAAGCACCCCAGTTATACTCTTTCTGAAAGCTGTTTGCAAGTTTGCCCATCTTACAGTATGGTTTAGGAAGCAGTTCTGAGATCAGAGCAACAAAGACAGAACAGATCTGCTCCTTCTGCATTAGCTGAGTAATATTTCTTCCTGCTTGCCGCAGATCTATGCAGTCCACATCCTAGAATCAAAATTTGGGCTGGATCTCCACCTGAAGGAAGCTCAAAATCTTTATTGTAAAATCCTTGGGCATGTACAGAGATTGGCAGTGAATTTTTTTGGGGTGTGTTTTACATATTAGAAAAAGTATCATGAATTCTGTAGAATTATATGCTGGTTGCTTGAAGCATGCTTTCCAAAAAGTACTCAATTTTGAGGCCTAACTAGTAATAGGAAGTATCTATATATTTACTTTATAACATTTTCAAATGTTTACAGTTGTAATTAATATTTTTTCAATACTAAATTAATCATTCCAACTCTTTTAAAAATGTCCCACAGTATGTAGGTGATGCCTGTTTGATGCCAGCCTTGATGCCTTTTCTTCCTGGCAGTGTTAGAACTTCTGCTCTTCTCCAGTACTATAACAAATATTTGTTATCAAGTCAGGAAACCATTTCATTTTAGCTCTGTTTTGATATCATATTGATGTCACGTGTACTTCACTTTCCCTCTCCTCTTTCTTCCACCAATACAGGATCCATGGTTTAGAGATTTAAAATATTCCTGGCAGATGTTTTAATTGCCCTGCTTTTAAATACATCCAGTGATGGAGAGTTTGGTGTCTATCCAGACAGTCTGGTTTGGTGCATATTATCTGTCCCTTCACTTAGGCATTATATTTTAAAAAAACAAACACAAAACCCCAACCAAAACCACAACAAAAAAAACCAACAGGAAAAAAATCAATAACCGTCTCTCTTGCTACAGTTCTGTCCAGTACTTCCTCGCCTATTCCTGGTGGCAGAGATTGCAGTTTTATTTCTCCTACTTAGCAGCTACTTATGGATTTGAAAATTGTCATATATCGCCTCACTTTTACAGTATGGTTTATATATGCTACCAGTACTGCTAGCCCTTGCTATCACAGGCTTTCCTATAACAAATTGGCAACATAAAGAATTGCTAGTAACAGGCTGACCAAAATGGTGAAGGTAGCATTCCCATCGCTGATGTACCGGCTAATGTACCTGTCTTTTATGGCTTTTTCCAGGACCAATGTGTAATTTGAACTGGTTTTTCCTTTTTTTAGGAAGTGGAAGATAACTTGGAATACATTTAATTGTGGATGTTGGTTTTTCTTCTGTACTGCTTTTCCTCCGCTGCTTTTTAATTCTCTCCCGTTTATTTGTGTACGTGGACATTGTCCTGTTCTTACATTGCATGTTTTCTGGGTATAATTTTGGAATAGTTACAAGTACCCACAATTAACAACGTTGCTTTATAAATTCTTGTTCTGTGTTTTTAGTGAAATTCTTCTTTTTCCCATGACGTATTGGGTACTGGCAGATGAAAACAAAGCTTAAGGTAGAGTAGGACAAAGGACCTAAGTGTAAATGATTATCAGTATGGCTTGTACCTTTGAAAAACAAACACTGAGTCTTGTCTCAAGGACAAAGGAAACAGAGTTTTTCTACTAATTCCTAAAATGGTTAAACTGCTAATATTATTTTAAAAAATACATGGAAGTACACTATTACTACACTGAATTTTCTGTACACTTTTCTAGTTTTCTGGAAGTACACTCTACTACACTTCATATAGAAGGAGCATCACAGGCAGCATTGCCTCTCAACCGAGAGGTTTGGGCACTGAGCTGAAGCTTGGTAGGGTTACTTTTGTTCCACAGAAGTTTATGTGAGGAGCTGCAGGATGTGATATGTACTGTCACCAGAAGTGATAGTCCTGACGTACCAAATGCAGAATTGTTTTAAAAACATGATCTATGTGCAAGTCTTGAGTCACCATTTTTTCTTCTATGTCTAGGGCTTGAAGTAGTCATGAATGAGAAGGTCTCTAGTCTACGCTTAGGAGAATAGTCTTTAGGAACTGAAAGCTCAGTCTGTTTTAAAGGGGACAGGGGAAAGGGTGTTAGCGCAGACATTTTGTCATTTAGTTTATCTGTTCATTTGTGTATGTGTGGGATTTTTTATTACATTTTTACCAAGTCACGTGGAATAGCAACAGTCTTGCAGTTCCTTACAGATTAGAAATAAAGTTATCTCAGCAAATAAAAACTTCTCCTTTATCCTATTGCTGAAGCATCTTCAATCCAGTAGAAACCTTAAGCAATGGACTCCTATCATCGGAGGTCCTGAGGCATGTGGTAACAAAATTGAAAAGGTGATCTGAAGTGTAGTTCCTAAACTGCTTACAGTTGCATCTCTTGAATTTTGAGCATTTGTTTTAATAAACAAAGGAAGTAGTTTGTATTACTGGTGAAATTGGAAGTCTGTTGAGACTGGCTTTAGCATAGTATGTTATTGCCTGCTTTGAGGTATTTATTCAAAGTGGGTGTTTAGTGCCAAAGGTAGTACTATAACAGAGGAAAATGCTGAACACTTATCTTTATAAAAATGAACCCTAATAACCTCGTAAATGCCCTGCTTTAACTTAAAAAAAATATTTTAACAATATTCTGTGCTTGCAGAGCCTTCATAGACGCAGTGTAGGTAAATGGAAATTTAAGCCTTCAGCAGCCAAACAAAACCGATCATAAATTTAGCTTATGATCCAGAACAGGGTCAAAAGGATTGATATTACGGTAGAGAAACATCACATGGACTTAGGACAAGGAATTTCCTAGTTCTTATTCTTTGGTGCAATGACTTGATTACAGTGGCATGATACTGAGAATGTTTAATGAATTTATACTGTCAGCACTGGGGATTGATGTGGTGTATTGTTTTTATTCTCCCCATTTTTTGCTTTATATACTGTTTTGTCTTCTTAAAACCACTGTTCCCTTCATAAATAAGCAATATTGGCAAGGGGAAAAAAGGTTAGTGTAAAGTTAATATTCAGCTTCTACCTGAGATATGTATTAGTTTAGTTTATATAATGTTTAGATAAAACATCAACAAAAAGCTGTGTTAGGGAAAAAAAACCCTCTAGCTAATTAACTGATTGAATAGGTATCTGTATAATTAATCACTTCAGGATCTGCTATTTCCATCTTCAGTTAGTCTTTCTTGGGAGAGATGGAATCTGCCGCCTTCATGTGAACCTAGTTACTATTTTTAGGCCTAACTGGTTTAGAAATAAGTCTGCTGCTTTTATACAGATGTAGTATGTGTTATGTCCCATGCCACTGATCCTAAAAGACACATCTGTTGTCCTGGCAAAATTTTCCACTTTCACATGACAGAGGCTAATACTATCTCTTTTACTGAAGATACTCCATAATAAGCTCTGCGATAACAGTTGTTAAAGAGTTTAAACTCAAAACTGAAGTGGTGTATGCTGTACTGATAAGTGTGTGCCTTATGTAAGTAAAAACTTACTGATATCTTACAAACTGGAATAGAATGACTTCTCCAACTAAAAATAAAACGTTGGGATTTTTGCTGTCCTATTTCACTAGTGTCTTAATTTATGAAGCTAAAATGGAAGTTAGCCTAAGCAACGTCTGACTGGTATTCATGCTGAGAACAGAAACAAAAACTTAGCAACACTTTTGCTTAGAGAACAGAAGTGCTGCTCTGCAATTTTAAATAACATTTTATTTCTGAATACATAAATTATTTAGATGTTGGGTTTTGTGGTTTTTTTTGGTACAGGTTATTAATGCTGCGTTGGCTCTGGCTGCCAGACCAAAAAGTCAAGTTGTGAAAAACAACATGGAGATGTATAGGAGTACATGGGAGAGTCACATCCATGTTCTTACTGAAGCTGTGGATGATATAACAAGTATTGATGATTTTCTTGCTGTGTCAGGTATGATAATTTTCAGAATCTGATTATTCTTTTATATGCTTTGGAAACTTTTCATAACATTTCAAAAGGAAACCAATGGAAGATTAGTTTGTCTAAGGTTTTGTGAAGCTGTTGCATCTGTTTAAAATGTCCCTGTGCAGTAGGTGTTCCTACTCTGCACAATGTATAGCTGAATAGAAGTTATTTGAGCAAAAACTGTAGGTGCGTGAAGCAGAATGGCCATGTTATGGTGGGTATGTTTATCCGTCATCACAGGTTCATTTAGCTCTAAGTTTCAAAATCTTCTTTGCAGCTGTGAGAAGTCTCCTTCTAGAAAAGGAGGTGCATATCAGTGTGCATACACATAAAACAGGAGATTCTCACAATACCCTGTGTTCGAATTGTTGTGGAACTTGGTTCCACAGTAATTGCTGTGATAGATAGCAGAAATGGGAAACCATGTGGGCTACTTTTTCAAGTTGATGTATTTAAAAACACCTCATAAACCAAAAAAGATGCACTGTACTGTTTCCAGAATTTTCAGTTAAAAATATTTGTCAAGCAAAATGTACATATCACAGAATGGTGGGAGTTGGAAGGGACCTTTGGTGATCATCTAGTTCAACTCCCCTGTCAAAGCAGGTTCACCTAGAGCAGCTTGGACAGGAGCGCATCCAGGTGGGTTTTGAGTATCTCCAGAGAAGGAGGCTCCACAACCTCTCTGGGCAGCCTGTTCCAGTGCTCTGCCACCCTCAAAGAAGTTTTTCCTTACGTTCAGACAGAATTTCCTGTGTTCCGGTTTGTGCCTGTTGCTTCTTGTCCTATCGCTGGGTGCTGCTGAAAAGAGTCTGGCCCCATCCTCTTGACACCCGCCCTTTAGATATTTATAAGCATTGATGAGATCCCCTCTCAGTCTTCTCTTCTCCAGGCTAAACAGACCCAGGTCTCTCAGCCTTTCTCCATAAGAGAGATGCTCCAGTCCCTTGATCATCTTCATAGCCCTCCACTGGCCTCTCTCCAGTAGTTCCTTGTTTTCTTGAACTGGGGAGCCCAGTACACCGGATGTGGCCTCACCAGGGCAGAGTAGAGGAGGAGGATGACCTCCCTCGACCTGCTGGCCATGCTCCTGTTTAATGGTCAACTTGTCCACCAGGACTCCCAGGTCCCTCTCTGCAGAGCTGCTTTCCAGCAGGTCAGTCCCTAACCTGTACTGGTGCATGGGGTTATTCCTCTCCAGGTGCAATACCCTACACTTGCTCTTGTTGAACTTCATTAGGTTCCTCTCCACCCAGCTCTCTGGTCTATAAGCGTAGAGATTTATAAATCGCTTCACTAAAGAGACCTTTGATAGCAGTAAATGGTATTTACTGAAAACAGTCATCTTCTTGTGGTTTAAAGATCCCAATTCTATGTTTTTGACTTCTCTTAAGTTAGTGTAACACAGACAGGAAGGAATAACTTGTCTCATCTTCATTAAATGTGGTCTAACTTTTGTGTTTGCTTATGGCCAGTGGGCCCTGAGCTTGCCCATTTTTCTCTGGGCATTTCCATTGGGCTTAATTCCATTTGTTAGGATTATTTGGTTTATGCAGCAATATAGAACATGAAGAGTTCTGCAGATGTTGGTAGTTTGAAACCACTGTAAGTGAAGTCAGAACTAAGTTCGTTTTCCTAAATTACTCTTTTCTCATTAAACATGAGGGTGGACTCTTGTCTCAAAGGGAACTTAGATTGGATATTCATTGCTCTAAAGCTTCCTTGTTTACCTTTAAAAATGCCACCTTTACTGTGGTAACTGGAGGACGCTGGAGTGGAGTCTCCATAACCGAGTGGTGTTTTTTCTTGTAATTGGAATGTGGATATTACAGTGCAAAAACTGTAAGCAGAGACCAGGCCCTTTCTGGGTCTGACAGTGCTGGATACAGACTTTTCCTCAGAGCATAGACATTCTCCTTGCTTTACAGGACTTGGTTGGTATACCTAGCAAGTGATTTAGGTCTGAACGTAGAAGAATTTAGTGCAAATAGTACAAGTTGGTTATTCATTGAGCTACTTTCCTACAGGTGTCTCAGCATCTTAGTACAGAAAACCATAACCAGAGGATTATTTTTTTTTCCCCTGTGTAAGTTAGCCTTTAATGGAAGCTGATTATGAACCTTCCTATTGCTTATAGGGTCTGGGAGGTTGCAGATCTTTCCTGTTGGACTGAAACGGAAATGTCTGCAGATATTATTAGAGTTGTTAATAAAGGGAAGAAACAAGTCAATTCCTAATGAATTAAACACATTAATTTCTTTAACCTACTGTGAAGTCTCTTGCGTTTTAAAATTCTTCTTTCAAATTCATTGAGCTAAATGTTTATTTTTAACTATACAACTGAGATTCATTTAAATGCCACATTTCAGATAGTTTTTCAGAATTTCCTTGGCTTGAAGAATGAAGTTAGGCATTCCAGTAATAATTGAGGGGGGGGTGTATGTGCGAAATCTGTCATTGGGCAGCTGCTCTTTTCAGAGTAGACTCCTGGCTTTTTGGTGTATTTTGTATTCATTGGTTGAGCACAGTTAAATGATTGACAATATTTCACAATAAGTAAAGACAGAAACCGTAACATAAGTAGCAGTGATGTGTAGGTCTACATATCATGAGGTCCAAAAAAATAAACATTCATATATTTGCTCTAAACCATCTGTAGAACATTATCTGTAAGTGTGGCATATTAAGGCATGGACTCAGTTCGGCAGTGATACTGAGATTGAGACAAGTTTATTTGCAAGGCTATACATGCCAGAGCTTGTACCCTGTACAGATCCTCCTCATCCTTTTCCACTGTTCAACATTAAGCAATACACACATCTCGTGTGCAGCTGTTCTTCTGCTACCTGATAATCCAGCAGCAACCACAGATACTGCTGTCTATTGCTCCCATGGTTTGTCCAGTCCTAAGGCAGTCTGGCTTGATGCCCAAGGTCTTTTTATGCCTTCAAGACTCACTTTCTCATAGTCGCTCGACTCACTTCCCACATGTAAGCTTTGGTAGAAGCATTTGGCACATGTCAGTTTCATTTGTTTAACTTCCAGGAGTCATGCTTCTTAAGTGATCTGCTGAGTATATGTTTCCTTATGGCAGTGTACCCTGCTGGCTTTGGGAAGATCTTTTTATTAGATGGTGTACAAAGAAGTAATTATTAAGACTAATTATAAGGAACAGTGCAAGGCACTCTCTGTCTACTCCTCAGTGTATTAACACCATTACTGTGTTCTGAGAGAGTAAAACACTCTTATATTGCTCTGTCTAAATAGAAAAGTTAAATGTGTAATAGAAGATGGTATCTAATTTTTGGGGAAATTACTTGGTAATTAGGACAGATAATGGACTTTGAGTGTTTTGTGTCATGTTCGAGATGAAAGTAATACAAGAAAAGATTTATAATGGATCTGTTTTTTCTACAGAAAATAGCATTCTACAGCACATGTCAACGTGGGCATATTAGGGGGAAACGTTTTTTAAATAACATACTTCATTCAAAATTGATACTGTGCTGTCTCAGAGTGTCAGATACTCACATCTGAGTTGAATGGCTGAGTTTGCAGCCCTGACTGCATCTTCCAGGTTAGCAAGGGAAGTGATTAATTCTGTAGTGTTAAAATGATATTCAAAAATATAGTATACTTTTTTGTAAATTCAGTAAACACACCTTCCCTACTAGTTCTGATGATTCAGAATTCCAGATCATCCAACAGAATTGCCTACTTAAAAATTTATTTTAAATTCCATCTCCAGTTGATTGATAGGTCAGATTTTTCTATCAGATACAAAATCTACTTCTGAAACATGATAAGAGTTGGGAATACTTGTTTTGTGGTTTACATTATGTATCTGCTTTTCACACAGTGTCACCTGAGCCTTGGATGGCAAGTCATTCTGTAAAATTATGTTACTAACATGAGGTATTCTGCGTTACTGATGATTTGGAGAGTAAATACAGTACTTTTAGCTGCGTTTCTACTATGGATATTTTTAAGGTACAGTGTAACTCCCATTAAAGTCAATGCAAAAATTTTGCACAGAGCTCAGTAGCAAGTGGATTAGTCCCTATGTTTTTTGAATCCTGGATGTTATGTTTCTGTCCTTGAAATAAGCTGAATAAGGGAGGTATCGCTGAGAGGATGGGAAGGAACTGAGCTCCTAGTGTAAAGATCTTCATGTGACTCTGTGCAAGCCACTTGTGGGATTGCTGAAACAAAATGTATGCGTATTGGAAAATTGTCTCTCTCCCATTATTGTACATGTGCTCTGATGTAGCACTGGGGTAATGAAAATTCTGTGGCAGATCATAAAAGGTGAACTGTGAGCTTTTGAAAGTTTGGGTGTTTTTTTCCTTTTCTTTTTTTTAAGTGCTAAGTAATGACATTTATTGTATGTGATAATAATGCTATTAGTTTTCTAAGTGTATTGGTCTCTCCTTTTTATATTCACCTATCCTCATGAAATTGTTTTTTTTCATTTGTTTCTGTTGTGTTTTGTTCTTTGTATATATTTGTATGTGATGCTGTGTTCAAAGGAAAACTAGCACTACAGAAGACAAAAAGGAGATGAAGTCAGGTCTTTACAAGTGAAAAAGAGGTCTATTGTGAATAGCCAGTTTAAATGATGATCTGTTTCTTATAAAGGAAAGCAAGAGCTTATGAATTGTGTAGAAAACATTGTTGCAATTATGAAACGTTATAAATGATGATACCATTGTTCGTAGATGTGTTATACCTCCTATGAACAGAGAATCAGCCTCAGTTTATTAGTTTTGGATAGTTAATTTATGCAAGGAAGAATATGGGTATTAATCGTTGTAACCCACTGACGTTAACAAATACTGTCACCCATTTATCATGATGATGTGAAGTTTTTAGATTCATACAAGTAAAACGAAATGTACTATTCCATTTGATATATGAATTTCCAGGTTGCTGAAAGCCCCGTCCAGCCTGGCCTTGAACACCTCCAGGGATGGGGCCTCCACAGCTTCCCCGGGCAACCCGTTCGCTGTCTCACCACCCGCACAGTAAAGAATTTCTTCCTCATATCTAATCAAAATCTATCCTCTTTCAGTTTAAAACCGTTACCCCTCATCCTGTCACTACACTCCCTGATAAAAAGCCCCTCCCCATCTTTCCTGTAGGCCCCCTTTAGGTACTGGAAGGCTCCTATAAGGTCTCCCCGGAGCCTTCTCTTCTCGAGGCTGAACAACCACAACTCTCTCAGCCTGTCTTCACAGCAGAGGTCCTCCAGACTTCTGATCATCTTTGTGGCCCTGCTCTGGACTCGCTCCAACACATCCATGTCCTTCTTATGCTGGGGGCCCCAGAGATGGACGCAGGACTCCAGGTGGGGTCTCACCAGAGAGGAGTAGAGGGGCAGAATCACCTCCCTCGACCTGCTGGCCACGCTTCATTTGATGCAGCCCAGGATGCAGTTGGCTTTCTGGGCTATGAGCGCACATTACCAGCTCGTGTTGAGCTTCTCATTAACCAACACCCGCAAGTCCCTCTCCTCAGGGCTGCTCTCAATCCATTCTCTGCCCAGCCTGGATTTCTGCTTGGGATTGCCCTGACCCATGTGCAGGACCGTGCTCTTGGCCTTGCTGGAATTCACTAGGTTTGCATGGGCCCACCTCTCAAGCCTGTCCAGGTCCCTCTGGATGGCATCCCTCCCCTCCAGCGTGTCGACTGCTCCACACAGCTTGGGTGTCGTCGTCAAACTTGCTGAGGGTGCAACTCAATCCCACCGTCCGTGTCACCAACAAAGATGTTAAACAGCACCGGTCCCAGTACCGACCCCTGAGGAATGCCACTGATCACTGGTTTCCACTTGGACATCAAGGCACAGACCGCAGCTCTTTTGAGTGTGAACATCCAGCCAATTGCTTATCGACCGAGTGGGCCATCCATCAAATCCATGTCTCTCCAATTTAGAGACAAGGATGTCGTGTGGGACAGTGTCAAACGCTTTGCATTAGTCCAGGTAGATGATGTCAGTTGCTCTTCCCTTACCCACCAATGCCGTAAGACCATCGTCGAAGGCTACCAAACTTCTCAAGACACAGTTTCACAATTTAGTGAAGCCATGCTGGCTGGCACCAGTCAGCTCCTTATTTTCCATGTGCCTCAGCAGAGTTTCCAGGAGGATCTGCTCCATGATCTTGCCGGGCACAGAGGTGAGACTGACCGGCCTCTAGTTCCCAGGGTCCTCCTTTTTTCTCTTTTTGGAAATGGGGGTTACGTTTCCCCTTTTCCAGTCAGTGGGAACTTCACCAGACTGCCACAACTTCTCAAATATGATGGATAGTGGCTTAGACACTTCATCCGCCAGTCCCCTCAGCACCCGTGGATGAATCTCAGCAGGTCCCATGGACTTGCATACCTTCAGGTTCCTTAGATGGTCTAGTACTTGGTCTTCACCTGCAGTGGGCGGTTCTTCACTCTCCCAGCCCCTGCCTTTGCCTTCTGTGACTTGGGCAGTGTGGCTAGAGCCCTTACCGGTGAAGACTAAGGCAAAAAAGTCATTGAGTACCTCGGCCTTCTGCATATCCTGGGTGACTAGGTCTCCTGTTTCCTGTGAACGTGAGGGGCCTGTGAATGTGCGGCTGCTGCTGTCTGTCTATAGAGGGCCTCATCTGGTAGGTCTTCCTATTCGGGTGGCCTGTTGCAGACTCCCACTGTAGTGTCACCTGTCCATGCCCTCCCTTTAATCCTGACTCATAAGCTCTCAGTCAGCTCCTCATCCATCCCCAGGTGGAGCGGGCCCACATCTTCCTTAGTCTTCCTTTTATCACCGACATACCTAGAGAAGTTTTTCTTGTTGCCCTTGATGTCCCTGGCCAGATTTAACTCTATCTGGGCTTTAGCTTGTCTAACCTGGTCCCTGGCTGCTCGGACAATTTCTCTGTATTCCTCCCAGGCTACCTGTCCTTGCCTCCACCCTCTGTAGGCCTCCTTTTTGCTTCTGAGTGTGTCCAGGAGCTGCTTGTTCATCCACGCAGGCCTCCTGGCCTTTCTGCCTGATTTCCTCTTTGTTGGGATACCTTGGTCCTGAGCTCGAAGGAGGTGGTCCTTGAATACTAAGCCGCTTTTGTGGGCCCCTTTTCCCTCCACTGCTTTATCCCACGGTACTCTTCCAAGCAGGTCCCTGAACAGGCCAAAGTCTGCTCTCCTGAAGTCCAGGGTAGCAAACTTACTGCGCGCCCTCCTTGCTGCCCTAAGGATCTCGAACTCTACCACCTCATGGTCAATGCAGCCAAGGCTGCTCTTGAGCTTGACATTCCCCAGTAGCCCTTCCTTGTTCGTAAGGACAAGGTCCAGCATGGCGCCTCTCCTCGTTGGCTCTTCTACCACTTGGAGAAGGAAGTTGTCATGGACGCATTCCAAGAACTTCCTGGATTGCTTGTGCCCGGCTGTGTTGTCCCTCCAACAGATTTCAGGGTGACTGAAGACCCCCATGAGGACCAGGGCCTGTGAACGTGAGGCTGCTCCTGTCTGTCTGTAGAGGGCCTCATCTGGTCGGTCTTCCTATTCGGGTGGCCTGTTGCAGACTCCCACTGTAGTGTCACCTGTCCATGCCCTCCCTTTAATCCTGACTCATAAGCTCTCAGTCAGCTCCTCATCCATCCCCAGGTGGAGCTCCATGCACTCCAGCTGGTCCTTGACATAGAGGGCAACACCCCCTCCTCATCTGCCCTGCCTGTCCTTCCTATAAAAGCCTGTATCCTTCCATTCCAACACGCCAGTCACTGGAGCCATCCCACCACGTCTCTGTGGTGCCAATGAGATCATAGCCCTGCAGGCATACATACATCTCTATAATAATGATAAAAGAATATACAAAACAAGTGATGCACCTTGCAGTTGCTCACCACCTGCCAACTGTTGCCCAGCCAGTTGCCCTGAGCAGCGGCCCCACACCCCAGCCAACTGTCCCCCAGCTTTATATGCTGAGCATGACATCATATGGCATGGAATAGCCCTTTGGCCAGCTGGGGTCACCTCTCCCAGTTGTGTTCACTCCCAATTTCCTGTGCACCCCCAGCCTACTGTCTGGCAGGGTGGCATGAGAAGCTAGAAAGTGCCTGACTGAGTGCAAGCACTGCTCAGCAACAACTACAACTCAGTGTGTTATCAACATTATTCTCATCATAAATCCAAAACACAGCACTCTACTAGCTACTAGGAACAAAAAGTCACTCTATCCCAGCTGAAACCAGGACACCCTTCAATCCCCAATTACAAGTAGCATTGCTGGTATCACATCAGAAGAGCAGCAAACTCCAAAACTGTTAGATTCCAGCCAGTTCAATTACTACTTCACAGTTTATGGGCACAAATATCACATGAATAGCAGTTTTAATGACTTTCAATGAGACTTACACAATTCAGGCACATGGCTACTTGTAAAAAAATCTTACACCCCTCTTCTACTGAGAAGTATTTGGAATTCACCATTATGGACACAGGTTTATAAACATTTTTTGAGGCATTTCCTAAGATTAATTTAATCTCCTTTTTTGTTTTTCTTCTGTACTCAGTGGACAGAGATATTTGTATTTGTAGATATTTGGGACAGCTTTACTTGTTCGTCTGGATGTTTCAGTCTTTCTCTCCTGAATACAGAAAAAGTTTGTTGAGATTAGAATAACACAAAATTTTATGAATTCTCCCCTTGATCTTCCTGACTGATGTATTTCCTGTTGGTAGCTAGGTTTCTAATAACTTTCGAAGTTTGTTTTTTCAAATCTATAGCATATCTCTAGCGTTATCCAATCTCATACAATAAAAGCTGATCTTATACTTCTCCGAAATTACTTAGAATCAGCTGTATTTTTTTAAAATCATGCTCTCCTTTTAGTTCTTCTGTCTTTTCACATACAATTATATGCAACTACATTTCCAGTTTTTGTAATATTCTCTGAATATCACACATTCTTCCTTATCGCTGCCCTATAGTAGTTACTATTATAGTTACTGTTGAACCATTGTTCTTCATTTTCCAGTGTTATATTCTGTATAAAGGTATTCATTCGTAAGAAATAACTTTCTTTATGCTGCTTGTCCTTTTAATCTCATCATATTCATTTATCCAGGATTGTGTCATAGTGTACCCAGCGCTTCTTTTTTCTTTTTTTCTGAGACCTCAGATCATCTGAAACAGTAATTCATACTAGCCATTACAGTCTGAGGCTGGAAAAAGGCCAAGATGTGGGGGTGGTAACAAGGTGTGGGGATGGTAACTTCTTTTTGTTACATCTGAAGGGAAGAAAAAGCTTTGTTTTTTAGTATAAAACTCCTTTTTTTTTATTAAAACAGAAGCAGCAAACTTCAAAGTGAAAATAGCTTAAGATTTAACTTGCGTTAATTGATGACATTTTGAGAGAGAAGGATGCTGAGCACCAGAGGTAATTAGCATAATTCACCCACCCTGTCCTGCTCCGGGCATTTTATCTCCTAACCACAGGTCATGGTTCTTTTAGGATCTGTGTGATGACTCACACTAGTTGTCACAGATCAGCAATGAAATTGACATCCAAACTAAAACTGCAGTCATTGTTCCAGCTTCAGGCACTCTTCTGCTGATGGATTGAGGGGTGAGAGGGAAGGAGGTGTTAAAACATGAATTGTTCTTTGTGTTGGGGTCATGTTGTGCTGGAATCACACTGGATGATTTATTCATTTTTTTGATATATATCAGTTATTTCATAATTGCAGGAATTGTTAAATAATGGAGTTCCATAAATAAGTTAGTCATGCAGTAGAGAAACATTGTATGATAAACAAGTTAGTTAATGTAAGGGAAAACAACTTACCTGTTCACAGTGTTCATTTCTGATGTGTATTCGTTCACAAGTTTTTAAATGTTATGTGCTTTCTTCTTTTGTCTGGAGTTACTGAGGCATGTTGATTTTCTTTTATGTAATAACTGATATTATTTTCCCCAGGTGTGGCTGGTAAAAAGAACTGCTTGCTGCCCCATTGCTTTGAATTGGGTGACAAATTCTGGATAAGAGACAACTGGAAGGAGAATGGAGATTAGATATGATAGATTTTGCAGCTCTTTGTATATCATGCTTTCCTGCCAGAATACAGGTTCTAGTTCTCATAGCATCATCTGTCCTTCACTGAGCTAAATCAGTGTCTGGAAACAGGCTGTATTTTTATGCTCTTTGCACCATTGCCGGAGAAGGAATCATACATTTTAGACTTAGTATTTTTATCCTTTGCACACTCTTAACTTGTACAAGTAATTACTGCAGTATACCAATGACATCAGTGTTGTTGAATTGTGATACTAACCTTGCCAAAAAACTTTGGAAATCAGTCTTTCTTCTGTTCTCTGCTTTGACGATCATCTGGGATTTTTGCATGTAAAAAATTGTTACAGGTATGAGCCTAGACATGGCAAGAGGTCTTTTGTAGAAGTGCCATTTATAAGTAAGGTCATTGTAAATACATAGAGGCAAATGGTAGAACGTTCAGAAGTGCTGAAACTGTCTTGAAAGTTTAGTGGAAGAGAATCCCTACGTTGTCTAGGTGCCTCTTCAAAAGTACTACACCAACTCTGTAAAATCCTGTTCACCCTTAGGTTTTTTTGCTTATATTTAACTGGAAGTTTTAGATGCACTGGGAAATATACTGAATGCCAACTACTGAAATGCAATTAAAATTTTTGAAAGGTTATATCCAGTATTGTAGCATTTCAGAGTTTAGAAACCATTTTACATGTGATTTCTTGTCATTATATTCCTAAATCTCTTCAGTTCCATAGTACTGTGCATTTCAACTGAAAATTTCCCACTTCTTTCCCCTCCCACACCAAAATCTTCGTTTCTTCCCTTTGAAGTTTATCTTCCAAAACTTCTAGAATCTGCTTCCTCCCTACACTCCTATTCTCACTTAAAACAAAAAACAAAACAACAAAAAAAACCCCACCAACCAAAAACTTTGCAACTTTCTAGTACATTTCAGGTAAGGCTGTAAAACTTTAATGCTTTGTCTGCTAATTTAGTGGAACCACTTGCAAACAGAAACAGTGTATGACATCTCTGCGTTTTTTTCAGGTGCACTTTATTCTGTTGTGTTTTTATTCAGTGTTTTAGGATTGTATGTTAGCTTTCATCTTTCTGAACACCTACACTAAGCCTGCATTAAAGAAGGTACTAGTCTGAGGTTATTGCAGTTCAGGTACTTCTCCAGGCAGAACTTTTTATACTTTACTAGTCACTTGTTCTGTGCCAAGGTACGCAGTTGCACTTAAGCCTTATGTGAAGTGTTGGATGTAATTTGGTCTAATCAGGTTAGTACATTATTTTGTTGTCTTGGGGGTTTTGCCTTTTGCCTGTGTGATTATGTCTTTCTCTTGGACTGTTTTTTACAATCTAAAAATTTGTCTCTGAGCCACAACTGTTGTCTTACAGGAGCAAGTCCAATGAGTGAAATCTTCCTTCCATTGCAGAACAGCTTGCATAGAGACCACCCAGTAGATTTTAAGGAGCATTACTGAAGAAGTTACTTTTTTCCTACCTATATCGGCTAGCAAATAGTTAGGTATATTGTA
The DNA here is from genome assembly GCA_008921705.1 of Burhinus oedicnemus. Classification (NCBI taxonomy): domain Eukaryota; kingdom Metazoa; phylum Chordata; class Aves; order Charadriiformes; family Burhinidae; genus Burhinus; species Burhinus oedicnemus. The sequence continues at coordinate 8,052,697 of VFFE01007679.1, forward strand.
GGGAAAGTGAGGACTGTTGAAACATCTCAAACTTTTCTACCTCAGGTATTTGCAGTAACTTTGCTATTGTAGTGCAATAACAGAGTACTATGAACTCACCAAAGCCATGAATAATACAGTTAAGGCTGTTCACTTCCAAGTCATGCATCACTGCACTTATGGGAGTGATTGCATGTTTGTGCATTTGTGTATGTGTGATTGAATTACTGTGGGTAAACCACTCTCATCTCTAATTCTAATTACTCTCAATTTATGGTAGTTGGACTTTACCTATGACTTGTAATTGAGCAGATTGGTATTATATGAATGCAGGACTTGGCTTTGGGGAGATTGTTTCTATTAACTATGGTTGCTTTTTTATTAACCCCTAAAGGAAAAAAAACAGAGGCTGTTTACCATTTTTTGAAAAAATTAGAGCATAAAAAGCATAAACTGGGGTTATGCTGTATCAAATGTAATAAGTGAATATGTTTGTCTTTAGCTTAAAATACTCTGCTGTGTGCCATAGTAGAATGAAGTCCATCTGTCGAGATTGCCTGTGACTATCTACCATTAAAGCTAGATTTAGCGGTGTCCTAAAATTTCTTTCCTTTGCTGAAGCCTGCAGAGGCCAGTGCACTGTTGGATCATGTGTGTACATCCCTTAAATGACACATGCAGGTTTTATTTAAAAATCGTGTGCAACTTGTAGCTATATTTATGTGCCACTTACCTGCACAAAGACATCCTGCTTCATTTTTGTAAGTGCGCATGTAAGCTCAAGTCACAGAATCTTGGGCCTGTTGATTCTGTTGCCATGGAAAATCCACCTAGTTCCTTGTCGCTGATGGTTTCTGCTGCTGAGGAATGTGGGATGTGGGAGGCCTTTAAGCCTGTGTAGGAGGGCCTCTTCCTGGGTGAGTCTCAAGTCTCAGTGGTGCCTCATAGCTCCTGGATGTATTGCCCATTTCATGGGAAAGCAGTGGAATTTGTTGTCCATTGCCTCTGGTGTGTTTCTTTTTGTATGTGATTTGGATCATAGTGGTTAGGTTTGGGTTTTTTTCTGGAGGAAGGGAAAGCTCTTGTTCTGGTTCTTCTTGAACTGCTGTGTAAACTGCAATTACACTAGAACATTTTTCATGTTCTAGAATGCAAAAGAGAGTCTGAAGTTTCTTAGGAAATGCTTTTAGTTTAAAAAAAAAAAACCCAAACACAAAACCAAAAAAAACCCCACAAACCCAAAACCCCAACAACCAAACATGTTGTTTGTGGTGGGACAATGTGGGCAGAATGTTCATTTTACTGTTTACAAAGAAAAACAATATCATGCCCATTTACTGATACCATTCATTTCTTCTTTATGGATACTGAAAAGGTCTCATTTGGTCGAGACTCTGGGACCAAGGGATCTTAAGGTACTCTATGGTGCTTTTTTCGGAAAACTGAGATCGCCCTTCTTTTAACCTTGTAACGTTGCTACATCTTCTATTATGTTTAAAAAAAAAAAAAAAAGGCACTTGATGAATAGCACTCAAATACAATGAATCATAAGGCCAGGCCTCAGTCTGTAAGTATTTATAGCATTAAATTTTAGTTTTTGATCAGGCTCATGTTTCAAATTACTTTGGAGAGTTACAGTCATTAAGATGGCAGTCTGGACAGTTGAAATCACTTGAAGTAAACTGCAAAATATACTGTAAATACTTGGACAACGAGTAAGGGAATGATTCAGATTTCTGGCTTGCTCTTGATTAATTAGTTTTCTATCAATGATTCAAAGTTCTGTTTCAGTTTATCCCTATTTTTCCAGTCTATGTAGCATGTTTACAGATGAATGCATTGCAAAAATTGCCAATTATAGATTCACTCTTAGCATAGCTATGGAGATAGGGAAAAACCCAAGATACTATTCAGACACTTAAGATTAAATTTAATGTTTTCATGCTGGCTGTTTGACATGTGCAATAACAAAATATGCCGTGCCTTTTGAAAGAGAATAAACATAAGAATCAAAGTAGAGATGTATATGCACTTATTTATGGTGAAATGGTATTCAAACAGGAAGGTAAATTACACAGTGGGTTTCAATACCGTTTATCTGAAGTTTGTTTGGCTTGACTATAAGATGCTTCAGGACAAATATGAATTCACTAAGCTAAAACAATCAAGCTCCCTCTTCATGACTCTCACCTGGAGTGTAAAAAATTGGCTTTGAATTTTCCCCTTTTTGATCAAGACTAAAGGCTCACTCTGTGTGTCACTGAGCATGCAAAGTCTGTTTATGCTGGTATAGCTTTCATCAGTCATCAGTCTAATGACCCACCTGAAAGTTCTGTCAAAGCCATCATACGACATTGCCCTTGCTGGCAACGCTCTACTGTCTCCTATGCTTTCTTTTATCCTGTTGTCTTCCATAATATTACGTAACTATTATTTCAACAATGTAGAGATTAATTTTGTGAAGAAGTAGGGTTTTTTGGTTTTGGTCCTGCTGCTTACTGAAATGGATGTTTTTAGATGGAAGTAAGGACGAGAACTGTTTGCAGCATTTAAGATGTAGGCATATGGATTATGCTGGCATAGTAAAATCCTTTTTTCTTTACTCTCTGGTCTTCCCTGTGAAATCCTAACATTCTTTACCTTTTAATCATCCTTGAGCTAGTGTGCTTCTAGAATTTTCTTTATTGACTTCAGAAATTTTTATGCTTAATAGTAGTAACTAATTTATAGCTCAGTATTTTATATAGACTTAAGACTGTTTTTTCACTGTACACATTCATTTGAGTTTACTGACATTGCATGTGGTCTGTTTTATTGACTGATCACTTGGTACTGTGATAGCCATCTTCAGTTCTTCATTGTCAACTTGACTATCCTAAATGAGTGTTGTGCTTTAACCCCAGCCGGCAACTAGGACCACACAGCTGTCCACTCTCCTTCCCCCGCCCCCCGCTCCCACCCCCCCCAGCAGGATAGGGCGAAGAGGGAGAAAAAGGAGAAAAAAAGCCATCATGGGTTGAGATAAAGACAGTTTAATAGAATAGTAACGGAAAAGAAAAATAGTAAAAATAATGGTAAAAGAATATACAAAATAAAGTGATGCAATACAGTTGCTCACCCACCCAATGATCGATTGCCCAGCCTGTCCCAAGCAGCGATTGTGGATTCCTGCCCCCTGGCAACCCGCATTTATATACTGAGCATGACGTCTGTGGTATGGAATATTCCTTTGGCCAGCTCGTCCAGTCTATGCTCCCTCTTTGCTTCTATGGGAAGCTGAAAAAGTCCTTGACTTCATATATATACTTAGCAACAACTAAAACAATATGTGTTATCAACACTATTCTCATACTAAATCCAAAACACAGCAGCTACTTGGAAGAAAATAAACTCTGTCCCAGCTGAAACCAGGACAATGAGAAAAGACAAAACCATCCTTTATTACTTCAATACACTCTTTTTGTGTTAGTCCTGAAAGTATTGAATTTCACAATTTCAGCACCAATCCCTGTGGAACCACTGGCTTATGTAATTGTGAAAGCTGTCTGCTTATTTCTATCCCTTGTTATCTGTTTTGTAATAAGTAAGTAACACCTAGGAAAATCTGTCATCTTATCCCATGGCATCTCAAGGGTTGTCCAGGAATAGTAGTTGCAAGACCATTTTGAAAGCCTTTTGGAAATCCGGTCTATAGTTACCAAATGAATCACTCATGCCACTGTTTGCTGGTGCCTTTAAAAATCTCCAGGTTGTGACATGCAGCTTTCTACTCTACAAGCTATTTTGACTCTTCTTAATTACATCATATTTGGATCGCTGTCTGTTCTATTTTATATAAAAGTTCCTACCAGTTTGCTCAACAGAGAAATATTATACATGTATTAGTTTCTGTTTCCCCTGATTCCCACAAAACTCCTTAAAAGTTATCACCATAGTAGTCAATTTTTCTTAGTCTATTATCAAGGTTAATAAGATCTCAGTATGTTACATGTCACAACTAGTGACAGTTTCCTTTAGATGGTTGTCTTGTTCCTTGAAATTTGTTGATGCTCATGGTATCCATTTTATTTTAACTGAAAATCTAGTGTTGCTTCCTGCCTTCCTTTGCTATCCATGTCCTTGCCCCAAAAGTAGCAGACAGTCTGTCATACACCGATCTAAATGCAAGTTACTCCTGTAACACTGATTGCTTAGACTGAAGGGCAAACGTTTTAATGGTGTTATACTTCTTAGGTAATTGATGCACTTGGACCACTTACTTAGGTGTGACATATCCTAGCCACTAGAATGGACCATGTATCACACGCTGATTTTGGGAAACCATTTTGGCAAGCATCCCATGAAAACCTGCTATTTCAAATCAGCATTTCCTAATTCAAGATTTTGTGTAGCTGTTATTAGGGTTATGGGAACGTTTTAGTGGTGAATTTCTTGTATAGCTGTAGAGGATAAGATCAAATTAGAAAATGTGTGAAGTCATTCAGTAAGTAGGCAGGACTAAGGAGCTAGGTAATGCAGTTCAGCGGAGGACTTAGCTGTTTGGGTTATTTAAAGTTTCCATTCGCAAACTAAAATTTCATACTGAATTCCTGGTCACTTTTTACTGAATTTCAGTAAGTTGGTGCTGAAGACCGTGTTATCTGCAATATTTCGCATCACAGGCTTTACAAACTGCTAGCCTCTTCTTCCAGAGTTTTGAAGGCCGATGCATTTGGAATTCACTTTGTATTTGATCTAGCTGAGTTCAAATTTGGCAGCCTTTGAAGCATGGTCTAAGATGCATGGATTTGATGCGGATTGGGATTAATTTTTTTGTGTTTATTTCCTAACAGCTTGGTTGCTAATAGCTTTCCAGCTGCAGCTGTGGCAGTAGCTTTTAATGTTTTTGTGCAGCTTTGCACAAAATTGATTTGCTTGCTTTTTGTAATGAGGCCTACTGAAAACATACACAAGTGTTCTAAAAAATGGTATCTAAAGAAACACAACTAAATGATAAAGGAAGATTTTTGATCAGTGGCACTAAGAGTTTAAAACGATGATGCTACTGTGGTGCAGAATGCTAGACTTTCGGTTTCTAGGATATGATACAAAACCTTTATCTGGGAGAGCAGGTTCCAGTGTACAGTTGTGTTGTAGTTCTGAAAGTTCTGGTGTGTGCTTTTACTGCTGGAAGTCAGGAGCCAGGCTAGTGTGCAGCATGTCAAATCCATGTTTCCCTTAAAAATGAAACTTAAGAAAACAGACATATGTACAAGCACAAGATGAGCAAAAGCTGATTGCTGAATGTCATCCGTTCCCTTAAGATCCCCCCTTGTGAACTTGATAACAAGCAGTAGAACACTAGTGAAGTTTTCTTGATGATCGGAAGGCAGCGTACCCTTTAGACCCACCAGCAGTTGGGTATGACATGTGCCTGTTCTCCACAAAGCTTGAAATCCTTAGCGTATCAGGGGGAAGGGGGGAGAGGGGAGAGTACAAAATCAAGGAAAGTGCCTCATGGAATTCGTGAGTCATGCAAAGTCTGACTTACGTGTCTAAACTGCTGCTGCCAGTAAGTTCAGCAGATACTTTAAATTTGGTCCGAGAAATATGCTGCGTGGTAGTGTAAAAAAACCTTAAAAACAAACAAACAAAACCCCAAACCTTACCCCCTCCAAAACCCCAAAAAAGGGCAAAACAAAACAACCCCTCCCCCCAAACAACAGCAATAAAAGTTGTCCATAATTTGTATGCAAATTATAAAACCAGTAATTGAGTTATTTTGGAACCTGACTGCAATAAGGCAAACATAAAGACAATGTTCCTCTACAGTTGGCTGAAGTACTACATTTTCTAGGGAATCAAAGTACAAACAACGACTGATAAATTTAGTTTACTGTTTTCTTGGCATTATTTCTGACTGTAATCATACTGTAAGTGCTAAAGGTGTACTCTTGAGTAGTCTTAACTCCAGTATAAAACTTCTGTATACATATGTGTATATATGCATGCACATACACATGTATACTTCATTTTTTCTGTTTGAGGATATGTTTTACTTATGTTACGCATGTGGCATTGTGTGTGTATCTTTGAGCAGCAATCTTCAATTTCTTTATGTACAATACTTACAAAATTGCAGCTATAATATCATGGCCTTTTCCAAATGTATCAGTTTTTTGTACCAGTGTGTTTAATACCTTGTCATGAACATCACCACCGCCACCCCCAACAAAACCCAAAGCAACCCCACACTGCAAAACCACCACCACCAAAACTAGTGTACGGTTATATAGTGGATGTAGTGGAAGGTCAGTGTCCCTGAGAAGTATTTGTAAAGTAATTAAGGAGAGAGATGGCCAAGCCAGGATACCTATGACGTGTACTATAAATTGTAAACACTTAATATTGCACAGTATAAATACCTCACTGGGATATAAGCTTCATATATGGAAAGCAGTGTATTAAACTTGCTTTTGCAATTCAGGATTTGTTAGCTAGAGGAAAATGAATAAAACAAGAAAAAATGAAAAGAGAGGAGAAACAGAAGTGGGTCTCTGTTGCAGAATTTGTTTGGTCAGTGTAATTTATGTGGTTATCCATTAGTAAACACACACTTTAGATATTTTTCTGTTACATGCTGTGCAACCAGTTCTATGTGTGATCTTCAGTGACATGCTGACAAAGGGGGGGAACGGGGATAGAATTGCTAAGATACAGGAAATATTTCTGATGAAGTGATTTTCATTTAATACAGTCACAGGAGATACCAAAATGCTCTTAATTTGGGGGTTTTACCAACTAATTGTGTGTGTGTGTGTATTATGGCTTTCTCAGGCAAATTGATTTCTGTTCTACAAAGTAGACTTTGAAGTAAGTGTAGTAATGGAAGTTGAATTTAATGTTTTGCCTAATGAAAATGATGGGAACAAACTGCAACCAAAAACTAAAGGAAAGCAAAACCAGAGCAGATGTTGCAACTCTGTTTTTTCACACAGACGTGCTTAAATATGCAGAGGCGGCCTTCCAGGGATGGTTGTTAAGGTAATACCGCTGAATCTGTTTGAGACAGTATGCTAAGATGGTATGACCGGGGAGGTTTAATACTAGAAGAATAATAAGCTGATGGGCCAGGAGGCCTTTTCTTGTTCCTTTAAAATTGCATTAATTTTGTTTGGAATGTCAAATCAAATGTTAAACACTTACACCTTGGGTACTTGTTTGAAATTTCTCTCTTTTAGCAGTGGGAGACTGTTGAAAGCTAAAACCTTCTCTGTTTCAGTTTTTAAAATCCTAAATATTAGCCTTTTACCTCATTATCTCATTCTTCTTTATCAATTAGCTTTTGTTTCACAATGGCAAACTACATTTGCCAGTATCATACTGTTGCAGTCATTTTGCGCACTTTTACTGTACTGTATAGCCTTATGCAAATAGCCTGTACAGCTGTGTGAGTTTATATGGCTTTCTGCATAATAAACAGAGGAAGGGTGTGCTACAGTATGTTGCTGGGGTCTTGACCCTTAAAATGATACCAGCTTACACTTCAGTGGAAAAACTGGTCTAATGAAAAGGCAGCTTTTCTTTCTGCAAGTTTGATACTTTGAGAGGTAACTATTTTCAACAATAAACAACGCAATTTGAAGACGAGTATAATGCTTCCACCAGGAAAATGGAAAAATTTATCATAGCTTAGAATTTAGCATTTTTGTTGGGAGACTTTGGAGTTTCTGACCCCAAATTATCTCTTGTCAATTAAGTGTTTTCCATCTGTTAACATTTGGCCTATCTTTGGGTTGGCTGTTATGTCAAACAGAATTATTAGGTGTTCATCAGATGTTCAGTACAGCAGATATAAAGCTATTACAAGAGAATATTATCACAAAGTCAGTGTTTTCACCTGAACAATTATCTAAGAGTGGCAGATGGCTATTATCTTTTGACAATATTTTATAGACATAAATGAAATAGCTACCATTTAACATAATATAGTCTGCTTTGTTGCACACATTGTAAAACAGGTAATGCAAAAGGTCTCCGATTATAAACCACTAATCTAGCAGAAGGAAATAGATGATAAATTTTCATATTTGTTAATTCCCCCCCAACCCCCAGAGGAAATTAAATCTTTCTGAAGGTGATAAATTGACCAAATCCTCCAGCTGATCCAAAGACAGACTTTGAGTATTCCCTAGTAATTGCAAATTTCTTTCATGCTGTTTGGTCCAAACAAGGAAGATTGCCAGCTCTTCATTCTATAGCATCTGCCCAGAAATTAACTAGGATATCAGCTATGCATTGATTTTTAAGATGGATGTTATGAACTATTTCCCTGTAATCTGACTAGTTATTTTACTGTTCAAAAGACAATCATTTTCAGTGAGGTAAGACTGGAGCTCAATGAAAACCTCGACGCAATTCCTGGCATAAAATAATTCCTTTAGATAATTCATTATTCAGAAAACATTGCTTTTGCCATTTTAGACTTAAGGATTTATGACTTATCAAGGCCTTTCTGAGTTTTTAAGAGGTATTTTCATGAAGTTAGATAATATTTTAGCTAGATTTGGATTTTGAATGCAGAATTTAGAAAGCAACAATAAATTTTTCACTTCCTAGCCATAGAAGTGCAGAAAACAGATTTATTTATGCCCTGTTTAGGGCCAAGTCATATTTCACCTAAGGCAATAAAACTGCAGGCTTCAGCCCTTCTCTTTTGGCAGAGCAAATGATATGGAAAATTGAACCTCTACTCTCAGCACTGAGAATACAACTTTTTTTTTCTTTAAGCCTCCGTCTGCTTTAATTGATCAGCTGTGTAAGCAACTCTGCCTTCAAAAGGGGCAAGTGGAGTACAAAAGACCAAAGGCTTGTGGAGCATTTTGTGTATGACACAGTCCTCTGCTCATATGCTGAAGGAGAATCCTCTCTTGTAGTTAGGAATTCTCCCCCAGATGGTCCTAATATAGTGCTGAAAAGCTGATGGGAATGAAGAAAAAAAATTTAAAAAAACCAAAACAAAACCCAAAGAAAAGTGGCAATGCTCCCCTTTCATCTACTGGAAAAAAGAAGCCTCCCAGAATTGTTACCTGAGTTTTATAAAGGTGTCGTCTTTGGGCTGGACAGGCCACTGAAACAAATGATGGCTCCTCCCCCCACCTCTCTCTCCAAGGAGAGGAGGGAGACAGAGAATTACGAGTTTACAAGAAACTCAACTACTTTAATGAAAAGATCAATAAAATAATAAAAAGAAAATTATGAATTATATACAATACATACAAAACCATATTAAGCTCCCACGATGACAGTCATGGTCACTGGCAGGCAGTAGGATGACTGGACTTGATGATGGATGGGAACTAGATTCTGGATCTGGATTCAGGAATGCATGGATTGGGATCAAAGGCAGATGAACAGACAGTCCTCCTGGGATACTGGCCGTTGAAGAAAGAGGGCTGACCCTTTGATCCCTCAGCTATTATACTGAGCATGGGGCAGATGGGATGGAATACCCTATTGGTCAGTTTTGGGTCACCTGTCCTGTCCGCTCCTCCCCACAGGTGTGACACCTTTTCCACTTCCGACCGTCCAATGGGGTAAATAACAAAGCTGGCCTTGGTTGTTATAGCAATAAGTATAAGCAAGAGCATCTCTGCATACCATAAACATAGGTCTTACCACTCTGAGAGCGAACAGTGGCTCCATAATATGCTGTTAATTTCAGAGAGTTGTTAGTTAGAAGAGTCTGAGCTGCAAAGTAAAATTGCTGAACAGAAAATTGGTTCTGTTTTACCTCAAACCAGGACGTTCCACCCCTTATTCCATACCAGAAAGGGAAACTGTGTCCTGTATTTTTTGAGAGGGAATGTCCTGAGGAGTATAATAATGCTTTGATTATGCATTGCTGTATAAATGTGAAGGGGACAGGTCCAGACTGAGTATAAAGAAAATAGTTGTTCTGTGTATTTTATGAACTGGATGCCACATACCAAGGAAATATGACATGATTTTGTAAGGCAAATAATTCTCCATTATCCAGTAGCTAAAGGGAAGTGTGAAAAGTAATACTAACATCTAAGATAACAAACTGAGAAGAAAAATCTAAGTTAAAGCTGACAGTTGGTGGCAAATGTTCTGAAAAATGTTATGACCAAATCTGTAAAATGACTTGCTGATGCAGAGGAGGTGTGTTTCAGTAATTTGTGGAGCCTGGATATGTCAGCCTTAGCCCATGCTCTTTTTGGCTGGCAGTTCTTACTGTTTTTTCCCCTCTATTTCACACAGTCGTAAAATCATTCTGGGTGGAAGGGACCCCAAGGTCTAGTCCATCCTACTGTTCACAGCTGGGCCAACACTGAATTCAGACTTAAGAACAGAGATTTCATAACCTCTCTGAGGAACTGTTCATTATTCTGGTGAACCTTATTATCCTTGCGGTGATCCTCACCTGTTTCATTTTGAGTATTACCTCTCATTCACCAGCCAGAGTCAATTAACCTATTAATGCAGAGTTAAGGTTACCTGACAATGTTCTTCTAGCATGCTGTGTTCACTAGAACTTAGATTTCTAAAAAGTGATATAGAAGATGAAGGATGTATGCTGATTAACTCATGTCTTCTTGGATCTGTCTGGAAGCACTGACTGTGTTAGGTGTAAATGTATTTAAATGTGGAGGGACTTTTTGGAGGAGCTTAGCAAAGCTGGGTGTATAATGCAGGTTGAGTAAAGCACTACTTGCTATGGAAGGGGGAGGGGGGGCATTTTTCAGTGCCCACATTTGTGATCAGATGTAAGAGATGTACATATATCATGAGAATTCTAACATAAACAACATAACATTGAAGAATTGGTCTGTCTGCAGTAGTTGAGACAAAAAAAGATCTTCTAGTTAGTCCAGGGCTGCCTAGTCTCGTACTCTAGGCCAAATAGGCTTCTAGTCAGTGTTAGCAGGAGTTACATGGTCAAATTAAAGTTGAAAGGGTTTATCCCATTGTACTTCAAGAAGCTGAAGTTGTTGAATTTGTTTTTTAGGAAGGTAAATTACACTCTGAAAAAATTTACTGTATGTCAGTTAGAGCTACTTTGGTGAAGAGAATGCTCTTTTAGGAGAGATTAATTATAGTTATCTAGGCTCATAGCAGAGACATGGCTAGTCTGAGTAAGATTTGCTGTGTACATTCTGGAATTTAGTAGCAGTTCGGAAGGGGAGGTGCATATTGCAGACATGATTTGTGGTTATGGTGATTTTCAAGGATTAAACAAGAATGCTGTATTTCTTCTTCTCCCTCATTACCTCCTCTTTCATGCCCAGCTACCATCTCCAGTTCATTATTTTTCTCTTCTTGTCCTACAAAATCAGCGTTGCATTACAGAATATTAATACATAAAAAACTCTTTGTTGCCCTGTACATTATCATGGATAATGGGAGTATAAGCCATCTCCTGTGATTTTTAGAATCAAAACAGAGCTAAACATCCTCAGCTTTTTATAGCCAGAGGGGAGAAATGGGCACCTCTTAAGGCCTAAATCAATTGAACACATTTACATGTGTACATAAAGGATGAGGTGGATTGTCCTTAAGACATATAATTTCTCTCAGTTGATGTAAGAAGGGTGTGTTGAAGATGACTAGGCCAAGTAAAGAGGCTAGGGGCAGTTGTATGAGTGCATGTCACCCCTGCATGTTTCTGGAGGAAAGTGTTTCCTTGGTCTTGCAGCCCAGGAGAGAATTGAAGTATGTAGATGGAGAAGTGACTCCTACACAGCTGGGTATGCTTACATTTCTGCTTTTTCTGGCTTCTCTTTATCTCTTGCCCATCCAGGTGTCCATGCTTCTGGTCTACTTTTTCTCTGCCTTTGATCTCTCCAGATCCTTACCTAGACATCAAGAGGGCTTTTATGCTTTTACAGTGTACTTCCTCTTTTTCAGAGATCTCAGAGCCTGGCTAATGTAAAGTTCTTGGAAGGAAGAGAGACTTAAACATGCTGAGAGTTTAAGACTGTGCTTCCTTCATTTCCCCAAGATCTTGGAATACATCTGGATGCTGAATGGGGAAGCTGACAATCCAGGAACCTGTCTGTAGGCTGAATTTTGTGCCCAAGAAATTGAGGGCAAGGATTGAAGCACAAGCAGTTAGCATCTCAAACCAACCAAGTCTTATTGTAATCATGTTAAAATGAATGAAGGAAAGAAATAAAACTCTGGAAAGGATTAATATTGCTATAAGGTTCTCACTCATGCAGGGAGAGAAATTTTCTGTAATCTGAAACCTTCATTAGCCAATTAAACTGATCATTTTGGGCTGCCAACTCTATGATTAATAGATACTCACTTTAAGAAACATTCTTATATTCTGAGATTCTTTTTTGGTGATGATGTGGGGGGGGGGGGTTGGGCATTTTTTTGTTTGTTTTTTCTTTTTAGCTTTCTTGAGTTTAAACGCTAACAACTTGGAATCATTCATGCAAATGTGAATGAAAATGAACCTTAAGAAGAGGCTGCCAACTCAATCAATACTTTGTTCACCCTAAGGTAAAATCCAAAAGAAATACACACTTCAGTTAGTGTTTTCTGTGAACAGAACTGAAGTTAATGTTTCAGACTACAGGTTGAAGTTTCTAAAAACATAAACAAGAAATTTATTATACGATTTAAACTGTTGCTTCTCTTTTCCTTCAAAAGTCATCTATAGGGACTTGCACAGATAGTGATAACATCCTGAAGAACTTCCAGTACCTGGCCTAGGGGGGTGCCTTTATGCCATCCCCACTTTTCTCTGCCCACATTCATCTTTATTTTCCATCCTGATTCTTCTATTGTCTTGTAGCTTTTGTCATGCAGCCTCCAGCTGACTGTTTGAGATAGCCACCATATTTTTGTGCTTATGTCTCATGATACTGGACGCTCTTCCATTTTTACCTTTCTTCAAGTTACCTCACTCTTTCCTGGAACTCTCTGGCACACTTCCAAGGCATGTTCTTTCAGGAACATTGGTCCTTGCAGCCTAGTACCCATTAGCATGAGGCATACCTATTAACTCAGGAGGCTTTTCATATATGCACTCTTCCAAATTTGATCTCCCTTGGTATCACAGTTCCCCTTTTGGGAGGAGATTGCAGTTGTGGCTGACTTTCTCAGTGTTATTTAAAGGTAATAATATATTATTTTATCTAGTACCTGAAAACAAAAGCATTTGCACCTGTTTCTGTAGATCAGTTCATTTCTGGCCTCTATGTGCAATTTGTTCAAGTGTTTCACCATGCTCATAATGAAGATTTTTATTTTTTTTTTCCTTACACCAAGTCCTAAGTTTCCTTTGCTTCAACTTCTGACCAATTGCCTGTTGGCGCATTTGTCCAGCTTCTTAGAGTTGCTCTGAATGGCAGCCCTGTCCCCTAGAGTGCCAGCCAGCCAGTCTGCCAAGTCAGTGTCACCTCCAGACTTGCTGAGGGTATGTTCTGTGTCATTGCCCAAGGTGTTAATGAAGTTAAATGGTATCAGCCTCAGCATTGACCCTTCCTGAAGAGCAGCTGTCCTAACTAGCCTCTGGTTTGACTTTGAAATACTCCTCTGTGAGCCTGATGGTCTTGACCACTGCTTCATCCATCTTCTTGTTCACCCACCCGGATGCTGTCTCTCTAGTTTTTCTGTAAGGAGGCTGTGGGAGACTGTGTCAAAAATGTTCTTGAAGTAAGCGGTAACTAATGCACTCCCCTCATCCACAGAGCCAGTCCTTCATCACTAAATGCAATCAGTTTGGCCATGCTTGATTTGCCCTTGGTAAATCAATGCTGTTTGTTCCTAATCATCTTCCTGTCCTTCATGTGCCTGCAAATACCTTCCATCAGGTCTTGTTCCATAACTTTGCCAGGAACTGAGATGAAGCCTTAGCCTGTAGCTTTCTGGATCCTCCTCCTTGTCTGTTTTAAGATGGACATAGCAATAGATGTTTATGTGCATTTTAAATTATAGCTGTATGTGTCTAAAACTGAGTGTTTTGGAAGCACCATGCCTGCATTTGAGTAAATACCAGACCATTGTGAATCCTGCCTCTCCATACCACTCTTGGTCTGATACAGAATGACAGTGTTATCAGCTAGGTTAGCAACAAATAATACTAGAAATTATCATCTAGTTTCTTAGTTTTGGCAGATAAAATATATTTAGTTAATACAATCATAGAAGAAAGGATATTTATTTTCCTTGTTCTGAGTAATTCTTTTTCTCCCTTTCTTTATTCATTTAAAAATTCTTCTGCTGAAGTTGCCAAGGGCTTTGAACATTAAGTAATTACCAGTGATTTCTTTTTTGAATAGTGACTAAGATACTGTCTTGCTTGTAGAATGTAGATATTGTATTAAAAGAGCCCCAAGTGCCAAGAAAATCTGTTTCATAAGATTACTCATGGAGATTTAGCCTTGAGTATTCTCTGAACTTTGGAATGTAGGAAAAAGATGGGAATTAAAGGCATCTTACTTTGTCGGAATACAGGAGAAGTGATAATAGGAAATTGTATACTGGGACTCGCACCTTCCACTTAGTGGTCTTGTTCTCTTAACTTTGACACCAGAAATTGGTAAATCTAAGTATGGATATTATTAATAATTAGTTGCTTTCACATATCTTCTGGGGGTTCACCAAAGCATTGCGATTCTGCAGGAGCACGTCTTTTGCCATACTAGGTAGTACCATTACTGGAAAACTTGGAATCCTTTTCTGAGTAGCACCGTAAGGTACCATGTCCAGGGAGTAGGAGTGATCTGAAAGGAACTTCACTTTTTGTACAGAGTTTCTTTGCCTCCCATTCTATCGTGCCAACAGATGGTAAAAGACAGAAGTCATTTTGGTCAGACTAAAATATCACTGCATACCTTTCCACATCTAATTTTATGGTTCAGGCCTTGCAGAAAGAATGTTTTATTTTTCATCTTGTCTTCAGTAGACCAAACAAATTGAGTTTTCTAATGCTTCTTCATGTACAATATTTCTTAAACTTCTAATAATTCTTTTTCTTTTTTCTGTAATGTCTCCATTTGGTCCACAATTTTCTTGAACTGAGCGGAGAATCTTTAATAAAAAGTGCTTCAGCCAAGGCCTTATCGGTGCCAAGTGGAGTGGAAGGGCATTACCTGTTTTTTCTTCAGATGACATGCAACGGAAGAGCTATTGATTTTGTCCCAGAGACAGTCTGAGTCATGGCTTTGTGAAAGACAGCTTTATTATCCAGTGGTTAGCTCAGCTGAGATATGATTTTTGGCCAGTACGACTAACACCAAGATCCCAAAGGAAAATCAGAAGGTACAGTGCACCACTCGTGATAATTGCTGTGATGACCATGGCAGTCTGACAAATTCTTTAAACATCTATCAATCCACTGTTACAATTAACTCGTATACTAGACACTCTGAATCACGACAAAGAGATGGTACATCATCCTAACCTTCATTTTCTGATTTGGAAAGTAAGATACTTGGATGAAAATTATAAGTTGATCTAATGCATTTTGTGTAAGAGGAGGAAGCATCTGTGAGAAAAATACAGGTTAAAACAATCTCAGTTGGACTGTGATCAGTGCTGGTTTCTTTCCTTTTCCATTAGATGTGCTAAGACAAATGTAGAAGCTTGTTTGTGCCTTGGGAAAATTAAGTTAAACGATGTTTTATTGATCGTGAGGTACCTCATCAGGGAAGAGTTTCAGAACTTTGTGAGAGACTGCGTGTTGGCTATGGATATTTAGAAGCGCTACCACTGTATAGTACCGGTGTGTGGGGACAAGGTCATTTATGCTCATTGAGCACACTTACTGTCTGTGTGTTCTGTCATGCTGACAAGAGCATGTGAGTTTTTGACATAAGTAAGGCACTTGTTGACCTCTTACGTGTGACAATGTATGGATGTGGCAAGAAAAGATGTCGCATATCTTTTCTAGTACAAGGTGGATGGACATTATACAGTTAATAAAATCTGCATCCATCTTTGTCTTCTTTGAAACACATTATCTGGAAGGATGTATCACATTCTAATTTACGTTCCCTGATAATGTTATGGGCTTTCATAGTTAGATTCTAAAATGACTTAAAAGTATTCTTACCAATTTGGAATGAAGCAGCTAATTGGGATCTCAGGCCACAACATACAGATCTAATAGCGTTTCTCTTGAGCATCTGGCCTCAAGTTTGCTTTATCGTTCTCCATGAAAGTGTTGTTTTTGACATCTCTTAGAAGGGCTGGGAAACTGGGAGGGTTCCATGATGTGTTCCATTCATACAGTATTTCTGTTAAGCCACATGCAATATTTTTGTTTTGAAATTGACTTGAGCTTTTTATCACACAAGCTAACCAGTTAACTATGTTTTTCCATTAGGGAAATTTCACTTGGTAGATATCAGAAGAGCCCTAACTTTCTATTTGCAAAGGAACTAAGCCCTTTAGTTGTTGTGTTTGCTGAACAGTTAAAAGGCAGTGTATTCTTCACAAAGAGTCCCTTAAAGTGGAGGTTGCGCTATCCACTTCTGTAATTATCTGTAATGGTGATCTATATTACTTCATTTTAGACATAACTATGGCAGCAGAAGTAGGGTTTTGTTCATCCTTTCTCCTGCGTTCTGGGCATGTCAGCCCTCTTTTTCCTTCAGTGCTTCTGCCTTTTTCAGCCTTGTGCACGTTCACAAACTGGATTGTTTGGAAGCCTCCCACTGTGAATAGCACACAGGGAGGGATGCCTGAAAAAATAGAGAGGCACTGTTAACCTGTACAGCACAGGGTAGTCCCTGGAACCTCTTTGCGCATCTTGTCATCTGCCCCTTTCTTTCACAGTTTCATGTGTTGTGCTTGACATCGGTGGAACTGAAATAGTTGCCAGTCCTCTCATTGCCCATCTACTTCCATGTAGACGATAGTCCATGGGTGTAGTTACAAGAACATGCACAACCTGAACAAACAGTGCTAACAAAGTCACCACTATTAAACTTTCTTGTGCTGACCTTGGAGATTGATGACCTGTACCTGAAAAGATGTGGACATTCCATATTCTGAGGCATTCAGTTTCATAAGCTGAACCAGAATTCGTAATTTTTGCATAGGTAGAATCCCAAGATACTCATGCCAGATGCAGTTAGTAATTCAGGATTACCTCATGGTGTGTTTTGTCTGTCCGAATTACCGTGATTGTCCAATTTATTTTATAACATAAAATGTAATTTAATACTGACATACTGAATGGCATTCATGTGAATTAATAAGAAACATGTAAACTCTGCATTATTTCATGGCTTAGTCCAAGAGAAGTTTCACAGTGGTACTTCTGAAGATAGAGCAAATCTGTTGCCTTCACATCTTGCATTTCTAATGTTGTTATATTACGTTGTGTGAGAGACAAAGCAGATTTTAGGTCTGCATGGGAAAGGAAATTCATTAACAAAACTCATATGGAAGCTCTTAAGAAGTGTTTAAGCTTTAAAGCCACAAACATACTTTCTTTTTCATTGCATCTTACGGTATTACCCTCTATACGCTAAGTTAAATTTTATATTTACATTTCTTTACCTGAAAAAATGGAATATGCCCTTCAGTATTGGTCGTATAGATGGGAATACTAGCATACATTAGTGATACTGTCTTCTAGCTTGATCTGAATTCTTACTCAGCTCTGTTACCCTTTGGTTTTATAAGCAGTCTGAATTACTTTAGTACCAGTATTTTTTCCTTTGTCTCTATCCTTGCTGCTGATGTTCTTTTTTCCTTTACTATGTATTTGAATATCAAAAAATAGTTAAACACAAATGCAGCTTTACTATTGCCATTTGAAAAATGTTGAGAAGATGAATGTTCAGAAAGACAGAAGGGTAATAATTCATTTTAGAAGAAGAATTGTATAACTCTTTGCTTGGCACCCTTCTGCATCTGTCTACATTTTCATTTCTGACCACATCAACCCAACAGTTGCTTCCATCAGTCTTTAAGCAATTGTTTTCTCCTTGTGCTTTCCTGTAGCCAAATCTTTGGGGTTTTTTAAATGTTCATGTTATGCATAGATGACTTGGAAATGCTAATATGCCATGCTCATGTTATATTTATGTGTGTTATAATGATTTCTCTTCTCTGGCTGTCTTACACAAATAGACATCAAACTCCCTTCAGTGAGGTCATTAAATCATGTAGAGCTGAGTGAAATAGCAAAGAAAGGTTCGAGATAAGTTAAGTGTCTCTTCTGTACTAGCGTTTGGTGCCTTTTAGTGTGGAAGTGTGTCACGCAGCTCAATTAGTCTCTGTGTAGGGCTACTACTACCATTTAATAAAAAAAAGTCTGTCGAAGAGGAAACAGCAAAAGCAGCTTTACAGTTTTGCCTGCATTGGAGGTGACTGCCAGATATAAACATGTTTGACCTGTAAGGAAGTGTCAGCTTTTTTCAGCTCCCATCCTTAGCAAAGACACCACTGGCTACTTCTTTGGATAACCATACAATGTATGCTTCTTCAGCTCCCACGTGTTTCTTTGTCTTAATTTTATCAAATATTGAAGAAGCCATGTGAATGTTAAATGTTGTCTATAGTCAGAAGATAGCAATTACTGTGATATATACTGTTGTGTTGGGTTTTTTTTGCATTGAGTTTGTTTTGTTGTGTTTTTTCATAGCTCTATGGAAGAATAGTCCTTTTTTTGTTGCATCCTTCAGCTCTTTAGTAATGGGGTGATTTTGTACATGTTTATTTTTTTCTTACAGCTTTTTACTAGGAGGATCATCTTTAACCCATTTAATCTCTCATCCAAGAACTGGTGTCTAGGAGACTTTTTAACTTTCAGGGGTTCTGTGTCATTATGTGTTTCACATAGATTAATAGCATCTCCCTGCCTATTCCCAAACTTTCTGTTCTGTTTTGTGTCAGAAATGTAAAACTTTGAATGTGTGTATATTTGGACAGGCAGAAGGTGACTATAACATGTATATGTTTTAATTAGTAAAGTAAAAATGGGTAGACTTTGGATATATTGTGTCAAATCATTTAACTAGAGTTGACAATAAACCAGTTGCCATACTGTAGAAAAGATGAAGAAAACAAGAATTTCTCCATTTCCTCAATGTGGCTTTGAATTTTTGTGGTGATGAGGAATTCCAAAGAGGAAAACTCTAATAAGGAAAAGAATATTGTAGGAATGAAAGCATGATAATAGAAAAGAGAAATCCTGTCATTAGGAGATGACAGAGATAGCTGAAGGGGGGAAGTACTGTGTGGCAAAAAGGCACAATGACATAATGTAGCTGTAGCAGGAAAGCCAGTGCTGTGTAATCGTGTTAATATACTGATAAATGATACTGTGTATATGTATATATAGATATATATTTACACATACTTATTTGAACATCACCAATAGTATATAAGCCAATAATATACATAGTAATACAGTAACTATCAAAATACATTTTGTAATAATGATGCATATTGCAATAATTTAAAAAGTGATAGCATAATTTTAGTACCAGGCAAAAATACCGCTCTTTCTGTTCACTTAAGAATTTGATTGAGCATGAACATCCTAACACACTGATGTAAAAGAAGTTAGTTCAGTTGTTGGGGCAATTGTTTGTTGACAGAGATGAATCTCATTACGGAACGTTTAGTCCAGTGGCTTCAGAAGGTTTCAACATAAGTAACAGCTTTAATCCCTTTACATTTTCCTTCATTCTGCAAATATTCACTGAGTATGTAAGGTTTTGTGGTTTTCATATTTTTCTAGCACTTTTGGACTCAGTATTTCATTATTGCTGTTCCTTATAGGAGAGTATTACTGTACCTTTAAATTCTAGGAATCAATAAATTTTTTTAAGGATTTCAAGGGAAGTGCAGTGTAAATGTCATATTGTAAGGTTTTTATCCAAGCCTGTGTTGGCCAATACATTTCAACATGGAAGAAAAAAATGCAGTCAACTCTGTGTCAGTGTGTCTAGATTGTGTAAGAGGTGCCATCTTAAAAGAAATCTTGTTTTATTTGCAGAAAGCCATATTCTTGAGGATGTAAACAAGTGTATCATTGCCCTGAGAGAGCAAAATGCGGACAATTTAGATCGTGCAGCAGGTGCAATCCGAGGGCGTGCTTCAAGAGTAGCTCATATTGTGTCGGGTGAGATGGACAATTATGAACCAGGGGCTTACACTGAAGGAGTGATGACCAATGTTCAATATTTGACCAAGAATGGTAAGTCTGATTTCTAAGCTACCTTCTCAGTTTCTTTAGTAGTGTAAACTTTCCTTTAAATCCCACATTTAAAGTGAATCCTGTGATTCTCTGATCTAATACACTAATTGTGCACTAATAATTCACTCCATGGTCTCTAATCTCCTTTCAGCATGCTATCCAATTATAATGATACCATGCAGTTCAAAAATAATTTTCAAAATTTTATTTGAATTACATCATTTATGTAAGGTTTTTTAAGTTGTGGAAGACTTTTACCAGAATTCTTAAATAAATGCAGGTATCAGTGTTTGGAAAATTGTAACTGATAAGGCGGCTGTTTTCCACTTTGTTTTAGTGACATCATCACATCTATTCTAAGCAGATGAAAAGCAAACTCAGAGAAAGAGAAGCAGGTCCATGATTTGTGTGTGCTTGCCCCTTTTAAGGACTGTTGAACAGTGGTTAAATAACCCCAAATATCTTCCATTTTGCTAAGCAAATTTGGAACTTCCTAAAATGGTTACTAGCCTCTATTTCCTTTTTCATTATATTAAAAAAGAGAGTATCCTATATTGGAATATATCTGTACTGGCAGCAGGGGTGTAACTGCACTATTCTATAAATGATTTCTGTTGTTTACAACAGTTGTTGTTTATATAAATGAATCTCTTGCCTTTCATAGTATATAGTTAATAAAGAAAATTATCTGTGGAGCTCCCAGGACTTCCATATTTTCAGTGGTTGCAAGTCTAATAGTTAGGCAGTTAAAAAATTTCCATTAAGAAATTTTCTGGCAAGTCTGTACATCTCTGGAATATAGGATTTAGCTTCATGAACTCAGAAGTCTAAATCCTAGCTCTGTCAATCTAAACAGATTTCTAGTATCTTACATTTGACTGACATTTACTTTATTTTACTGCAAGAAAAGACAGGAATTTTGTCTGAGCTCGCTCTTAATCAGTCCAAATTGGTCCAGGGCAGGACTGTCTTTATGTGAAACAAGAGTGAACTGATATCGCAATGAAGTGGCAAAAAGGACAGAATTGTGAGAAGAATTTGAAATAGACTTGCCTGTTTGTTTTTTTCTTCTTTTCTGACGTTTTGATGAGAAAATCTGAGAATTTTCAACATGACATCCTTTTTTCTTAACTTCTGAATGTACTATGACAAATACCAAGGGAAGCAACAATTATAGGAAAGCATAGTTTTGATGCCTATGTAAAAGCTGAGCCCTTCTTTCTTGAAACTGGTAGTCTTTAAACACGTTAGGAGTTGACACTGATTTCTGTTCTGTTGCCTGGCTTTGACAGTAATATGTAATGTACCTAACTGTGTATCTACAAAAGACAGGAAGACATAAAACTGGGTTTGGTTGGAATGTTTGCCTGTGTCAAGGGACACCAAGCATGGTGTCATCTGCTCAAATGTCTTTGCAGTACTTCAAACCTGAGAATCCACTATCTTTACATTATTGAACGAGTGGGAAAAAGAAACATGTACTTTTCATTCTTACATGTATTCATATGATCTGCAATTAAAAGACATCAAATCATTCAAGGTTTTTTGGTTGCTTGATGGTTTTGGTTTGTTTGTTTGTTTGTTTTCAACTGTTTCAGCTTACAAGGAAAATGCAGGTAGGCTGCAGCCCTCAGGTGTAACCCAAAATATTCTGTCACTGCTAGGTCTTTCAGGAGCCAGCTGATTGCAAGGTGACACTTCATTAGGAGAGCATTGGGTATTTATGCTGCCATTAGCCTGCACAAGTAACCTAGGGCAGTGAAGTGCATCCTTTATGCCCAGTGAAAAGGTAATGTGTTACTGAAGAAAAATTATTGCAGAGTATAGAGTTAGTGAAAATAGAATTATAGAATAATAGCATACACGGCAATTACAGAGAAATAAAAACGCAAATGAAAGAGAGAAGGGGAGGCAGAAATGGGAAGGCTGCAAATTGGAGGTAACAGGACAGAGAAATTGTGCATAAAGAGGAACAGATACATTTACTGTTTGTTAAAACAAAGACAGGTTAAATTGTGCATATGTTGAGGTAATTTATAAGAAAAAAAGAGGTTAAATTCTCTGCATTACAGAATGTTCAAGAAAAGAGCGTAAGATCACTGAATTTGTTTCTTCAGCTGGAAGACATCAGACATATGTGAGATGGTAAAGTGGGCTATTTAACAATAATATTGTAATACTGCCATACAATGAGCATTAAAAACTGGTGCTTAATTTCTTAGCTCAAGTTGTGTAGTCCTGTTTAGATACAAGCTATTGACAGCCAAATGGATCTCTACAGCACCATACAATGGTTTATCTGGTTTCCCAGGCTTATGTTATGCTAGTCCTCCATTTTGTCCTTTCCCTTTCCCCCAATAAGAAGAAAACCTCAAGCGAACTAACAAAGCCCTGTAAGAGTACCATTTACGTTGTGGAGTTGAGCTCTTAGAATTTAGGTAGTACCAGAACTAAAGTTGTCTTGGCAGCCTTGATTTGCACTCTGTGTTTGTATGCATTATGACATTGCGATTATGTGATCATACACAGTTATGTTACAAAACAGCTGCTTAATTCAGGTCACTGGATGATTAGACATATGCCAGGGTCATATATTATAGGATGCTGGTGTCCATAGGATCAATTTGGAAAATAAGCAGACGACTGCAGGAAGAGAATATGTGATCCGATAGTGAGTATCGTTCATTTGGAGATTGCCACTGTCTGTACGGAGTTCCTATGTGATACTGTGTTAAGTTCGTGAGGCTACAATTAATTGTGGGGTTCCAGGAATGCTTCCCAGCTCTTGGTCTGAGTGAGTGTGCTGATGGTGTCCTTGTTCTGCATCACAGTGAGATTGGGACTTAGTCTGTCCCCTCTTGTTCTCAGGTTTCAGTGGGAAGGGCATGTAGGTATGTGGGTATGAAAGAGCATTCCAGCCAGCTCCCTACTCTAGATAATTGGAAGTCAGCATTGAGAATCATGCCCTGGAAATGCATCCCCCAGAGTCTATATGAAACCTTTGTGGACCACTGGAGAAAAGAGTGTTCAGTTATGTGGTCTGTATGCTCCGTGCAGGCAATTGTTTAAATCAACATTTCCTGTCTTGGTTTTACCAAGTACAAAGGTGGTATAGGTTCAGGCTGTATTCTGCTATTGTTAAGACTGAAAATGTTAGTACTGGTAGCTCTCTGTCTTTCCTGATGTCTGGCACTATTGATTAGATTGAAATGTGCAGATCCTTGCATTTTGATAGGGTTTGTTTACTGTTACATGAAAGCAAAATGAGACCTTTAGAGACACTGCTTATAAGGTATTTCCACTCCAGAACTGGAAGAGTAACCTTGTACTGTATTTTAAATATTGAAGTCTATTATTTTACTGCCTGCTGGATCTGTAGCAGTTAAATTTAAGTAAACAGTTTATATTATGGCATATATCTGTTGATATAGTAAAAAGCCTGTATTTATTGTAAATTTTATCTACAGTTCTGCTTTCAGGTCAAAGTATAATGATATACTATATACAAATATAAGCTTGTATACATATATATAAATCCTCTCGTTATTTAGATCTAAGGATCTTGTAAAAAACAAGGAAAAGGGTGGAGACACAGATGGTAAGTATTTTAACTGTTTTAAGGAACCTAGTGGAGGTATCTTTCTCTGCATCACTGGAGTTTTGAGTCCACTTTTTTTATTCCAGTAGTGCTGATGGAATTGCAGCAAACCATTGTCCACAGCTTCTACCTTGTAATTCACATAGGGATAGGGCTTAACTTTTACTTTAGGAATAGTAATGAAGTTGTGTTTGGAATGAAAAACAAATTTAACTGTTCTCAAAGTAAAGGTAAGCTGTAGGCATTGTTCTGAGACAGATACTGGTATGACACACTTCAATCCCTTTGAAGTATGGATTAAGACAGAATTTAATCTCTGAGACAGAATGGTGATAGCAAGTGTAAAGTTGAACATGGATTTGAAAATTTCTTTCTGCCTCAAAAAATGTTTATAAACCTGTGTCCATAATGGTGAATTCCAAATACTTCTCAGTAGAAGAGGGGTGTAAGATTTTTTTACAAGTAGCCATGTGCCTGAATTGTGTAAGTCCATTGAAAGTCATTAAAACTGCTATTCATGTGATATTTGTGCCCATAAACTATGAAGTAGTAATTGAACTGGCTGGAATCTAACAGTTTTGGAGTTTGCTGCTCTTCTGATGTGATACCAGCAATGCTACTTGTAATTGGGGATTGAAGGGTGTCCTGGTTTCAGCTGGGATAGAGTGACTTTTTGTTCCTAGTAGCTAGTAGAGTGCTGTGTTTTGGATTTATGATGAGAATAATGTTGATAACACACTGAGTTGTAGTTGTTGCTGAGCAGTGCTTGCACTCAGTCAGGCACTTTCTAGCTTCTCATGCCACCCTGCCAGACAGTAGGCTGGGGGTGCACAGGAAATTGGGAGTGAACACAACTGGGAGAGGTGACCCCAGCTGGCCAAAGGGCTATTCCATGCCATATGATGTCATGCTCAGCATATAAAGCTGGGGGACAGTTGGCTGGGGTGTGGGGCCGCTGCTCAGGGCAACTGGCTGGGCAACAGTTGGCAGGTGGTGAGCAACTGCAAGGTGCATCACTTGTTTTGTATATTCTTTTATCATTATTATAGAGATGTATGTATGCCTGCAGGGCTATGATCTCATTGGCACCACAGAGACGTGGTGGGATGGCTCCAGTGACTGGCGTGTTGGAATGGAAGGATACAGGCTTTTATAGGAAGGACAGGCAGGGCAGATGAGGAGGGGGTGTTGCCCTCTATGTCAAGGACCAGCTGGAGTGCATGGAGCTCCACCTGGGGATGGATGAGGAGCTGACTGAGAGCTTATGAGTCAGGATTAAAGGGAGGGCATGGACAGGTGACACTACAGTGGGAGTCTGCAACAGGCCACCCGAATAGGAAGACCTACCAGATGAAGCCCTCTATAGACGGACAGCAGCAGCCGCACGTTCACAGGCCCCTCACGTTCACAGGAAACAGGAGACCTAGTCACCCAGGATATGCAGAAGGCCGAGGTACTCAATGACTTTTTTGCCTTAGTCTTCACCGGTAAGGGCTCTAGCCACACTGCCCA